>OV277858.1:52740496-53340496 GCA_922989275.2 Gari tellinella | reverse complement strand
TTCAGCCTGCTTTAAGCTACCATGTACCAGAAAAAAATTCCAGAGAAATGGCAGCCCTGCACATCTACCGTAATTCTGTAAGAGTTCTTGTTTTAACAGGGATGAGACTAGAGATTGCAGATTTGACGCTTGTTTTCATTGACGGGCCTATTCCCAAGCTAAGGCGTACACTTCCTCGCACCCCTGGGTTGGCCGTAGTTTCATCCCCTCCAGCAAAGCCTGTCAGAAGTTCAGCCCAGCTACAGGTAAGTTAAACCCTTTCTTCCCTGAAACCTCAAATGGACAATTCTAGTTTTCAAAATAAGTCTAGTCCATTTTTGACTATTTAGGATTGATTTTAACAATATATTTCAAAATAACAAACAGTGTAGACCCTGATCAGAGGGCTCCTGAAGGAGACCTCAGATCAGGGTCTACACTATTTGCATAGGACAAGTGTAATCCTCACATGTACGCTGTTTGCAAATGATGCATATATGCGTGACTAGAGTTCAAAGAGATAATGTCATACACCATCACTAATGAAAGGAATTAAACCAGTAATTATAATGCCCATTCTCCATCACTAGCAAAGAATATGGAATGGGTGTAATATATATCAATAATCAAACACTCCTGTCATCTAATTGAATAAACATTTATGTACAAATATAAGGCCATTGGATTACTTTTTACTCAGGTGTTATTTCAAATAATCTTTAAAGCGGCCACCTGTTTTAATCCCTTAATCACACAGGTTCTCGACACATATTAAAAAAAATATATAATTTTTTTCTTTTACTAGACCTCTATTATGGTATAGATCTATATATTAAGTCTCTTTATCTTCGATAGAGTAGGGTTGTTTTTTTTTTTTTTTTTAATACATTTATGTGTCAAGTACCTGTGCTTAAACACTAGCCTTATAAAGAACTGTTTTTCCTGACACCATTTCTTTCCAAGTGAAATTGATTGCTACATATCAGAAGAAAGACTTTCTCTGATTGCAAAATAGATACATGTTGTGCATGTGTTGGGTTATAAATGCATCATCTAGCTGATCAGGGTCTAAACACTTTACCTATTTTTCTATTACAATGTCATGTTAAAGAGACATTGGACACATTTTCTGCATCCTGAAAGTAGTCTGATGGATGTTTAACCCTTTCCCCCATAGAAGCGCCTTTTAGGGCATATGATGAATTCTTCTGCTGCAGAAAATAGTTCCAATTCAATCAGTCATGAATATATATTATATGGAATTTATAACATAACAGACGGCGTGAGCATTGAATAACACCCGTTGTTTAAATGTCATATATAACTAGTTATATAACTATGCAAATGAGGTACGCCACGACGTTGTTTACTTGTGACGTCGTTAAAATGTGTTCTATGCGCGTTCTATTTCCAACGTCTTAAGGGTGTATCAATGTCATAAGCCAGTTTTTAAAAGTATCAAACTTTTTTTCTAACATTGTTTTTTTGGAAGAGCTGTTTATGATGAATGAAAAAATGAAAAAAAAATAATTATGATGGTGTCCTTTTTTAGCTCGCCTGTACTAAGTACATGATGAGCTATTGCAATACCCCCGGTGTAGTCGTCATCGTCTTGCAATACCCCCGGTGTAGTCGGCGTCGTCGTGAACGGCGTAAACAATTTTAAAAAAATGTCTATAACTTCGATGTCCCTTGAGGTATTGCTTTCATAGTTGGTATGTGTGTGTATAGGGACAAGACCTTTCCATGCACAGAAACATTTGGACCCCTGTGACTTTGACCTTGAACTTAGGGCCCGCGTTTAGGTTTCGAAATCTGTGTTTAGGTTTCGAAAAATGCCTATAACTTCTATGTCCCTTGAGGTATTGCTTTCATAGTTGGTATGTGTGTGTATATGGACAAGACCTTTCCATGCACAGAAAAATTTGGACCCCTGTGACCTTGACCTTGAACTAAGGGCCCGTGTTTAGGTTTCGAAATCTGTGTTTAGGTTTCGAAAAATGCCTATAACTGCTATGTCCCTTGAGGTATTGCTTTCATAGTTGGTATGTGTGTGTATATGGACAAGACCTTTCCATGCACAGAAAAATTTGGACCCCTTGACCTTGAACTTAGGGCCAGCATTTAGGTTTCGAAATCTGTGTTTAGGTTTCGAAAAATGCCTATAACTTCTATGTCCCTTGAGGTATTGCTTTTATAATTGGTATGTGTGTGTATATGGACAAGACCTTTCCATGCACAGAAAAATTTGGACCCCTGTGACCTTCACCTTGAACTTAGGGCCCGTGTTTAGGTTTCGAAATCTGTGTTTAGGTTTCGAAAAATGCCTATAACTTCTATGTCCCTTGAGGTATTGCTTTCATAGTTGGTATGTGTGTGTATATGGACAAGACCTTTCCATGCACAGAAAAATTTGGACCCCTGTGACCTTGACCTTGAACTTAGGGCCAGCGTTTAGTTTTCGAAATCTGTGTTTAGGTTTGGAAAAATGCCTATAACGTCTGTGTCCCTTGAGGTATTGCTTTCATAGTTGGTATGTGTGTGTATATGGACAAGACCTTTCCATGCACAGAAAAATTTGGACCCCTGTGACCTTGACCTTGAACTTAGGGCCCGTGTTTAGGTTTCGAAATCTGTGTTTAGGTTTTGAAAAATGCCTATAACTTCTATGTCCCTTGAGGTATTGCTTTCATAGTTGGATTGTGTGTGTATATGGACAAGACCTTTCCATGCACAGAAAAATTTGGACCCCTGTGACCTTGACCTTGAACTTAGGGCCCGCGTTTAGGTTTCGAAATCTGTGTTTAGGTTTCGAAAAATGCCTATAACTTCTATGTCCCTTGAGGTATTGCTTTCATAGTTGGTATGTGTGTGTATATGGACAAGACCTTTCCATGCACAGAAAAATTTGGACCCCTGTGACCTTCACCTTGAACTTAGAGCCAGCGTTTAGGTTTCGAAATCTGTGTTTAGGTTTCGAAAAATGCCTATAACTTCTATGTCCCTTGAGGTATTGCTTTCATAATTGGTATGTGTGTTTATATGGACAAGACCTTCCATGCACAGAAAAATTTGGACCCCTGTGACCTTGACCTTGAACTTAGGGCCCGTGTTTAGGTTTCGAAATCTGTGTTTAGGTTTCGAAAAATGCCTATAACTTCTATGTCCCTTGAGGTATTGCTTTCATAGTTGGATTGTGTTTATATGGACAAGACCTTTCCATGCACAGAAAAATTTTGACACCTGTGACCTTGACCTTGAACTGAGAGGCCCGCGTTTAGGTTTCGAAATCTGTGTTTAGGTTTCGAAAAATGTCTATAACTTCTATGTCCCTTGAGGTATTGCTTTCATAGTTGGTATGTGTGTGTATATGGACAAGACCTTTCCATGCACAGAAACATTTGGACCCCTGTGACCTTGACCTTGAACTTAGGGCCCGTGTTTAGGTTTCGAAATCTGTGTTTAGGTTTCGAAAGATGCCTATAACTTCTATGTCCCTTGAGGTATTGCTTTCATAGTTGGTATGTGTGTGTATATGGACAAGACCTTTCCATGCACAGAAAAATTTGGACCCCTGTGACCTTGACCTTGAACTTAGGGCCCGTGTTTAGGTTTCGAAATCTGTGTTTAGGTTTCGAAAAATGCCTATAACTTCTATGTCCCTTGAGGTATTGCTTTCATAGTTAGTATGTGTGTGTATATGACCTTTCCATGCATAGAAAAATTTGGACCCCTGTGACCTTGACCTTGAACTTAGGGCCCGCGTTTAGGTTTCGAATTCTGTGTTTAGGTTTCGAAAAATGCCTATAACTTCTATGTCCCTTGAGGTATTGCTTTCATAGTTGGTATGTGTGTGTACATGGACAAGACCTTTCCATGCACAGAAAAAGTTGGACCCCTTGACCTTGAACTTAGGGCCCGCGTTTAGGTTTCGAAATCTGTGTTTAGGTTTCGAAAAATGCCTATAACTTCTATGTCCCTTGAGGTATTGCTTTCATAGTTGGTATGTGTGTGTATATGGACAAGACCTTTCCATGCACAGAAAAATTTGGAGACCTTGACCTTGAGCTTAGGGCCCGCGTTTAGGTTTCGAAATCTGTGTTTAGGTTTCGAAAAATGCCTATAACTTCTATGTCCCTTGAGGGTTGCTTTCATAGTTGGTATGTGTGTGTATGTGTATATGGACAAGACCTTTCCATGCACAGAAAAATTTAGATCCCTGTGACCTTGACCTTGAACTTTTTTATTTTATGAAATTTTTTAAAAAAGTTTGAAAATGAAATAGTTCTAGTATTAAACTTTTTTTCATATTCTACCAGATGAAAGCCCATGCTAAGGCAGTTCAAAATATGAAAAGAAATTGAAAGGTCAGTGTTGAAAATTTTGAGTTATTAAAGTAAAAAGAGATATCTCCCCTTACAAAATTTACAAAAAAGTACCATATCGATGCTATTTAGAGCTTTATAAATTTCACATTTGGTGCCTTTTTAGCTCACCTGGCACGTAGTGCCAAGGTGAGCTATTTTGATCGTCCTCTGTCCGTCGTTGTTCGTCCGTTCGTCATCAATTTCTTTAAACGACATCTCCTCCGAAACTACTGGATAGATTTTTACCAAACTTGGCCTGAATGATCCTTATATGATCCTCTTTCAAAGTTGTTCAAACATTTCCGGTCCGTTGCATATCTAGGTCACAGGAGCTAAAAATAGATTTTTTCGAGGAAGACTTAAAAAAATCTTTTTCTCTGAAACCACAGTACCCTGAGCTTACATATTTGACACAAAGCATTGTCTTCAGGTCCTCTATCAAGATTGTTCAAATTATGTCCCTGGGGTAAAAAATGACCCCGCCCCGGGGGTCATACATTTACATAGAGTTATGTAGTGAAATCTTCAAACATCTTTTTCTCTTAAACTAATATGACCAGAGCTTTGATATTTGGCATGATGACTCTTCTAGAAGCCCTTAACCAATATTGTAAATATGGTTCTGGTCAGTTGCATATCTAGGTCACAGGAGCTAAAAATAGATTTTTTCAATGAAATCTTAAAAAACTTCTTGTCTGAAACCACAGTACCCTGAGCTTACATTTTTGGCACAAAGCATCATCTTTAGGTCCTCTATCAAGATTGTTCAAATTATGCCCCTGGGGTTAAAACAGCCAAGGCCCTAGGGGTCGCAGTTTTACATAGTTATGTAGTGAAATATTCTTCTCTGAAACTACTATGGCAAGAACTTTGATATTTAGCATAGTGACACTTTCTTTATCAATATTGCTGAAATGGTTCGGGTATGTTGCATATCTGGGTCATATTAGCTAAAAATAGATTTTTTTCAATGACAAGTCTTCCTGTCTGAAACCATCCATGTACAAAATATTTTTTCAAGTTCATCAGCAAGATTTTTGGAATTATGTCTCTGGGGTGAAAAGTGATCCCACCCAGGGGTCACGTGACCCTTGTGTTGGTATTCCAGGTGAGCGATATTTAGGCCCGCATGGGCCTCTTGATTTTCTTAAGTTAGTTAAATTATTAAAGCGGGCTGTTTGAAAAGGACAAAATAAGAGGAAGTGAGTGGGGTAAATTTTACATGGCTGTAGAGCCAACTGTTGTTCACCAAAATGTACACTTTTTCTATTTTTTCATTCATCTTAAATAGCTCTTCAATACAAAACCATCATAGAGTGTTTTCATATACTTTGAAAATTGCCCAAAGTGATGACATTGATACATCCTTAATTCCATCATGTAGATTCAATTTATAGATTTTTGGTGTAATTAATCAATATTAGATCTACATGAAAGTGTTTATTAATACATATAACAACATAAACATTATGCTAGTGAACGGGGTTAATTTGGAACAACTTTTTTACTGTATAGATCTACTTATATCGCGCTTAGTATTCGCTTGACCTCAAAGGCTGCGATAAATAACATTTCTAGGTTTTGTTATAAAAAGAATATAACATTCGTGTTAATAATTTATTGGATTTATCAAACTCGTTGTTTTAGAAAACGATAAAAACTCGGCAAAGCCTCGTTTTTATAGTTTTCTAAAAGACTCGTTTAATAAATCCAATAAATTATCAACACTCATGTAATATCCTATATATTTTCCATGTCCTAGCACATGTTGGCTTAAAGCAGGCTGAAAGTAAAGCAGAATGTGCCTAAGGGCGCATTTTGCTTTACTTTCAGCCTGCTTTAATTGGTCACCTACCGGTATCTTCAATACTAGAAATAGGCTTTCAGGTAAAGGGTTAAAGCATGTTGAAAGTAAAGCATAGAGTTCTTAAAATATTTTTTTGCTTTACTTTCAGCCTGTTTTAATCATCAACCTGTCTTAAACATTACCAAAAAGCTACTGAGGAAAGTGGTAAATGGTTGTTAAATCTTCCATATCTGGGTACCTCCCTGATTTGAACACTTTTTGCTCAGTTGGAAAGGATCTAGTTTTCAAATGTTTTATGGTATAGGCACACTAAGTGGCAAAATGATGATTATAAATATTGCAAACAGTTTGGATCCAGATGAGACATTACATATTGCAGCTTCTCATCAGGATCTAAACTGTTTGACACTCTAACCCTATGTGTTTTAAAAAGAAATTTGAAAATTCTAATTGTAGAACATTTGAAGATGACAGTTGTTTCAAACAAAAAAAATACCCAGCATGCAAAGAGTTAAGGGTTGAGTAAACTGAAATTTTACAAATTATTAGAGGTCAGATAAGAGTGTAACTTTTGTTTTCAAAACTTCCTTTTGCAAATACAGTAAAACCTATAATTTGGACCACAAAAAGGCTAACTTTGTGGTCATAATAGAGAGGTTTTACTGTTCAGCAAAAACTTTTTTCAGCAGTTAATTAATGAAGAACCATGGATTTGACTAGCTGCTTAATGTAGGACAAAATTAACCCATTACCCCATTGCTGGTTTCTAGTTTTGAAGACAGGTAATTACTTAAAGCAGGTTGAAAGTAAAGCAGAATGTGAAAGCAGGTTGGAAGTAAAGCAGAAATGTGCCTTAAGGCACATTCTGCTTTACTTTCATCCTGCTTTAAGCTACCATCTGCCAGAAAATAGAATATATTTCACCATGGACCTGTTTAAAATATACTCATTACAGTAAAAAAAAAATTGCAAACAGTTTTGATCCAGATTAGAGGTCTCCTTTATACAGTGTAGCTTCATTACTTTGCGGTCCGCTATTTCGCGAAAGCCAATATATCGCGGTCGCGTCTTGGACCCCATTTTTTCCTATATGTATACTAAAAGTCAATAAAAGCCGAGTAGCGATCATTTCTGTTTCTTTCATAATTATATCTTCCTTTAACAGGTCGCTATAATTGCGTAATCAGTGTCAATTATCACCATCTGTGGACTGCGCGTGTCATTCACATTTTGATACATCAATCAGACGCTTACAATTATAACTGCGATTCGTACCTGATAACAACGTACTCGAACAATGTCGGCCAAGTAATGAATTAAATTTAACCTGTGAACTGTAAATTGGTTTCATTGTTGTTTCAATTTTATATACCGCGGTACGTTGTTTTTTGACAATTCAACCGAGAAAATCTCATTTTATCCACTTTCTGAAACTAAAATGTTCCGCAAGCGAATATAATAACCTGCAAGAGTTACTTAGTCTAATAGTCTTCATCATCATCATCATCGTCATCGTCAACAGTATTGATATTTATATTAACGTGCAGGAGTGAGAGTGTCACCCACATCGGTGGCCCTCCTTCCAGGCAGCTGGCTAATTAACTGCACGCATAGCAGATCTCACATTGGATCTCCATATATCCCTATCACCAGGGTCGACTTCAGAGAGTCTTGATAGAGATAAAATGGTATAAGATAAAAATCTCAAATACCAGGGATTGTGAAAGAAGAGATGTTCACTTATTTATTCTTTGTTAACTCATTGAACCCTAAAATTCCTATTTTTAGGACAATTCCTGTTACTGATCAAATACCGGTATAGTACTTTTCTACTTAGGGTTGATTTAAACAACATATTTGAAAATAACAAATAGTGTAGACCCAGATCAGAGAGTTCCTTTAGGACTCCTCTGGTCTGGGTCTACAGTGTTTTTGAAAAACCTCAATATAAGCTAATAGCAAGAATAGTGTTAATTGTATGTTTCATGTATCGGTACATACAGAGTACAATAAACTACATGATATATTGGTTTGAAACTTGAATGATCAATAAAATATTAATTCATGTTGTACTTCACTGTCAACTCAAATCCATTTACATCAGCATTCTCATAGATAGAACATATGGACACATTGTAAATCCAGATCAGATAGCTCATACACTGGTTGTTTTAAAGACAGTGGGACAGTGTAGACAAATATCTGAAAGCTTCTACACTGGTTCTTTTAACCTTTACTCCATCAATACCCATATTCATGCATTTTATTTTATTCATAACCTAAAAACAATAGTTCCAATTTATACAGACATGAATATATGTATCATCAGAAATATTTTCTAAATTCTAGCAAATGGTAGCTTAATGCAGGCTAAAGTAAAGCTGAATGCACCATAAGGTGCATTCTGCTTTACTTTTAACCTGCTTTAAGTGGTCACCTGTCTTCAAAACTAGAAATAGGCTACACAGTTAAGGGTTAAACACAGTACCTGTAAAACAACAGGATCAGATGGCTTCCTATACTTGTGTTTTTAATCCTTGACTCATTGAGCCCTAGTGACACATATATGCCTTAGTGTACCCGTGAAGGGTCCTGCTACATTTGTCTAATGCAAACAGTGAAGTATTATCAATCCTTTTTGAAAACAGCAAAGACATCTATCAGGCATCTTGTAAAGGAGCTGTCTGATCAGGGTTTGCAGTTTTCTTGTAGTATCTATCTGATATATATCACTCAATACTGAGACTTTCCTGGGAAGACTTTTCCTGATTTTATTTTCCATTGTAATAGTTCAGGTGATTAATATTCTTGGTGGACAGGATTTTATATATATGCTTACTGTAACGATGTTACTGGGTCTACACTGTTTGTCCTTCAGTTTACACCATTTGGACAAATTATTAATACATACAGAGTGTCCTAATTTTTATACGCCCACCTCTAAAGGTGGTCATATATTGGTGTGGCCCTGTCCATCCATCCGCTCGTTTGTCTGTCAACCTTTGGTTTATCCGAGTTTTTTCGGAAAACTATTAGAAGGATGTTGATGAAACTTCACACAATTGTTATATGCATAAAGATCTGAAACTGAGTCTTAAAGGAGTCCTCTGATCTGGATCTACATCGTTGGCAAATGTAATGAGTATGTTTTAAACAGGTCCATGGTAAAACTAAATATGAACCACAGTACAAATGACAACAATGAAGCAGATATTCTTGTTAGCAGACACAGAGCTCCAGATAAGGGGAGTAAATGTAATTCAAAAACTTAAATCTTTATTTCTGCATTAAACCCTATGGTGTTACTACTCAATAGAATTGTCTCTTCGAGAAGATTCTAATGAGTAGTGACACCATAGCATTTGGTGCTGAAATAAGTGAGAAAATGTTGGATTTGTTCGGTTTACTCCCTCTTATCTTGAGCCCAGAGACATTTAAGTTTTGTATTCATTTACAGAAGCTTGATACAGACGTAGTAGATGCACAACAAATTGACATTGAGAGTTCCACTGAGAGCTGTGACAACCCCAAGGCTGACGCTGATGATGATGATGACAGGGAGGAGAGCCGGTGGCTGGAGAACAGTTGGTGCATGCTCGACCTTCCTGTAGTGGAACAGGGCATGTTCAAAGGTCTTGACACCCCAGAGAAAATAGGTGTCTTAGTGGCAAGCTACTTCTGCAAGCAGGTCCAGATCTTCACAGACGCTGTTGTTACTACAAAACGGCTCGATGATATATTCAAAATGTGCTTGGTAAATATAGTAAAATCCAAGATATTTGTATAACCCCACAGAAATGAAGGCTAAGTGTTTTATTTGTATAATGACAGATAATCCAGATGAAGGTAAAGCAGAAAGCTTCTAAAAAACTTTATTTTACCTTTATTTCCCTTGTACATTTTACAATATAACTTGTTTGTTCAGTCTTTGCACTTGCCCGAGATCCGGGGCAAGTGATTTCAGGTTGCTATAATATAACAGAAATCTTACTTTCAGCCTGCTTTAATGTTTAACTCCATAGATACACATTTAAATGCATTTAAAATATTCCTTAACTAAAGAAATTAGTACAACTTTATACAGTCTTAAATATTAACCATAACAAATATTTTCCTTATCCTAGTAGATGGAAGCTTTAAGCTGGCTAAAAGCAAAGCAGAATGTGCCTTAGGGCACCTGGGTAACACCTCTAAGGTGCTGGCCAGAGTCCCTGACACCTCTAACACAGTGTAACTATAAGTTTATTATTACAGGAGACTGTGGACCAATGTAAGGAGGTGTATATAAACTACCTGGGTAACATCTCTAAGGTGCTGGCCAGAGTTCCTGATACCTCTAACACACAGTATAACTATAAGTTTATTATTACAGGAGACTGTGGACCAATGTAGAGATGGGTATATAAACTACCTGGGTAACATCTCTAAGGTCCTGGCCAGAGTTCCTGACACCTCTAACACACAGTGTAACTATAAGTTTATTATTACAGGAGACTGTGGACCAGTGTAAGGAGGTGTATATATACAACCTGGGTAACATCTCTAAGGTGCTGGCCAGAGTTCCTGACACCTCTAACACACAGTGTAACTATAAGTTTATTATGACAGGAGACTGTGGACCAATGTAAGGATGGGTATATAAACTACCTGGGTAACATCTCTAAGGTCCTGGCCAGAGTTCCTGACACCTCTAACACACAGTGTAACTATAAGTTTATTATTACAGGAGACTGTGGACCAATGTAAGGATGGGTATATAAACTACCTGGGTAACATCTCTAAGGTCCTGGCCAGAGTTCCTGACACCTCTAACACACAGTATAACTATAAGTTTATTATTACAGGAGACTGTGGACCAATGTAAGGATGGGTATATAAACTACCTGGGTAACATCTCTAAGGTCCTGGCCAGAGTTTCTGACACCTCTAACACACAGTGTAACTATAAGTTTATTATTACAGGAGACTGTGGACCAATGTAAGGAGGTGTATATAAACTACCTGGGTAACATCTCTAAGGTGCTGGCCAGAGTTCCTGACACCTCTAACACACAGTATAACAGTAACTATAAGTTTATTATTACAGGAGACTGTGGACCAGTGTAAGGATGTGTATATAAACTACCTGGGTAACATCTCTAAGGTGCTGGCCAGAGTCCCTGACACCTCTAACACACAGTGTAACTATAAGTTTATTATTACAGGAGACTGTGGACCAGTGTAAGGATGTGTATATAAACTACCTTGGTAACATCTCTAAGGTGCTGGCCAGAGTTCCTGACACCTCTAAAACACAGTATAACTATAAGTTTATTATTACAGGAGACTGTGGACCAATGTAGAGATGTGTATATAAACTACCTGGGTAACATCTCTAAGGTCCTGGCCAGAGTTCCTGACACCTCTAACACACAGTATAACTATAAGTTTATTATTACAGGAGACTGTGGACCAATGTAGAGATGTGTATATAAACTACCTGGGTAACATCTCTAAGGTCCTGGCCAGAGTTCCTGACACCTCTAACACACAGTATAACTATAAGTTTATTATTACAGGAGACTGTGGACCAATGTAAGGATGGGTATAAAAACTACCTGGGTAACAACTCTAAGGTGCTGGCCAGAGTCCCTGACACCTCTAACACACAGTGTAACTATAAGTTTATTATTACAGGAGACTGTGGACCAGTGTAAGGAGGTGTATATAAACTACCTGGGTAACATCTCTAAGGTCCTGGCCAGAGTCCCTGACACCTCTAACACACAGTGTAACTATAAGTTTATTATTACAGGATACTGTGGACCAATGTAAGGATGGGTATAAAAACTACCTGGGTAACAACTCTAAGGTGCTGGCCAGAGTTCCTGATACCTCTAACACACAGTATAACTATAAGTTTATTATTACAGGAGACTGTGGACCAGTGTAAGGAGGTGTATATATACAACCTGGGTAACATCTCTAAGGTGCTGGCCAGAGTTCCTGACACCTCTAACACACAGTATAACTATAAGTTTATTATTACAGGAGACTGTGGACCAATGTAAGGATGGGTATATAAACTACCTGGGTAACATCTCTAAGGTCCTGGCCAGAGTCCCTGACACCTCTAACACACAGTATAACTATAAGTTTATTATTACAGGATACTGTGGACCAATGTAAGGATGGGTATAAAAACTACCTGGGTAACAACTCTAAGGTGCTGGCCAGAGTTCCTGATACCTCTAACACACAGTATAACTATAAGTTTATTATTACAGGAGACTGTGGACCAGTGTAAGGAGGTGTATATATACAACCTGGGTAACATCTCTAAGGTGCTGGCCAGAGTTCCTGACACCTCTAACACACAGTATAACTATAAGTTTATTATTACAGGAGACTGTGGACCAATGTAAGGATGGGTATAAAAACTACCTGGGTAACAACTCTAAGGTGCTGGCCAGAGTCCCTGACACCTCTAACACACAGTGTAACTATAAGTTTATTATTACAGGAGACTGTGGACCAGTGTAAGGAGGTGTATATAAACTACCTGGGTAACATCTCTAAGGTCCTGGCCAGAGTCCCTGACACCTCTAACACACAGTGTAACTATAAGTTTATTATTACAGGATACTGTGGACCAATGTAAGGATGGGTATAAAAACTACCTGGGTAACAACTCTAAGGTGCTGGCCAGAGTTCCTGATACCTCTAACACACAGTATAACTATAAGTTTATTATTACAGGAGACTGTGGACCAGTGTAAGGAGGTGTATATATACAACCTGGGTAACATCTCTAAGGTGCTGGCCAGAGTTCCTGACACCTCTAACACACAGTATAACTATAAGTTTATTATTACAGGAGACTCGGGACCAATGTAAGGATGGGTATATAAACTACCTGGGTAACATCTCTAAGGTCCTGACCAGAGTCCCTGACACCTCTAACACACAGTGTAACTATAAGTTTATTATTACAGGATACTGTGGACCAATGTAAGGATGGGTATAAAAACTACCTGGGTAACAACTCTAAGGTGCTGGCCAGAGTTCCTGATACCTCTAACACACAGTATAACTATAAGTTTATTATTACAGGAGACTGTGGACCAGTGTAAGGAGGTGTATATATACAACCTGGGTAACATCTCTAAGGTGCTGGCCAGAGTTCCTGACACCTCTAACACACAGTATAACTATAAGTTTATTATTACAGGAGACTGTGGACCAATGTAAGGATGGGTATATAAACTACCTGGGTAACATCTCTAAGGTCCTGGCCAGAGTTCCTGACACCTCTAACACACAGTATAACTATAAGTTTATTATTACAGGAGACTGTGGACCAGTGTAAGGAGGTGTATATAAACTACCTGGGTAACATCTCTAAGGTCCTGGCCAGAGTTCCTGACACCTCTAACACACAGTATAACTATAAGTTTATTATTACTGGAGACTGTGGACCAATGTAAGGATGGGTATATAAACTACCTGGGTAACATCTCTAAGGTGCTGGCCAGAGTTCCTGACACCTCTAACACACAGTATAACTATAAGTTTATTATTACAGGAGACTGTGGACCAGTGTAAGGAGGTGTATATATACAACCTGGGTAACATCTCTAAGGTGCTGGCCAGAGTTCCTGACACCTCTAATACACAGTATAACTATAAGTTTATTATTACAGGAGACTGTGGACCAATGTAAGGAGGTGTATATAAACTACCTGGGTAACATCTTTAAGGTCCTGGCCAGAGTTCCTGACACCTCTAACACACAGTAAAACTATAAGTTTATTATTACAGGAGACTGTGGACCAATGTAAGGATGGGTATATAAACTACCTGGGTAACATCTCTAAGGTCCTGGCCAGAGTTCCTGACACCTCTAACACACAGTGTAACTATAAGTTTATTATTACAGGATACTGTGGACCAATGTAAGGAGGTGTATATAAACTACCTGGGTAACATCTCTAAGGTGCTGGCCAGAGTTCCTGACACCTCTAACACACAGTATAACTATAAGTTTATTATTACAGGAGACTGTGGACCAATGTAGAGATGTGTATATAAACTACCTGGGTAACATCTCTAAGGTGCTGGCCAGAGTTCCTGACACCTCTAACACACAGTATAACTATAAGTTTATTATTACAGGAGACTGTGGACCAATGTAGAGATGTGTATATAAACTACCTGGGTAACATCTCTAAGGTCCTGGCCAGAGTTCCTGACACCTCTAACACACAGCCCATGCACAGTCCAGCCATCGGCTTCCTTACACAGCTGCTTACACACAGTCTGGTATGAATCCCCTCATCATTTCCCTGAGCATACATTGTTTTCAGTTTGTATGCCTCTTAATTATTTCTATATTAACCCATTACCCCATAAGTACGCCTTTTTAAGCCTCTAATTTATTCCTCCACTGAAGAAAAAAAGAATTCCACTTTATATAATCATGAATAATCAGCATAAGAAATATTTTCTAGATCCATGTAGATAGTAGCTTAAAGCAGGCTGAAAGTAAAGCAGAATGTGCCTTAACTGCTTTACTGTCAGCCTTCTTTAAGTGGTCACCTGTCTTCAAAACTATAAAACGGCTATTGGGTAATAGGTTAAGGAAATTAGTCCCTTCATAATCTTACGAGAAACTCTTGTAGCAAAGTATATCAGAAAAATCCATATTGGATATAATGAAGCAGCCCGGGAAGATATCAAGCCTGGGACGTCTGCATGCCAGTGCAATACCATAACTTCTGAGCTAAACAGATGCCTCCCTAACTAAGGAGATCTGTATTGTATACGTTATTTGTCGCTATGTTATTTATAGGACACATAGAGAGGATGTAAACCCCCCCTTCCTTTTAACAAAGTCATCATTAATGATGACCAGTAAAGTCACATCAGTATTAAAGCCATTTGGGCATATAAGAAGCCATTTCTGGATTATAAAGTAAATTTCGGACAAGCCCCTATCGTATGAGGAAAAACACTTGTAACATAGCAGAAAAATCCAAATAGGATATTAGGATGAACCCGAGTCAGGGATCAAACCTTGGTCCCCTGCATGAGAGTCCAATACCATAACCTCTTAGCAACAGAGTCGACTCCCTAACTAACCAGTTCTGTATTGAATAAGTCATTTGTTGCTATCGCTATGCTACTTATAGAACACACAATGAGGTTGGCGTGTGTGATGTAACGATAGGAAGATGAACATGAAACACAATATTACAATATATTGTTGAAAACAACTCTAAATGGTTAAAATGGATTAGACTAAATTGGGAACTGGAATTATCCATTTTAAGTTTCAGGGAGGAAAGAGTTAAGTGGTCCCTGCGTTCAAAACTAGAAACAGACTATGGAGTAAAGAATAAAAGCAGGCTGAGAGTTATGCATGTTGAGTATCTCCAAACTGTTTGGCACTTTTTCAGCCATAATGCCTAAAATTAAGATTTGGAATTGAAAGCAGACTACAATATTTATTGTTAAGTAGATGTCATTGCAGCTGCAAAGTATATAACCCATCTTCCTGCTGAATATTCACATATTTATAGAGCTCCACCCACTATGAACTTCTATAATATGAACTACATATACTGAAAAAATAAAGTTTTGTCACTTGTTTAACATGAGATTTCCCATAGACAACATTTTCCGTTTTGTGTAGATCTGGAAAGCAGTATCAAAGACAGTGCAAACAGTAGAAAATAACATGAGGCACCTAATGAAGGGGATCGCATTGAGAGACTGTAATTGCAATAATTGGTTTTCGAGTTTTATTTGTTAAAAGTTAAGTCTTTTTTCAATGCAAAGGCAGGTAATTTGAAAAATCCTTTTTCCAAAGGACGATTGTACACAAACTGCTAAAGAATGATTCTCAAAATTGGCGGCTTTTTGTTGCTGGTTATTTTTGAAACATTATTGCTAATGGTTATCAGAAAATTGTAAATGACATCTTGTTTATCACATAAAATGCAATTAAGATAAAAGGGGAGTTATAACCCTTTATACACATGTTAAATGCACCATTGATATTTCTTTTGTTCTTCAAAGTTCAGTTATTTAAGTCATCATGAAACATGAGTGATAAAATTTACCACACAGATGTGGTCTGCATCCTTAATGTATGACTAAACTTTATGTTTTCAGTATATATTGCAATTCCCCAGTTAACTCTTTCACCCCTAAAACTTCAAATGGAAAATTCCAATCTCCTATATAGAAGGTTCTACGTTTGATTCTAACACACTTCACACTGCCCCTATATAAACAAAGAAAGGACGTATCTGTGTTTGAATTCTCAATAAAACACTCATGCGCTGTAACGTTCTAACGTGACGTCATATGGCTTCGAAAATGCGTACGCAAAGAAATGTAGCGCCGTTGCTTCGGTGCAAATTAAGGTTAAATTATGTGTTAGAATCGAAATAATAAATTAATACCAGTGTTTTATCTTGCAATCGAACACAGGTAGTCGTTGAGATGCTTGTAATTAAACCACTCGGCCTAAAGACTTCATGATTAAATTACTATGCATCTCAACTCCTACCAGTGTTCGATTGTCCGATAAAACACTGGTATGTATTTATTATTTCTTAATTATTTAGGGGTGTTTATTGCAATATATTGCAAAATTACAACCAGTGCAGACCATGATCAGAGGGCTCCTCTAATCAGGGTCTACACTGTTTGCTTAAAAACAAGTATACTCTTGTTGGTTGTTAATGACGAGTATACTCGTCAATAGAGTTCAGAGCACCAGATAAGGGTAGTTTTTCAAAACTTAAAATCTTTATTTGTGAATTAAACCCTATGGTGTCACTACTCATTAGAATCGTCTCTTCGAGACGATTCTAATGAGTAGTGGCACCATAGGATTTGGTGCTGAAATGAGTGAGAAAATGTTGGATTTGTTGAAATAACTACATCTTATCTGGAGCCCTGGAGTTGAATGTGTTAAGAGTGAAGACTCATATTAGACAGATACTATAAGAAAACAGTGTAGACAGTGATCACACACCTCCTCAAGTCTTATTGTGGTATTTACTGATTTTGAAAAAGGTCAATTTAGCTTCTAGTAGCAGCTGAAGTATCAAATTACCCAAAATCAGCATTTCTTATGGGTGATAGAGTGACTTTTCTGTAGTTTACTTAAATGTTTTGATGTTTTATATTTGAAATGTCTTTTCAGGATCCTGTTAGCCGAGTGGTGCTCATACTGGACTTACTGAGAACTTTCAGTCATTTTGATGCCAATCTTTCTACCATGGTGAAGTATCAGACAACTGCTGCTGTACTCGGCTGTTTGGCAGCATTTCTCGATGTCATTGAGGTACAGCAATTTGCTATGGAAATTCTAGCCAAGATTGCTACATACAGACCTAGACTAGAAAGGAAGGTAAACTAACCGATAGCTACATTTACTTTAATTTTTCCTGATTTGATTTTGTTTTGTTTTCTTGCTTGTTTGAAGTTTTGGTGTTGCTTTTTTGGTGTGTGTTTTTTTTCTAGTTCAACAATTTGTATGTGTTTTAACAACCAATTATACATACAGTAAAAAAAAGTGAGCTAAATGATTGTCTAAAAACAAGTAACTGCAGCTTAAGGCAAAGTGAAGGTGAAACAGTACAAACAGAGAACTCCTAAAGGAGCTTTCTATTTTACTTCATCTTGCTTTTAAAGCTGCCACTTAAACAGGTCATAATTACACTAATTAGTGGAACCGTTTTACTGTTCAAATCACGTTTTTAAATAAATCAGCATATTTAGTCTGTTTTTAATTTGATAACAAACCTGTAAAATAATGGCCCAGCAACACGTTTAATGGTTTTGCTTTATTAGCATGAGGGGAAATTGGATTGTATTACTGTAGAAAGTTTAAAGAACTGCATATCCACTGTTATGACAATTTTAACTCCTTGCACCATAGACAAAGGTGTAAATTACCTATAATTAAACCTCTCATGAGCATTTTCCACAACTAAATTGTGTTATCTATCAGGTATTTAATGCAGAAGGTTGCTTAAAGCAAGGTGAACATAAAACAGAAAGTTCCTTGCTTTAAGCTGTCACCTGTCTTTTATATAACTAGTAAGTCTTTTGTTAATGGTCGTAATAGATAGGTTTTACTTTATGTCCAATAGTAAGGCAGGTTACTGTTTAACCCTTTGAACCCTAGTCCCGCATATAGGCGTCCTTTTCAAACAGTATACATGTGAAAAGTGCAATTGTCCTATGCAAACAGTGAATACCCAGATCAGAGGGCTCCTCACGGAGCCCTCTGATCTGTGTCTTCACTGTTTGTCATAATGCAAAACATTGACAAAAACAACCCTTAAAAGTCAGAAATGGACTAGACTCAAATGGAAACTGGAATTGTTCATTTTAAGTATCAGGGAGGAAAGAGTTAACCTATTACTTCATAGATACACATTCTTATGCATTTCATTTATTCCTCCACTGAATAAAATAGCTCCAATGTGTACAGTAATGTGCAACATACGAAATATTTCCTATAACTAAGCAGAATGGTAGCTTAAAGCAGGCTCAAAGTTAAGCAGAATGCACATTAAGGCACAATCTGCTTTACTTTCAACATGCTTTAAGTAGTCTTATGTCTTTAAAACTAAAAACAGGCTGTCATCATCATCAGGAGTAAAAGGTTAAAGCTAGATGAAAGAAAAGGAGATTTAAGAAAGGTAGCTGTTTAAAGCAAAATGAAAGTAAACAAGATTTAATGCAGGTCACTCTTTAATGCAAGATGAAATATATAATGTGATGTTTGTATTATGATCAAGATACACACAGTTAACCCATTACTCCTTAAATACGCCTTTTTACGCCTTTTATCTATTCCTCCACTGAATAAAATAGTTCCAATTTATACAGCCAAGAATATGTACTATAAGAAATAGTTTCTATATTCTAGCAGCTGGTAGCTTAAAAGCAGGTTGAAGTAAAGCAGAATGTGCCTAAAGGTGCATTCTGCTTTTCTTTCAACCTGCTTTAAATTGTCAACTGTCTTCATTACTAGAAACAGGCTATGGGGTAATGGGTTAAAGTATACTTCTCGTCAGAACTTCAAACATTTAAGTTTGTCATTAAACTCACAGCAGACAACATATTTTAGCAGAGAATGTTTTGTCTGCGAAAGGGTTAAAACATGCGGTTAAATTTGGGAGTGAAAAGGTCTTACAGAAATGTTTTGCATGCTTTTAACCAATTCTGCAGAATAAGTAATTGGAAAGTTTCTTAAATCCTGACAGGTACAGTGGAGAAAACGTTATTCTTTCCCGTTTAAACGCAAACGAAACACAAACGCAAATCGCTAAAATGTAGAAAATTGCCATTTTTGACATTTCTAATTATTGTTTTTAATCTGAGTTGCAAACAGTTTGGAGCCTGATCAGACGCCGGGTTACCTGGCGTCTGATCTGGCTCCAAAGTGTTTGCAATGGAAATAATAGTTTTAAGCTTAACCCTTTACCTTATAGAAGCGCCTTTTAGCGCATTCCATTTAATCCTCCGCGGAAGAAAATAGTTCCAATCTATACAGTCATAAATATGTATTAGAAGAAATATTTTCTAAATTTCTAGCAGGTTGTAACTTAAAGCAGGCTGAAAGTAAAGCAGAATGCGCCTTAGGGCGCATTCTGCTTTACTTTCAACCTGCTTTAAGTAGTCACCTATTTTCAAAACTAGAAAAAACTTATGGGGTAAAGGGTTAAACGTGTTTATTGGGAAAGAATAACGTTTTCTCCACTATAGGAGTAAAGGAGAAATTTCCATAACCCTGTCCCCCATAGAAGGGCCTTTTAGGGCATTCAGTTTATTCCCTTCACTAAATAAAATACAATGTAGTTCCAATTTATACAGTCATGAATATGTACCATAAGGAATATTTTCTTTTTCCTAGCAGGTGGTAGCTTAAAGCAGATGGAAAGTAAAGCAGAATATGCCTTAAGGCGCAGTCTGTTTTACTTTCAACCTGTTTTGTTATTGTTGTTGTTGTTGAATATATGTGCATAACACTCACAGGACAGCTTGGTACATACAGAATGGCCTGTCAAACTGGAGGATTGAACATGCATAGGTAGCTGTTTTCAATTACCTCACCATATAGGCAGCTTATGCTCTGTCTTCAGAAGCCAACCTGTTCTAAATAGTCATCTACTTTTAGAAACAGGCTATGGGATAAAGATTTAAGTGAGAGTTCTGCCTTTCTTTTATCCTGCTATGAGCAGCCACCTTTCTTAAACACAGAAATCAAACTACTAGGGCAAGGGTAAAAGGAGGCTGAAAGTAATACATGTAGCATTTTGTATTGCTTTTATCCTGCTTTCAGCATTCAATTGTTAGCTCACCTGAGCTAGCTCAGGGTGAGCTTTTGCAATCCTTGAATGTCCGGCGTCAACAATTTTAGTGTTTACACTCTAGAGGCCACAATATTTATCCAATCTTTCTCAAACTTGCTCAGATGGAATTAATATTGCCATAAGAGTTTGGATGAGTTCGATTATAGACGAATAGGTCAAGAATTATTTACCTTTGAATTGCTGAAAATGCCATATTTAACAGTGTTTACACTCTAGAGGCCACAATATTTATCAAATCTTTCTAAAACTTGCCCAGATTGTATATGACCATAAGAGTTCAGATGAGTTCGATTATGGTTGAAATCGGACAAATAGATTAAGAGTTATCTACCTTTGAACTGCTAAAAATGCCATATTTAACGGTGTTTACACTGTAGAGGCCACAATTTTTATCCAATGTATCTCAATCTTGCTCAGATTGTATATGACTATAAGAGTTCAGATGAGTTTGATTATGGTTGAAATCAGACAAATAGGTCGAGAGTTATCTACCTTTGAATTGCTGAAAATGCTATATTTAAGGGTGTTTACACTCTAGATGCCACAATTTTTATTCAATCTTTCTCAAACTTGCTCAGATCGTATATTACCATAAGACTTTGGATGAGTTAGATTCTGGTTGTAATCGGATCAAAAGGTCAAGAGTTAGCTACCTTTGAATTGCTGAAAATGATATATTTAACATTGTTTACACTCTAGAGGCCACAATATTTATCCAAACTTTCTCAAACTTGCCCAGATTGTATTATGACCATAAGAGTTCGAAACAATGTGATTATGGTTCAAATCGGACCAATAGATCAAGAGTTATCTACCTTTGAATTGCTGAAAATGCCATATTTTACAGCGTTTACACTCTTGCAACTACAGTTTTTAATGGATTTTGATTATACTTGCACACAAAGTAAATAGCTATACGTTCTCGAAGGAGTGCAATTATTGTTGAAATCTAATCATTGTGGCAATAGTTATCTGCCCTTGATATACTTTGAAATGCTAGAAAAGGCTTCATTTCAGAAAGGTAAAGCTATCAGGTTTCAGTACAACAGGTGAGCGATATCAGGGCCTTCAGGCCCTCTTGTTTGAAGGAAGGTAACTGTTTAAAGCAAAATGGAAGTAAACAAGATTTTTTCACACACTAGCATTCTTTAACCCATTGTTCCATAAATATGCCTTTTTAAAATCTTTAGTTTATTCATCCACTTACGGTAATAAATAGTTTCACTTGAAACAATCATGAATTAATTGCGTGACCTTAAAGAATTTTTCTATATACATGTACTGGCAAATGGCAGAAAATAAAGCAGAATGCACCTTAAGAAGCATTTTGCTTTACTTTCAACCTGCTTTAAGCGGTCACTTGTCTTCAAAACTAGAAGCAGTCTATGGGGTAAAGGTAATGGGTAATGGTTAAGAATAGCAAGACTTTACTGTACAGGGGCCCATTTCATAAAACTTCGTACGACAAATGTTGTCGTAAGTCAGATTATGAAAGTATCAATTATTATTTATTTCTCTATCTAATCCTGTCTTTTGACATCTCTTTGGAATCGTCTTGAAAAGACGATTCCAAAAAGATGTTACAAGACAAGATTAGATAGGGAACTCAGAGATTAAATGTATTTTAAAGTTTTGACTTACGACATCATTTGTCGTAAGATGTTTTATGAAACGGACCCCAGAGCTCCAGATAAGGTGAGTATTTCAAACACTACAGCAAAACCTCTCTATTAAGACCACTATTTAAGGTTAATGTTGTAACGTTAAAGGCAGGTGGCTGCTTAAAGCAAGATGAAAGTAAAGCAGAAAGCTCCTTAAGGAGCTTTCTGCTTTACTTTTATCTTACTTTAAGCTGTCACCTGTGTCTAAATCATCATATGATAATCATTTTAGTAGTCGTAATAGAGAGGTTTTACTGTACTTATTAGAATCCTAATAATATGACTACTTATTAGAAGCATTCCTTTGCAACTATTCTATTGAGTAGTCATAACATAGGGTTTGGAGGAGACATAAGTAAACTATTGTTGGACATGTTCAGTTTACTCACCCTGTTCTGGAGCCCTGAAGTGTATATATAGTATGTAATTTTCTAGGCACCACTGCGGGATGTTGGTATTGACCTTGTGGTACGTGGCATGCTCCATCACGGCAGGAACATGGTGCTGGCGAGAGCGGGATGTCGGGTGCTGGCCAACCTTAGCAATACTTTACTGTCTGTTCTAAATCACTGGCTTGATACAGGTGTATAGAAGTCAAACCCTGCTTTGCCTTATAAATGACCCTCACTCTTGTGAATGTTTATGCCCCGCAGATCAAAGATCGGGGAACATATTGTTGTTTGTCTACTGTATGTTGGTTAGTTAGTTTAAATATCTGTCCACAACTTTAATTTTGAAAATCAATTTAGAACTACAAATATGTGACACTGATACAGATTAAAATTCTATTAAGATTCAAAATGTCATTGCAAATTATTATAAACATTTACGTGTTACACAGCTTTTGACCAATGTTAAAAATAAATGTTTGCATATAGACATAAAATATAGAATAGAGACTTAATTTATTTGCTACAAAAAATTATTCTTCATTTGCAAAATTTT
The DNA here is from genome assembly GCA_922989275.2 of Gari tellinella. NCBI lineage: Eukaryota > Metazoa > Mollusca > Bivalvia > Cardiida > Psammobiidae > Gari > Gari tellinella. Next base: position 53,317,356 of record OV277858.1, on the reverse strand, counting down.
GTGTTTAGATATTGTTATTGTTGGTACATTGTAAACTTTAATGATATTTTGCAGCAGGGAGTTTGGGGTTGAGGCATGTTCCTTTTTCCAGTAAACACTTAAACAATTTTTTTCATCACAAATTTAACACTTTGAAGCCAGATCAGATAGATTTTTATTTGATTTGTTATGATTTGACTTCGCTTTTAATAGTTTTTGAGTCATATTGCGACTTCCAGCTAATTACAGGTGGAGGAAGACCCCAGAAGCCCTTTATACACTGTTCCAGGCGCAAATGTGCCACTGTCCTTCCGTAAGCCAGCTGGACGGCTACTACATGAAAATTCGAATTACCAGACATGGATTCTAACTCACAGCAGTGAGAAGCTTAGTGATATAAGTCACAGTGACAATATCACTGGGCAACAGAGGCCCCTTGATAGTCACTCTGAGTTTGATCGTGATTCACACTGTTTACAACTAAGATATTACAGGGCTCCCTCTCTTAACCCATTACCCCATAAAGACGCCTTTTTACGCCTTTAATTGATTTCTCTACTGAAAAGATAGTTCCAAGTCAAACTGTCAAAAATATAAAATCAAAGTTTTTTCTTCTTAATTCTAGCAGATAATAGCTTAAAGCAGGATGAAAGTAAAGCAGAATGCGCCTTAAGGCGCATTCTGCTTTACTTTCAACCTGCTTTAAGTGGTCATATATCTTCGAAACTAGAAACAGGCTATGGGGTAATGGGTTAAACGGCCTTCCAAACAACGACTCCCTCCTTACAACGACCCTTGCCACTGTTCTCCAAACAAGACATTTATGTTCAACCTTTTCATGGCTGCAATATTGGCTGCTTAAATTTGTTGTCTGCTGTTTTTCTCAAAGTTACGTATTGGACATATTGACAGAAAAAAACTTAATGACGAGTGACAAACATCTTGAATTCAGATCAGACGCCACGTTACGCGGCGCCTGATCTGGATTCAAGCTGTTTGCAAATGTAAACCAATTTCCCTCCCTATAACGACTCCCTCTGAACAACGCATACAATTTTTGTCTCCCATTAGGTGTCGTAGAGAGGGAGAGCTGTATTTACTTTTTATTGCATTGCTTATAAATGCGTTTAGTTAGAATAATGTATTTCTCACTGCATCACAGAGGATTACAGGTACAGTGGAGACGACTTTCCCAATAAAAACATTTTGTGTTAAATCAATTATATCCGTTGCAAACTGTTTGGAACCAGATCAGAATCCGGATAAAAAGAAATGATCAATATTGTATCATTCTCTACATTTCTTTGTGTTGTATTTGAATTAAGAAATAATAAATTCATACTAGTGTTTTATCGTGCAATCAGACACTGGTAGGAGTTGAGATGCATTGTAATTTAACCACGAGGTTTTTAGGAAAAATGGTTTAATTACAAGCATCTCAACGCTACCCGTGTTCTATTGCAAGATAAAACTTTGGTATTAATTTATTATTTTGATTCTAACACATAATTTAACCTTAATGTGCACCCAAGCAATGGCCCTACATTTCTTGGCGTACACATTTATGAAGCCATAGGACGTCAAGTTTGAACGTTACAGCGCTGAGTGTTTAATTGAGAATTCAAACACAGATACGTCCTTTCTTTGTTTATATAGGAGCGTGCGTGAAGTGTGTTAGAATTTAGTTTTGTTGAAACTGGGAAGAATCATGTCTTCTCTACGGTATAGAGAGGGGTCAAGCTACCAGTAGCAATTGAAAATACATGTTTTAACTCTTTCCTCCCTGTAACTTTAAATGGACAATTCCAGTTTCCATTTTAGTCTAGTCCATTTCTGACTTTTAAGGATTGTTTTTGTCAATGTTTGACATTATGACAAACAGTGAAAACCCTGATCAGAGGGCTCCTTTCGGAGCCCTCTGATCTGGGTCTTCACTGTTTGCATAGGACAAGTGTACTATTCACATGTACACTTTTTGAAAAGGACGCCTATAGACTAGAGTTCAAAGGGTTAATTCAACCCTAGCCATGAGTATACTTAACCCTTAGCCCGCCAAATAAATTGTCGTCTGCTATATTTCTCGTCTGCTTCAAGTTTCAAAGTGCTTCAAAGTTGCTCAAAATTGCTGAAAATGTTGTCCGAGTGTCAAACAGCTTGGATCCAGATGAGACGCCGAGTTACTCGGCGTCTCATCCGGATCCAAGCTGTTTGCATATGGAGCTGTAGTCGTGAGTGGCAGGCTAAGGGTTAAGAAATTATCTATGTTTTACCGTTGTGAGATTCTAACATGACCAGAATTAAAGAAATTAATTAGAAAGGAAATCAAATGTTTCAAACTTATTTCCTCAGCGGATGCAGTTTTTGGACCGAATAACTGCTCCCGCGGCTTTTACAAGAATCTAACACCCAACAGCAAAGTTACGTACAGCAGAGAATTCGCACACACAATACACATACCGACCCACCATCTGGCAGAGAACAAACATAACATGAAACAAGACATAAAAATGGGGAAATTACAGTAACATGACTGGTTAAAAGTATATGGTCTTTACGTAACACATCACATCATTTAACTGCGGGAGGCGCGGGGTAGGGAAGAGCGTTGTAAAACGTCCCAGGTATACCACGATGAGCTTAGAATTGTTAGGAGCCCTCTGATCAGGATCTACACTGTTTATCATTTTTCAACATAATTTTGCAATGTATTTATTAAAATCAACTGTAAATAATCAAGAAAAAAAGACTAGACTTTATTGGGAATTTGAGTTTTCCACTAAATGTTTCAGGGTTGATTGAGTTTAAACCTCATGTGTTTACATACCTGTTTCTTATCAGAGAGGCCAGATAATGACGTGGTGGTTTCTGCTGTGGACAGGTGTGAGTCTCTGCTGGTTTATGTGTTCGAGAAGGGAATACCCGCCGTACAGACTGTGCTCAAGGAATTCCGGACTGATCTAGGGGTCAGCACAGAGGGCCGACGATTTATCTTCTACTATGCAAAACTACCCCAGTTACAGTTAGTATTGCAGCTCTATAGTATGTTTTGTATGGTTAACTGTCGTTCAATGGAGATGATGTTATTCTTTGCCAATAAATGTGTTTATGCAAAAGCTATTATGTCCATTATAAACAGTTTCCAGCCAGATCAGATGCTGGGTCACTCAGTTTCTAACCAGGCTCCAAACTCAGAACCACTACTCTACCTTTATCCAAAATTAGATTATCTCCCCTTTTCTGATGTTAACCCTTTACCCAATAGACGCGCCTTTTAGCGCATTCAAATTATTCCTCCGCTGAAGAAAATAGTTCCAATTTATACAGTCATTAATATGAATCATAAGGAATAGTTTCTTTATTCTAGCAAGTGGTAACTTAAAGCAGGTTGAAAGTAAAGCAGAATGCGCCTTAAGGTGCATTCTGCTTTACTTTCAATCTGCTTTAAGTGGCTACCTGTCTTCAAAACTAAAAACTGACTATTGGGTAAAGGGTTAACTGTTCACTTTCACAATATTGCCTGGCACATATCTCTTGAATGATTCAGATAACCCAATGAAACTTCAAACAGCAATATACTATAACTAAAGAAAGTGCAGTACACAAGAACTATAACTCTGTCATCTCCAAATATTTAATTACACGTATCTCCCTTTTTCTGTTCAAAATTTGACTGGATGATATCTCTAAAAAGGTCATAGATTACTCATTGAAACTTTGTACATGGATAAAAGATGACATAAGTCTATGCACTTTACAATAACAGTAAATCCGTTTTTGTCCATAATTAATTGTCTCCATTTTTCTGAGTTTATGTTTATGTCCAGTGAATTACCTTTTTTTTTCAGCAAATATATCTTCAATGGTTCAAGGTAAAACTATGAAAAGTAAAATGCAAATACAGTATAACATGAGAAAATGCAACACAGTCACACAAGAACCATAACATTGACCTAACTAAATTCTGATTATCTCCCTTTGACGTTATACATTTCAATGTATTATTACTTAAAATTGTTATAACTTTCAATGTTTTATAACTTAGAATTTACTGTTCTAAACAATTTCTCTGCAGTTTTTCCCACCACCTGTTATAGGAATAGGTGACGGTTAGAGATCACTTTTTGTCATCTGTCCATCCATCTCTCCATCGGTCATACTTTTTATTTTCTGTCACATTTTTATTTTTTGACTATAACTCCAATTTTACTGAAACTTTTAAGAAGAAAGTTCAAGTATGGACAAGTGGAAGTTTCTTGCATGAGGTTCTTGCATCAATACTGTGATTCCCCTTTTGTACATTTTCTTCAGGGCTGCCATAAGTTGACATAAAAAATCCTAAGATTTCCAAATTTGCATTTTTCAAGTATGATTTTACAAATCGTTCCTTTCCCCATCGCCTGTTTCTAGTATTGTTGACATGTGGCTGCTTAAAGCAGGCTGACAGTAAAGCAGAATGCACCTTAAGGCGCATTCTGCTTTACTTTCAGCCTGCTTTAAGCTACCATGTAGTAGAAAAAACCCCGAAGATTTAAGAAAAATCCGGAGAAATGGCAGCCCTGTTTCTTTTCCTGCAGAATTTTTCTGTTTTACTGAAGTTTTTAGAATGATATTTCGTTAATGGAAGTACTGTAACTTAACTCATTGTTGAAATACTTAGTAAAACAATTATCTAATGTGTTCCAGGTTAAAGAAATCAAGATGGTTGAAAGACAGAGAGTCTAACATTGGTACTACTACTGAAGGAGACAGTCAGCCAGACAATGAGTCAGAGCTTGAACTGTCCAATCAGGACATGCTACAAGAGTCATGTGACCACTCAGCTGGTCAGGCTAATCTTCTAAGGAAAGAATCTGTACCAGAACCTGATGTGACAGGAATACTCAAATACACTGGTTGCTATGAGAACCGTCGCACTGGGGAGAAGCGTATCATTTTTGCTGATGATACTGTTGGAGGTTCTGAGAGTGAATCTTCTGAGAGTGAGGAAGAATTGGTCAAGTCATTAGAGTCAAGTGTTCAGCTGGATGATGAAACTAAAGAACAGATGACCATAAAGGTCAGACATGCCATGAGGAGAACGATCAAAAGACAGAAATCTTTCAGAGGAGAAGAAGTTACACTTGAAAGTGAAACAGAAGATTCCTTTGATGAAGAGAAATCTGATAAAGACTTTGAGAACACCTCTGAAACTGGTGAAGTTAAAGATGGTATTTATCAAAGAAAGATTGATGAAAATGACACAAAGAATAGTGAAAATGAAAGTAATGACCATGTGCATGTTGTTGATAGAGAATTGGGACAGTCAAGACATGATGAGAGTAGTGAAAAGATAAATAGTGATGATACGGAGGGAGATGTAGAAAGTAATGCTCAGTCAAAACTAGAGGAAAGTGAATCTGTTAAAGTGTGTGCTAAGCTTGAAACAGAAACAGACATGCACAATAGGAAAAATATACAACATATTTCTCCAAGCGGATCTCATTGTACTCTCAGAACTGTGTCCATTGATGATGATTTTGTTGTGATAGAAACTACTGAAGACTCTGGTAAATCGAGCAAACAGGAGAGTGGATCTACATTTTCAGATGCTGAGGGAGCGTCAACTTTGGGAAGAAGTGAAGGTATGGAAACACTAGAAACTGACACAGAGAAAGGGGTTAAAGACAGAAATGGTGAAGAGAGACCTAAAGAGGTTCCACAAGCAGCAGATGGTAAAGAAACTGCTGATAAGAGTATAAACCATGGACAAGAAAAGGCGAGATATTCCTATGGACAAAATGGGACCATAGATGTATATTTCTTTGGAAAGCTGGTCAGAACACAGGTTTGGAGTTTTAACCCATTGCCCATAAATATGCCTCTTTACGCCTCTAATTTATTCCTCCATTTAAAAAAATGGTTCCAATTTACATAGCCATGAATATATATCATAATAAATATTTTCTATTTCCTAGCAGATACTAGCTTAAAGCAGGCTGAAAGTAAAGCAGAATGCGCCTTAAGGTGCATTCTGCTTAACTTTCAACCTGCTTTAAGTGGTCACCTCTCTTCAATACTAGAAACAGGCTATGTTGTAATGGGTTAAATGTTTTATCAAACAATCAAACCTGTATAAATATTATTTTATAAAGTTTTTTAGTGTGTGAGAGGATGGTTTCTTAACCTATTATTGCTCTTACACCATAGATATGCCTTTTTATGTCTTTATTTTATTCTTCCTCTAAGGAAAATAGTTCTGATTCATCAGTCATGAATATATATCATCAGAAATACTTAATATATTCTAGCTTCAAATTTCATGCTTCTTTATTAAATGTACTTGTAGTTCATGATTTTACATGAAAACATGAGGAGCTTAAGTAGTGATAGCTGTAAGTAGGCTGAAAGTAAAGCAGACAGTGCCTGCCTTAAGTAGTCACCTGTTATCAAAACTATAAACAGATATAAAGTAGCTACCTGTAAGGATGTTTAAAACAGCGTTTAACCCTTTACCTGATAGCCTATTTCTAGAATTGAAGATAGCTGACTACTTAAAGCAGGTTGAAAGTAAAGCAGAATGCGCCCTAAAGCGCATTCTGCTTTACTTTCAGCCTGCTTTAAGCTGTCATGTGCTACAATATAGAAAATATTCCCTATAATATATATTCATGACTGATTGAATTGGAACTATTTTGTTTAGCGGAGGAACGAATCATATTCGCTTAAAGACGCTTCTATAGGGGAAAGGGTTAAAGTGGGTGCTTTCTTTAAAAAAAAAGTGATAGTAAAGCAGAAAGCTTCTTCAGAAGCTTTTTAGTTTACTCCTCAGCCTGATACAAGCAATCACCTGTAGGAATAGAGGTACAAATCTCTTAGGGCTCTTTGTCAGTATAAGGTAGAAGCATGGAAGAGGCATTTCTGTAAGGAATACTACACTTACAATAGATTTCATTGGTTGTTAACTTTATCCTTTCCTATAAAACTACATTACAATTCTTCTATTATGGCCACTAAAACGAATGCTAATTGATTGTAAAGGAGCTTTCTGTTTCACTGTCACCTTGCTTTAAGCAGTCACCTGCCTTAAACATTCAATAATTAACAATATTTAGTGGTTGTAATAGTGGGTTTTTACTGTTGATTGGAGTAATGAGTTTAGTGATTGGAATTATTGACATGGGTCTGATGGTTAAATGAGTTTAGTGATTGGAATTATTGACATGGGTCTGATGGTTAAATGAGTTTAGTGATTGGAGTTATTGACATGGGTCTGATGGTTAAATGAGTTTAGTGATTGGAATTATTGACATGGGTCTGATGGTTAAATGAGTTTAGTGATTGGAGTTATTGACATGGGTCTGATGGTTTAATGAGTTTAGTGATTGGAATTATTGACATGGGTCTGATGGTTAAATGAGTTTAGTGATTGGAGTTATTGACATGGGTCTGATGGTTAAATGAGTTTAGTGATTGGAGTTATTGACATGGGTCTGATGGTTAAATGAGTTTAGTGATTGGAATTATTGACATGGGTCTGATGGTTAAATGAGTTTAGTGATTGGAGTTATTGACATGGGTCTGATGGTTTAATGAGTTTAGTGATTGGAATTATTGACATGGGTCTGATGGTTAAATGAGTTTAGTGATTGGAGTTATTGACATGGGTCTGATGGTTAAATGAGTTTAGTGATTGGAATTATTGACATGGGTCTGATGGTTAAATGAGTTTGTTTATTGGAGCTATTGACATGGGTCTGATGGTTAAATCCTACTCACTGTCCCTTGATGTTTAGCTTGGGTTTGCAACCAGTTTTAACACATTAATATTACCCCCATAGCTAGCCTGTTTCTAGTTTTGAAAATAGATGACCACTTAAAGCAGGTTGAAAGTAAAGCAGAATGTGCCTTAAGGCACATTCTTCTTTACTTTCATCCTGCTTTTAACTAACATCTACTAGGATATAGAAAATATTTCTTATGGTCTATATTTAAGAAGGTATAATTTGGAACTATTTTTTTCAGTGGAGGAATAAATTAAAGGCGTAAAAAGGCGTATTTATGAGGTAATGGGTTAGAGGAAAAGATAAAGGTAACAACCAATGTAATTCAAAGCTCTATGCACAGTTGCCAACCATAACAAGTTACATTGAAGTTTGAAAGTATACGACCAAAATGGAATGAAAATCGTGCAAATCTATAAATACAAGGATATAAACAAGTCTAGTGGGACAACATCCCAGTAAAGCTACAAATAAAATACAGTCATAATTGACAATTTTGACCAGGTTACATTATGACCATTTTTATTGATTGTATAAAAGACATGTGACACCTTAGAGCAAGGTGAAAGTTAAAAAGAGAGCTCCTAAAGGAGCTTTCTGTTTTACTTTTAACATTCTTTAAGCAGTTGCCTGCTTTAAACGCCTGGGGCCCGTTTCATAAAACTTTGTACTACAAAAACGTTTGAAAGTCAAAACTTTAAAATACATTTAATTTCTTATTTCTCTATGTAATCCAGGATTAGATGGAGAAATAAATAATAATTGAGACTTTTATAATCTGACTTTCGATAGCATTTATCGTACAAAGTTTTATGAAACGGGCCCCTGATAACTTACAACTAAGTGGTTATAATAGAGAGATTACCTGTATACCCGTATGCAACAGTGGAGAAAATTTCAAACTAATATGTCTCTTTTTTAGTAACTCTGCATTGTAACCACTCATTTTAACCTTTTACTCCATAGATACACATTTTTCTGCATTTAATTAATTCCTCCACTGAAGAAAATTAAAATGTATACATCAAATTATTATGAATATAATTTCTATATTTTAGCAGATGGTAGCTTAAAACAGGCTGAAAGTAAAGCAGAATAGGCCTAAAGAGGCATTCAACTTTACTTTCAACCTGCTTTAAGTTTTCTCCTATCTTCAAAACTAGAAAGACTAGGCTATGCATGTAGTAAAAGGTTAAAAGACATTTCTAATAAGAAGTCACAACATACATGTTTGATTAGTGGGAAAAAGGGAGACATGCTGGCAATGTGTAGAATATCCACTGTTATTTGTGTCCCTAATGGTATATCACATTTCTTTCAGATAATAATTTATGTAGGATCACTAGTGTTTCAAGGCGAGGACTCCAAGGTTTTGTTGATCATAGATCAGCCTATCAAACCTTTACTGGAGGCTGCTGGTGCCCCAACTGAACTGGTTGAGTATGCAGGGAACCAGTATGGACCAAATATGACTCTCATGGACCTGGAACCAGCTATTGTGATAAATATTATAGATGTTGTCAGGTATAGGTAGGTGTTATAGTGTGACATTTGAAATAACAGTAAAAATGTACTACTGAGACCTCTTAACCCTTTGAACCCTAGTCCCGCATATAGGCGTGCTTTTCAAACAGTGTACATGTGAATAGTACACATGTCCTATGCAAACAGTGAAGACCCAGATCAGAGGGCTCCGAAAGGAGCCCTCTGATCAGGGTCTTCACTGTTTGTCATAATTCCAAAAATTGACAAAAACAACCCTTAAAAGTCAGAAATGGACTAGACTAAAATCAAAACTGTAAAAATTGAAACTTCTTTTGTGGAGGAAAGGGTTAATGTATTTCTCCATTGAGAAAAATTGTTCCAATTTATACTGTCATTATGTGTAGCATAAGAAATACCTTCTTTAATCTTAACAGATTGTAGCTTAAAGCTGCAGGCTGAAAGTAAAACAGGATGTCCCTTAAGGCACCTTTTGTTTTACTTCCAACCCCATTCAGGTAGTCACCTTTCTTTAAAACTAAAAACAGACATTTAATCTGTAATTACATATTTTAAGTAGCAGATATCAAAGTGTTTGACTTTAATTTGCCAGTATAAATTGGAAATATTTTCTTCAGTGGAGAAATAAATGAAATGCACTAAAAGGCTGACTAACTTTGCCAGTATAGATTTGACTGTAAAAAGTAAAAGTGTTTACTTGTTTTCTACAGATCAGTCACGAAGGACCTGGTACAGTCCTCACTGTTAAGTCTGACCCGGACAATAAATGCATCCCTGCAACAAGACAGCATTAACACAGTAATGATGCTGTATAAAACAGCATTTGCCGATAGCCACCTCCAGAATGTCCTCACAGGTGAGTTGAATCTGGTGTATTTAACCCATTACCCCATAGATTGGTTTTGGTATTAAAGATTGGTGACCATTTAAAGCAGGTTGAAAGTAAAGCAGAATGGGCCTTCAGGTACATTCTGCTTTACTTTCAGCCTGCTTTAAGCTACAATCTTCTAGGATATATAGAAAATATTTCTTAAATTACATGTTCATGACTTTATAAAGTTGAACTATTTTTTATTGGAGAAATAAACTAAAGGTGTAAAAAGGAGTATTCAATGGGTAATTGGTTAAAATACTGCTTTTATGACTATGTTTGTTTGCTACATACTGAAACTTTTCCTTCATAGATTGGTTTTAATGTTTAACCCTTTACCCCACTATGTGTTCCTAGTTTTTATCACAGGTAACCACCTAAAACCAGTTGAAAGTAGTGTAAAAAAGATCCCTAAGGAGTATTCTGCTTTAATTTCAGCCCTGCTTTATATTAAGCTACCATTTGGAAAGATAGTGAAACTTTTCCTGTGTCTTGTTTTCAGGACTTCCTATAACTTTCCTTTGTGTAGAAATAATTTGAGATATAAACAGGCATTCATGGAGTAATGGGTTAAGGCATTCAATCTTTTAACCCATTACCCCATAGCATGTTTCTAATTTTGAACTAAAAGTGACTACTTAAAAGCAGGTTGAAAGTAAAGCAGAATGCGCCTTAGGGCGCATTCTGCTTTACTCTCAGCCTGCTTTAAGCTATCATCTGTTTTAATATAGAAAATATTTCTTATGCTTCTGCATATTCCTGCCTGAATAAATTGAAACTATTTTCTTCAGTGGAGGAATAAATAAAGTCATAAAAAGGTGTCTTTATGGGGTAACGGGTTAAAGCGGGCTTAAGATACTTCGCAGGTGCGCTTAATTTCCATACAATGTGTATGAAACTTTTCATGAAGAATGATAGTAGCCTAAGAAACAATGTGTGAAAATATAGGCAAAATCTATCGTGTGGTTTGTCTTTTAGGTCTCTTTTTCTGACAAAAACCTGGAATTTTGATGATTTATTTTTCTCAAAAATAAATAAAGCTAATGACTACAAGTCTCGCCCAATAAGTAGTCCACAACATTCATTACAAGAAAAGCTAAAATCATTTTGAATAATGGTATTCAGAAAGAGGTTATCAGCTATTTAAATTTTGCATAATGGTAAAAAATTGAATTACAAAAAAACTGACTCATTCAATGTACATTTGTTTTCATTTTATTCAAATATATGGTTGATGAAATAGTTAGTCTGAAAAAATTTGAAAATATTACAGTCAGGATTTGTTGTAATAACAGTTTTTAGCTCACCTGAGCCGAAGGCTCAAGGTGAGCTGTTGTGATCGCCGTCCGTCCGTCTGTCCGTCCGTCCGTTCAAATTTTACTTCAAGCGACATCTCCTCTGAAACCGCGAGTTTGAGGGAAAAACTAAATTGCTGATGGTGTTCCTTGGATGCTTCTCTACAGAAATCGTTAAAATAAAATTCAAATGTTGACTACTTATTGAAATTTATTAAAAAAAGTGAAAAACTTTAAACAAGTTTTTTGTAAAAAACCACTGTTCCCACACCTTAGATATTGCAGGAATAGTATCTTCTACTAAATCACTTTCAAAATTGTAAAAAATCAAAACCCTAGGGTCAAATTTGACTCAACCCTGGTCGTATCAGTGCTTTTTGATGCAGGTCTGACAGTAAAAACTCTCTAATGATCCGTTTTTATACAGACCCATTGTATCTTCCAGGCTAAGAAGCTACCCTTATACTAAATGCAACATTTTTGCAAACAGTTTGGATCCAGGTCAGATGCCACATAATGCAGCATCTAATCTGGATCTAAACTATTTGCCACTCATTTACATATTTTCTTATATTTAGAAAATATAAGTTATTATTTTTTACATATTTCACATACAAACATTTGGAGCAGACAACAGTTCAGCATGATAATAGTCATTTCTCCCTGAGACCGTCTCTTATTGCATAACTGACCCATAGCTAGCTCTGAACTCAGGTCACTGAGATACATAGCAGAAATGATGATGTCTGCTATTTTATGCTCAAGCACAACTTAGTTCAAGGCATATTACTTTTGGTCTGTCTGTTTGTTTGTTTGTTTATCTTTCTGTCTATCAGTCCACAATTAATTCTTGGCCATAAACAGTATGGATCCAGGTCAGATGCCACATAATGCTGCATCTAATCTGGATCCAAACTATTTGCCACTCATTTACATATAGTTTCTTATATTTAGAAAATGTAAATAATGATATTTATTAACCTATTAACCCATACATATTCCTTTTTATGTCTTTAATTTATTCTTCCACAGAAGAAAATAATTTCACTTTATACAGTCATTGTTGTCTTTAACAATTGCTTCAAATGACATCTCCTCATATACCGCTGAAAAGATTTCAACCAAACTTTACACGAATGTTCCTTGGGTCAAGTTGTTTCAAAATTGTTCAAAGAATTAAAAACAATTTAGAACTCTGGTTGCCATGGCAACCAAGTGAAAAAATAAGGAAATCTTAAAAAATCTTCTTGTCTGAAACTACAAGGGCCAGATCTTAGACATTTGTCACATAGCATCATCTACAGGTCCTCTATCAAGTAGGTCACAGGAGCTAAAAATAGATTTTTTCAATGGAAACTTAAAAAAAATCTTCATGTCTAGAACCCTAGTACCCTGATCTTAGATATTTGGAACATAGCATCATCTACAGGTCCTCTATTAAGATTGTTAAAATTATGCCCCTCGGGTAAAAAATGACCCCGTCCTGGACATAAATCATTATCTCCATTTTGATGTACAGCTATTCTCAGGTGAGCGACATATGCCCCATGGGGCTATTGTTCTTATTAAAATGTGTGATATTTGAAGTTGAGATTCAGTTACCTTCCTTAAAATTATAATTCTGTCATTAAAATGCATTTTTAGCTCACCTGGCACGTAGTGCCAAGGTGAGCTTTTAGGATCGCTGGATGTTCGTCGTCCGTCGTCTGTCTGTCTGTCCGTTCACAATTGTTCGTTAACACTCTAGCAGGTACAAATCTCATTGGATCTTAATGAAACTTGGTCACAATGTTTGCCTCAATGAAATCTAGGTCAAGTTTGAATGTGGGTCATGTCCGGTCAAAAACTAGGTCACTAGGTCAAATTATCGAAAAACCGTGTTAACACTCTAGAGGCTACAAATTTCATTGGGTCTTCATGAAACTTCATCAATATGATTGCCTCAATAAAATCTAGGCCAAGTTCGAATGTGGGTCATGTCCGGTCAAAAACTAGGTCACTAGGTCAAATTATTGAAAAACCTTGTTAACACTCTAGAGACTACAAATTTCATTGGATCTTCATGAAACTTCATCAAAATGTTTGCCTTAATAAAATCTAGGTCAAGTTTGAATGTGGGTCATGTCCGGTCAAAAACTAGGTCACTAGGTCAAATTATCGAAAAACCTTGTTAACACTCTAGAGGCTACAAATTTCCTTGGATCTTCATGAAACTTCATCAATATGATTGCCTCAATGAAATCTAGGCCAAGTTCGAATGTGGGTTATGTCTGGTCAAAAACTAGGTCACTAGGTCAAATCTTCGAAAAACCTTGTTAACACTCTAGAGACTACAAATTTCATTGGATCTTCATGAAACTTCATCAAAATGTTTGCCGCAATGAAATCTAGGTCAAGTTAAAATGTGGGCCATGTCCGGTCAAAAACTAGGTCACTAGGTCAAATCATCGAAAAACCTTATTAACACTCTAGAGACTACAAATTTCATTTGATCTTCATAAAACTTGATGAAAAGGTTTGCCTCAATGAAATATAGGTCAAGTTCAAATGTGGCTTATGTCTTGTCAAAAACTAGGTCACTAGGTCAAATCATCCAAAAACCTCGTTAACACTCTAGAGACTACAAAATTCATTGAATCTTCATGAAACTTGAACAAAATGTTTGTCTCATTGAAATCGAGGTCAAGTTAGAATGAGGATCATGCCCGGTCAAAAACTAGGTCACACGGTGTACATGGTTACATGGTTACCAGGTGAGCGATTTAGGGCCATAGTGGCCCTTGTTATTTATTCATGGACCTGCATACAAGGTTAATTATATTACTTAAACATAATAATAACGGGCAATATCGATCTTGAAAAGATTAACGTATTGATAAGCTTCAATGTGTGGCTTTATAGTTCGATCAAATCGTATACATGTATACCGATTTTATTGACTTGTAAGTCATTAAACTTAAACGTACATGTAAGTGGAAATATAATTGGACCGTATATAACATCACTTATTCTAATCAACGAAGACAAAACATAACATGTCCCTTGATCACTGCGTTATGGATTGAGAAGTCAATATATCGGACACTTAAAAAAATATTTGGATCGCATGGGTCTCGAACCTATGGCCTTTCAATTGATAGTCAACCACTGTACTGACTGCGCTATGAAGGATTATACTAATTCGTATCAACATTTCCTTTATATAAATTTTCTAGTATATGCACGTACGGAAAAAGTCTGTGTCGTCCAGACGCATATCCGCTCGCCCGCAAGTCCGACTTCCGGTAGCGAAAGGCCTTAATGTTAGGACCCTATCTATCCAATCTTTCTGCTTTACTTTCAGCTTTCTATCAGCAAATATTTGTCTAAAATGCAGAAAGCTCTGACGAAAATGCCCTCTGGTTGAAATATGTTAATACTAACATATTAATTTGATGCTTATTTCTTATCTATTTCATAGATGAAGACTTCTTGAAGGAGTTCAGAATTTGCTTCCAGAAAGCAACAGAACAATTGGAAAAGTTGCATTCAGTTGAGGAAATCAGACAGAATGTGGCAGAGAAAAGTTTTGCTGTATTATCCAAGAAATCCAATTCACCGTCCTTGAAATAACACTATATTCTCCAGATAAGAGGGAGTAAACTGAACAAAACCAACATTTTGTCGCTCGTTTGACCACCAAATCCTATGGTGTTTGACTACTCATTAGAATTGTCTTGAAGAAAGGATTCTAATGAGTAGTGACACCATAGAGTTTAATGCAGATATAAAGAGTTTAGCTTTTGAAATACTCCCCTTATCTGGAGCCCTGATTGTCTATATTTAATACCCAGAACTTACTTTCCATGAAGTCGTAATAAAGTTATGCATTGTGATATTATGTAAGGTGCTACTTACCGGTACAGTAAATCCTATGTTTACTCTTCTACTGCTTCTAGAAGATATTGACACATTTTGAAAACAGTGCAGACCCAGATCAGAAAGCTCCTGAAGGAGCCTGAAGGAGCTGTCTGAGTCAGGGTTTACACGGTTTTCTTACACATTCTGTCTGAGCCTGCACTCTCTCAAAAACAATCAATTTCTCATTGTATTAGTTTGGATGATTGATATTCAAAGTGGGCAGAGATTTTGTATACATGTATCATGAACATTTAGCAGGAGAAGGGTAGCAATGGCTCTACCTTCTACAAGAAAAGCCTTTTCTTGCTTCTGTATTGTCTGAAATTCTTTAGTTATGTAGGATCTCTGGCAACCGCTGTCCGAAAATACAAGGTGATCTTTAAAGACAGATGACTGCTTAATGCAGGATAAAGTAAGGCAGAAGGCCTTAAGGGACCTATTGGAGCCTTCTGCATGACTTTTGCCCTGCACTAAGCTACCACATGTCATAAAAACACTGTACAGTAAAATATTTTTATAAAATCAAGTTAAAAATAAGGTTAATTGACTGCATAAAATACAGGCGACAGCTTAAAGCAAGGTGAGCATAAAATAGAAAGCTTCTTAAAGAGCTTTCTGTTTGATGTTCACCTTGCTTTAAGCAGTCACCTTCAACAAACACAATTAGGTTGTCGTAATAGAGAGACTTTTCTGTACTACAAATATACAGTAAAACCTCTCTATTACGACCATTAAATTGTGCTAATTATTAGGCATTTCAGGCAGGTTTCTGCTTAAAGCAAGGTGACAGTTAAACAGAAAGCTCCTATAGGAGCTTTCTGTTTCACTTTCACCTTGCTTTAAGCTGTCACCTGTCCTTTATACCATCAATTAGCCTTCGATTTTAGTGGTCGTAATAGAGAAGTTTTACTGTAATGTGTTTTTATCACAGGACTGACAGTACCTTAGTCTATCTTTGTCCTTCTTCATCACAGAAAGCAGATACAGTGCTCCCTCTCTACAAAGACACCCAATGGGAGACACATATTATGTGCGTTGCTTGGAGGGAGTCGTTATAGGGAGGGAAAAATTTGAATTGGCTTACATTTGCAAACAGCTTGATTCCAGATCAGACGTAAGACGCCGCGTTACGCGGCGTCTGATCTGGAATCAAGCTGTTTGTCACTCGTCATTATTATATTCTATCAAAATGTCCACTATATGTAACTTTGAGAAAAACAGCAGACAACAAATTTAAGCAGACGGTATTGCAGCCATGAGAAGGTTGGACATAAATGTCTTGTATTGGGAACAGCGACAAGGGTTGTTGTAAGGAGGGAATCATTATTGGGAGGGCCGTTTAAGGGAGGTAGCGCTGTATATCTATTTGCAGGGAATGCTTGTTTACTCAGATTACATTCCTAATCATTTCTGATTTCATTTTATATGCAATATTTATTGAAATTATTTAAAAGTGAAACAATAGTGTGTTGACTATTGATTTTGTTGATTAAGTCTGTTAGTTATTTTGCTTGATTTGTGATTGTTTATATAATTAAATTAAACTACTTTACAATTTGCAATTTTATCCAAATATTTGTTGCAAATAATTTGTTAATTTTTTTATACAGCCTCTTGTTGATTTGTCAAATACTTATTTCTGGTATTAAAGGCATTCTTGTGATTTGTTTTGTACATTCACATTGTACATCACAGGGCTGCCATTTCTCAGGACTTTTCCTAAATCTTAGGATTTTTTTCTTGTACATGGTAGCTTAAAGCAGGCTGAAAGTAAAGCAGAATGCGCCTTAAGGCGCATTCTGCTTTACTTCCAGCCTGCTTTAAGTAGTCACGCGTCAACAAAATTAGAAACAGGCGTTTGGGTAAAGGTACGATTTGTAAAAATGCACTTGAAAAATGCAAATTAGGAAATCTTAGGACTTTTAATGTCAACTTATGGCAGCCCTGACATCATTATTTGTTGTAATAAAGTACTCCAATCAAATGGCTAATTTATCATGCTTGAATAATATTATCTACATTATTGAATGATGATTCAATCATTCCAGTATGTGCAGATTTCAGCAGAATTCTTGTATTTCTAGAAAAAAAATATCTTGATTTCATTCCAATATAGTATTGAAGTTTTGCAACAGTATTATCTGTTAAACCTTTATCAAATAGCATGTTTCTAGTATTGAAGATAGGTGCATAATCACTTAAAGCAGGTTGAAAGTAAAGCAGAATGTGCCTTTAGGCATTTTCTGTTTTACCTTTTCCGTCTGGTTAAAAACTGCCATCTGCTAGGATATAGAAAATATTTTCCTCAGTTGAAGAATGAATTTAATGCCTAAAAATGTTCATACATGTATTTGGAGTTTAGTAATAATTTAATTATACTTTATTGGTCAATTAATTTACATATTTCACATAAGCATCAGACAATTTGTTTAATATAAACGAAAGGTTTGGACCACAAATTATTACAACATTAGATTCGGCCCTTCCCATATTTTGAGTAAAGTGTTATAGCTTTTTAAATGGCGGTTTAGTATGCTCATAATTCTATTGCATGATAGGATAAAGGTTCTTTGGACATCTTAAACTATATACAGTCGAACTTCGATATCTCAGACATGCTTACCTCGAACTATCCGATATTTCGATACATGATGAATTACGTTACTTAATGCTCGGTTAAGTCAAACATACTGTGTTTCAAAGTTAAAACGTGGCTTAGCCACGTTTTAACTTTGAAATACGGTTATGTTCGACATAACCGAGTTCGAGATATCGAAGTTCGACTGTACATGTACTAGTCAACTGCAGCGGCTTATAGTGCAGATGTTGTGTATCCAATTTGGTAGCTAAAATAGGTACATGTATATAAATACCGGGGTACTTTAATACTTACTCCATTTAACTAATTGTATCCTACAATTTCAAAGGGAATATTCTTGTTTCCAGTAAGTCGAGTTCATTTGAACAATTCAGGGTCATCTTTTACACCATATTTCAAAGTGACAAACAATGCAGACCCCTGTAAGAGGGATCTGATAGGAACTCTCTGATCTGGGTCTACACAATTTGCATAGAACAAGTGTGTTCTTCACAGGTTAATAGTTTGTAATAGATGTGTATACCCATCAATAGGGTTCAATGGGTTCAGAGGCAATGAACTTTCTACCAAACCCTGTTACAGTGGAAAAAACGTTATTCTCATGAGTAGTCAAAACATTGGGTTTAGTGGAGTCATAGGGATTAAGTTAACTCTTAACCCCATTTAATGGAGGAATAAATTAGAGGTGTAAAAAGGCTTATTTATGGAGTAATGGGTTAAGTGTTGGGCAAACATACCTTATCTGCAGCGTTACTCTGTATTGTCCAAGGGACATGAACTGTGTATATAGTATTATACTGTCTGCCCCCCCATTTAAAAGCCCCTGGGGGTGGGGGGGGGGGATGCAAAAGCCTAAACATTTAATCAGATTTTCAGTGTGTTACCCACTACCCAATATATACTCTTTTTTACGCCTTTGATATTTTGCTTTACTAAAGAAAATAGCTCTACTTTATAGTCATGAATATACTCAATAGAATTATTTCCTATATCCTAGCTGATAGTGCATTAAAGCAGGTTGAAAGTACAGCAGAATTCATACTCCTTAGGGAATGCTCCTTCAGTCTGCTTTTACTCTTTGAACCATATATGCGTTTGCAAACAGTGTACTATGAAAACAGTGTTGACCCTGATCAGAGGGCTCCTTAAGGAGCCCTCTGATCAGGGTCTACACTGTTTGTCATTTTGACATACAAATAAAAAATCAACCCTAAAAACTCAAAAATGGACTAGACTAAATTGTAAACTTGAATTGTCCATTTGAGGTTTTAGGGAGGACAGGGTTAAGCAACCATCTGCCAACAATACTGAAATCAAGCTACAGGCTAAAAGAGGTTAAAGTGCAATAGGTTTTAGCTGAATTCAGTGAAGTTGTGTGTTATATTTTGCTGATAAGTTGGGTGGCATTTATAAGGAGAGCCTTTAAACCTTTCTCCCATAGAAGAGTATTTTAGCGCTATCACTTTGTAACTCCACTGAAGAAAAAAGGTCCAATTTATAGTCATTATCATGTACCATAAGAAATACTTGCAGAAGATAGCTTAAGGCAGGCTTGAGGCGCATTCTGCTTTACTTTCAACCTGTTTTGAGTGATCACCTGTTATCAAAACTAGAAACAGGCAATAGGGTAATGGGTTAAATGGAGTATACAGTATACATGTATGTGTATATTCCAGATAGTGTTTATCTCTTCGTGCATGTACAATTATTGTTATCATAATTATGGCATGATTATTTATTATGACTGCTTATGTTTGGGTCATACTTGAAATAAAGCATCTATTTAAATATATATAATTATATAGTATTGTTTTACTTATATGTCTCACTTTATAGACTCAACCCTGTATTAAATGTCCATTCATTTAAATTCCTATTAGGAGTCTCCTTTACATGTGGTTACAAATGCATGAAAATAATCATGCTTATATCTCATGTAGGAGTTTTCTGCATTATTTTTATCATGGATTTCATGTACGCATCTCAAAATTAATGGAGTTATACATTAGACAGACCCACCATATCAACGGTTTGCTTTGAAACTCTGGCTTATAAGTAGTTCTTGTTTTTCCATTAGATTGTAAACTAGTTCTTGGTAATTTCTACTATAAATATTGCTTATAAATGTCCAGATTTCTTTCTGCTAACCGCAGCTGTTTCATTTTTTCCTCAGCAACTTTTCTATATTGCTATGGTAAAAGAGGCTAACTTGGGTCTGATCAGTGGGGTGGGGCGCTTTTCGCTTGAAGCAGTCCTTCGCTTGAGTTGATAACTATGCAGGGCTACTATAAGTTGCTAATAGAAAATCCTAAAATTAACAATCTTTCCATTTTTCAAGCGCGATTTTAGGAATCGTTTATGCAAACAATTATGCAAACAGTTTGGATCCAGATCAAACTCGGCGTATCGAGACGTCTGAACAGGATCCAAACTGTTTGACATCCATATCAATGTTTCTTAGTCAAAACGCTTAAAAGTACAAATTTTAAATGTAAGGGCAGACAAAAAATGTAAGCAGACGCACAAATGAATAACTTTTATTCGTGGCAGACGATAATATGGCAAAGACTGGGTCAGACGAGTATTTCCGTCATACTGCAGTGAGAGGATTAACCCATTTGCGCCCAGTGGATTCTTCCATGTTTTATATATTGGATAAGTCCATTTTTTATCAAAGGGATGCCTGGTCAAAATTTTCATTTTCATTTTGTTTTATATTGAAATTCCTTATCAGTAAACAGTGTAGACTGATCAGATCAGTCTACACTGTTTGCATATGGCCCATATATGGGATCGTGGGCACAAATGGGTTAAACACGCGCTTTTTGTGGACTTTTGTGTGTTCATAACTATCATTCCAAAACAGATATCACACAATCGCAGCCATGCTCTTTATAAAACATACAAAAACAGAATAAAAAAATCCGAAGATGTCGTGAACTTGCGAAATTTCGGAAAAAGTCCGTATGTCCGGAGAAAATTAGAGAAATCCGAATATTTCGGAAATTTCCGAAGAAATGGCAGCTCCGAGTCATTGTGTTATCATCCTTAGTGTTTGACCTACTCTTTCAGCCAATCAGAAAGCCACAAAATTCAAATTTTCGCTCGGTTTAATTATTAAGTCTTCGGGATTTAACGAGATTTGGCAATTTAATTATGAAGTCTTCGAGACTTGGATTTAGACGTTAGCAAGCATTGCGCATGTGTTAATATTTCGGTCAGCTCCGCCCATGGCGTGACTTTTAAGCTTTATGGGAAATCCATTACACAGCAAAGTGCATATGTAGATATATATACATGTACAATTCAATTTCGAGGAAAATAATGACATTTTGTAGCTCGCTGGTCGGAAGAAACTTGTGAAAATCATTCAAATTTTATTTAATCTTTAGGAGTGGGGAAAAAGAAAAAGAAAACACACAATATAATTAAAACAGAATTCTTACCGTTATAAAAACATCAACATCTACAAACCATTGTCAATCTTGAAAATGAAATCGCGGCGAGAATGCTAAAGACAGGCGACTGCTTAATGCAATATCAATATAATGCAGAAAGCTCATTTATGAGTTGTCTGCATTAGTTCATGCTGAATTAAGCAACCACCTGTAGTCAAGGCTCAAGTGTGAATTTCAGTTCGCCTGTTAATGCTTAATGCTGGACAAAACTAATGCAGAAAGTTCCTATTGGAGATTTCTGCATGATTTTATGCTACATTAAGCAACCGCCTGTAATTAATGTTACAAATGGATATCATTGAGATCTCTTTCAGGGGATTGCTTAATGCTGGGTAAAACTAATGCAGAAATTTCCTATAGAAGCTTTCTGCATTAATGTATGCTGTATTAATTAGCGCAACCTGTATGAGATATTTCAAATATGTGTTCTGTTACACTTTAGACGTCAATTACTATCATTTTCCCTTTGGTTTTGAAGATAACCATTTTCTTGACGCAACTTGGTACATGAATTGTCATGCACCATGTTGCTTCGACACGTAATAAAACACACATATATGTAACAGGCTGTGTAAACATCTGTCGGCGGAGAAAATTATGGTAATGAAGTGAAGTGACGTCATATGTGGGCGGGTCAAACACTAAAATGGTTAGAGTTTATTTCAACGCTTCTTAATAATTAAGAAGCCAAATTCGGTCGCAGGCTCCCTCATTTGTTGGCTTCTTAACCCTTTGAACCCTAATCCCGCAAATAGGCGTGCTTTTCAAACAGTATACATGTGAATAGTACAATTGTCCTGTGCAAACAGTGAAGACCCAGATCAGAGGGCTCCGAAAGGAGCCCTCTGATCAGGGTCTTCACTGTTTGTCATAATGCCAAACATTGACAAAAACAATCCTTGAAAGTCAGAAATGGACTTGGCTAAAATGGAAACTGGAAATGTCCATTTAAAGTTTCAGGGAGGAAAGAGTTAATCATTAAGAATCATTGAAATAACCTCTAACTATTACTTCAATGCCTTACCCCGAGTGCAATTATTGCAAACCATTTGAATCCTGATCAGACGCCGGCTTATGCAGCGTCTGATCAGGTACCAAACTCTTAAAAAGACTTTGGTATACTCGCTTCATTTTTAAAAAATAGTTGACGTCACGGCAGTGAAGGTCTTAGGGAACTAATATCTCTTCTGCTAATTTGAATTTAATCGCCTAACGCGATGTCTGATTAGGTACCAAACTATTTTGCACGCATTTCAATTCTTTAAAATAGATGACGTCACGGCAGTGAAGGAGTCACTATGTTCTGGCGCGAAAGTAAATACCGGTACTGGTAATCTTGTGTTGACAGTCATGTCACTGAATATTTGTCTCGTCTAAAGAACCTTAGGAATATACGTGCACCTGAGAGAACTAGTGCGATTGAACAAGGTGCAAATATACCATAGTATGAATGAATGTTCCAAACAAACCCCACCACGTAAAATACCAATAACATCGTCAACAGACACACTGCAGCTATTCTTGCTGAATCTGTCAAAGGACTGACTTTTCTGAACCCTGTAACTCTTGAAAACTTCGTTACCAGTGGGTTCGAGCTGCTATAGATGGCGCTTCTGTCTAGTGATTCACGTGACTGAACCTGGTTTTCTGCTCCATCAGAACCAACAACGCCCATTGGCTGAGTGTTGTCAATGTCGTTCCCATAGTACCACGCGACCTGGAGTCCATTGACGTATGCTACGCTGCTTGAGAAATAGGTCATAATAACGTATTGGAGCGGCAGCACGAGGGCATTGTTACCAATAAAATCTGTCGTTTTCCCAACCATGGCAATGAAAACGGAACCAAAAGACTGACCACTAGTTGTCTGCAGCTTCATATTTAATATAATCTGAAACAAAAATGAAATGTATGCTTATTTGCAAAAGTAAGTCAAATGTCAAAGTCAATGTCACATGATCAAACAATTGTTTAAAAAAATTACAACCAAGTATATACCTCATACGCCTATTTGAGTCCAATGTAATAATTGCAAATGTTGGCCAATAGTCAAGGTCTGAAGGGCAAAAATGTTGGCATGGTCAAATATGGAAGCTCTAGGTCTATTAATTTTGTTTCCAATTTATAGGCATTCAAAGATTTCTGCTAAAGTGGGTCAAATGTCAATGTCACGTGATAAAACTGTCATGTGCGCTTTCTTACTTAAAGCTCTCCGCCGGTAAACCAAGTACTACGCACTGTTGTTTGTATCTGATCAGGCGCTAAACTGTTTGCAACATAGGTCGAATAAAAACAAGTGATATGGTCTAATTTTTACTGCACTGGGTTTGCGGTTCGTTTCGTTTTAACGGTGTGACGCTCACGGGGCTTAGGTCGATGTCATTGTTTTATCTATACTACCGGAAGTATCAATAATAGCAGATGGACCCAAGAAGGTTCGTACATATGGTGATTCCTTTGTAATTCTCTGTTAATTCTCAAACATAAGTATATCTCTATAGCATTAATCAGAAAAGGAACAGTTTGCCTTTATTTAATTAGGTTGTTATGGTGTATACATAAACGAACACCGCAGATTTCCAAAAGAGACGATGTTGATTCTGTTCTTTTGGCGCATTCTACTCTAAGCAAACATTGCCTTCCAAAAGTTATAAAAGGCGGGTGCTCTGTAGTTTTGATTCAGTTTGTATCAAGCTCCCGAAGGGTTAACTTCGAATCTAACAGTAGGCAATAAATAAGCCTTTAATAATATTCTGTACTTAGTTATCTTAGTAGCGTTTGGGTAGAGCGAACAGTTGACTAGTTCAATCTCAGTAGTCTCTATCCCAGGCGTGAACAGTAGCTCATGCAGATATTATTCCAACGCCGAACGTATTGCTGATGCTGGTGCATTCTGGCTTATAGTTGAAGCCAGGGGTCTCGTCTATACGCCGAGCTGAGAGATATAGCTGAGCAATAGCTGATGCTGGCAGGTCGAGCCAGGTGTCTCGGGTATAGGCTGAGCTTACAAACTCTATTATAACATACAGCTGATGCTGTCTGGCTGGTCAAAGCCAGAAGGCTCGTCGATACGCCGAGCTGTTGTTGATAGTTGGGAACATAAGCCCATCCACTTTGTATACATATAGTTTGAGAGTTGATTATAATTAGTTGATCACACTTGATTATTGTTCAGCCAATCATTTTCTAATCATTGTTAATCACATTATACTGGGTTTTGTATATATTCGCCCATCATTAGGTTGAGCAATCATAGGTCAAAGTAGACCCCGAGGAAATATTATATATAGCATTGTTTAAGTTATTATATGCTTGTCAGTTCAGCTGATCAACCATTTTAGTAGCTGAGCTTAGCCCAAACACGTTACAGATTTTTGGCGCCCAACGAGGGACAAAGGTTATATAGTGTACTGTAACCTATCTATTATCATTTAATAGACGAACTCACTGTAATTGAAAATGGCTAATCAAAGTGCTGATGGTACTGTTAGGTTTGATGAGCTGAACGATCTGTACCAGCAGATCGACGAGCTGCAGAGACAGAATGCAATGCTGAGACTTGATCATGAAATCGCTGGTCTGAAGCATGAGTTGACTAATATGTCAATGCAGAATAAGGCTTCAACGCCGAAGCCGATAGGCCTACAGTTTGATGATGGGACTACTCCCAGAAGACTTCTCCCAGCAATACCAAGAGGTAGACGGGAACATGTTGACATAGGCTCGTCAACGGCAGCTCAAACTGACAATCGCCCAGATAAATTTGTGACTTCTAGAAAGCGTCAGCCAAGCCCGAACTCAAAGCCCAGAGTTACGAGCATGAAACCAGCTACATTCGACGGGAGTGTAGCATGGTCCGACTATAAGTCACATTTTGATGCATGCTCTGAACTAAATGGCTGGTCGAAAGAACAGAAAGGTTTATACTTATCTGTTTCACTAAGAGGACAGGCTCAGGGTGTGTTTGGAAACCTTGAGACCGGCAAACACGATTATGATCAGCTAGTGACTGCCCTGGAAGAGAGGTTTGCGCCTCCTAATCAAACAGAACTATACAGGGTACAGCTCAGAGAGCGTCGTCAGAAAGCAACTGAGACGATGGCCGAGCTAGGTCAAAATATAAGACGCCTGACCAATTTGGCATACCCCAAAGCACCAGCTGATGTCAGAGAGACTTTAGCGAAAGAGCAGTTCGTTGATGCTCTTGTGAACTCTGACATGAGGCTGAAGATTAAACAGGCCAGACCTGCTGATCTCAACGATGCTGTGAGGCATGCAGTTGAGCTAGAAGCTTTTTATAAGGCTGAAAGTAAACATCTTGGACAAGGCTATATACAAGCTACTACGTCCGCTCAGCCTAACAATGAAAATGACTTGAAGGGAACACTCTCATCGCTCAACAAGTCAATG
Source organism: Gari tellinella (assembly GCA_922989275.2). Classification (NCBI taxonomy): domain Eukaryota; kingdom Metazoa; phylum Mollusca; class Bivalvia; order Cardiida; family Psammobiidae; genus Gari; species Gari tellinella. The sequence continues at coordinate 53,291,581 of OV277858.1, read as the reverse complement.
GATGAGATGACAAAGGCTATGAGCAAACTTGTTGCCCAGCAAACACCAAAGCAAAGCATGGTGACTAAAGGCCTGTCATATAACCGTCGTTATGATGGTAATAGTTCAAACCAATACCAGAACAGACAGAACCCTCCAGGTCGGAAATGTTTCATCTGTAAGTCTGACAAGCACTTTAAGAAAGATTGTCCCCAAAGACGAGACACATACAGTCAACGAACGGAACCCGAGAAGAAAGATAAAGTGCAGACGAGTGGTTCATACCAGGCTGGATTATTTATCCCAGCCAAAGTTGACGGCTTTACCGTTGATTGCTTGGTTGATACTGGAGCTACTCTCACATTGATATCATCGAAAGCTTGGGAGTCTATTAAGAACAGAGACAAGCTGGACAGGTTCGAGAGGAAAATTGTATCTGCTTCAGGCAACTCCCTAGAGACAAAGGGAAAGACGAGAATTTGTCTGGAAATCAATGGCATCAGCTGCAATGCTGATGTGGTAGTTGCAGATATAGATAATGATATGATACTTGGTCTAGACTTCATGTTAGCTCATGACATAGTGGTTGATGTTGTAAACATGACCATGACCATCAAGAACAAAGCATGTAAGATGGTCCATGCAGGTAGAGTTGGTTGTCACAGGATAGTTGTAGCCGAGAATGTGTCAATACCGGCAAGATCAGAAATTATTCTTGAGGGAAAGTTGGTTGATGGAAATATGTCCAAAGGTCAGATAGGTGTGCTGGAAACCACAGACGGGTTTCTCAGCTCAAACAGAGGAATAGTAGCTAGAACTCTGGTTAGAGCTGATGACAAAGTGCCTGTTCGATATGCTAACTTCTCTCATGAAACACAGACACTGTATCCTGGTACGAACATAGCGACATTTAGTCCAGTCCAAGTTGTTGAGTCAGTAGACAAGACAAGGTCTAAGCCACCAAAGGCATTACCAGATCATCTTAAAGATCTATATGAAAGGTGTTCAGCTGGCATGAATGTCGCTCAGAAAAATCAGATCGTGAAGTTGCTGAAGAAGTATGCTAACACTTTCTCTGAAAATGATCATGACATAGGTCGAACAGGTATCATCAAACACAAAATTTCAACTGGTGATGCACCTCCAATTAAACAGCCAATGCGGAGAGTCCCAGTTCATATGCAAGATGAAGTTGATAAGCAGCTGAAAGAAATGCTGGACAATGACATCATACAGCCATCCACCAGCCCATGGGCTAGTGGTATTGTGCTGGTCCGTAAGAAAGACGGAACCAAGCGTTTTTGCATCGACTACAGACGCTTGAACGATGTCACTGTAAAGGATGCCTATCCTTTACCAAGAATAGACGAATCATTGGATCAACTTGCTGGTTCCAAATGGTTTTCATGTCTTGATCTCAACTCGGGATACTGGCAGCTCGAGGTTGATGAACATGACAAACCAAAGACTGCATTTGTAACAAGGCAAGGCTTACATGAATTCAACGTCATGCCTTTTGGCCTTTGCAATGCCCCAGCGACGTTTGAACGTCTGATGGAGACAGTTTTGGCTGGTCTCCACTGGCAGATTTGCTTGATATACTTGGATGACATCATAGTATTTGGCAAAACATTTGAAGAGATGGTCAAACACCTTGATATGGTTTTGGAAAGGATAGCCGATGCTGGGCTGAAACTAAAGCCAAGGAAATGTCAACTATTCAAACAGGAGGTTGAATTCCTGGGTCACATTATAAATGACAAAGGGGTTGGCACTGATCCCAAGAAGATCAGCTGCATCAACGATTGGCCAATACCGACTACTGTCAGAGAAGTCAGATCTTTTCTGGGCTTATGTAGTTACTATCGGCGTTTCATTGCAAATCATTCACACATAGCTAAGCCTTTGACCAAACTCACAGAAAAGAACCACACGTTCAAGTGGACAAGTGAATGCTCAGAAGCATTTGAAAAGTTGAAAACTGCGCTTGTGACCGCACCAGTTCTCTCATACCCCGACTTCAAGAAAACGTTCATCCTTGACACTGATGCCAGTGATCAAGCTATCGGGGCTGTGCTATCACAAAAGGTCGATGGAACTGAGAAAGTCATCGCCTATGCAAGTAGGACTTTGACGAAAACTGAACGGAAATACTGTGTCACCAGAAAGGAACTGTTAGCTCTGGTGTACTTTGTAAAGTATTTCCGTCATTATCTGTATGGTAATGAATTTACCGTAAGGACAGATCATAGTTCATTGCGCTGGATCATGAACTTTAAAAACCCTGAAGGTCAGCTAGCCCGTTGGCTAGAGGTTCTTTCAACTTACTCCATGAAGGTTGAACACAGACCAGGTAGATTGCATGGTAACGCAGACAGTCTGAGCAGAAGGCCATGTAATCAATGCGGGATGACAGACGCAGAAAAAGAAGCTGGAAGCGGAGACAGTACAAATGTATCGAGTATGAGGCAGGAAAATGTACCAGAGGATGAAAGAGATCTGAAGCATCTTCAGGAGGAAGATGGTGATATATCTGTAGTTCGAGAGTGGGTTAAGATAGGCAAAAGGCCGGAATTTAGAGATGTTTCATCTGGAAGTTATGTGATGAAGTCTCTATGGAATCAGTTCCCTCGGTTAGAACTACAGGGTGAACTTCTGGTTAGAAGATGGGATGATCTCGACACAGGAACTGTAACCTACCAGGCCGTCGTTCCGAACAACACTAGACGAGCAGTGTTGAAAGGCTGTCATGATATGAAAACTGCTGGTCATTTAGGAGTTAGAAAGACCCTAAGTAAAGTAAGACAGAAGTTTTACTGGCCAGGCCTTCAGTCCGATGTTCGTAGCTACGCATCGGGATGTGAAACTTGTATGAAAAGGAAAGGACCAATGATGACGAAGAGAGCTCCTATGCAGATCGTCAGGAGTGGCTATCCAATGGAGAGAATAGCTATTGATATTTTGGGTGAACTCCCAGAAACAGACAAAGGCAATAAGTACATCTTGGTAATAGCAGATTACTTCACGAAATGGACGGAAGCTTTGCCCATGCCTAATATGGAAGCTGTGACAGTAGCTAGACTACTTGTTGAAGAGGTTCTATGTCGTTTTGGCGTACCTCAGACCATCCACTCTGACCAAGGTCGTCAGTTCGAAAGTCGCTTATTTCAAGAGATGTGCAAAATCTTTGGCATAGAGAAAACACGCACCACACCATACCATCCACAGAGTGATGGAATGGTCGAAAGGTTTAACCGAACTCTTGCGGCAATGCTGAGCTCATATGTCAGTGACAATCACAAAGATTGGGATGCCCAGCTACCATATGTAATGATGGCATATCGTAGTGCTACTCATGAGACAACAAGCATGAGCCCAAACATGTTAATGCTAGGTCGTGAGGTTTCAACACCGTTAGATCTCATGTTTGAAATGCCCCCTCTCATAAAACCTATTCCAAATAACCAATGGGTTTGGGAGTTGAAGGATAGGATAGAGACAGCTCATAAGATAGTTAGACAGAACACCCAGCAGTCCATGCAGAGACAAAAACAAATTCACGATGCCCGAACCTCCTTTGAAACATTTAAAGTCGGAGATAAGGTTTTCGTGTATTTTCCAGTCAAAAAGGTAGACCATTCCTCAAAATTCACCTCATTTTGGCGAGGCCCATATCAAATCACTGCAAAACTATCTGAAGTTCTGTACAAGGTAAATTGTGCTCGGAACAAAGCTGAACAAGTTATCCATTGTGACAGACTAAGAGCTTGTCGAAATCAGACCCTAAGAGATGAGCATGATTCAAATCACGCTGAGAATGAAGCAAACAAAGATCAGGACGATAGTGAACCTGAAGTTGTGGATGAACCAGAAGCCGTCGACAATGCTGATGCATGTGAAGGTACCGTTTCAGACATGAAACGAACACGCAGAAAGCCAGTTTGGAGTAAGGACTATGTCTTTACCTCCAATACGATGGTCTCATCATCTGAACAAAAGAAAGATGTTGTAGTAAGTTGTCTGAAGAAAGCTGATGGAATGGAGACAGAAGTAAATGAAGATGGAACAGTGGTGTACAAGAACAGTGTAGTTGATAGAAGAAAGAAAGAGACTGTGATGAAAGTAGAAATTGGAGAGTTGTTGCCAGAGGGAACAATAAGATCATCGGATCTTGAGCTGTCCATTGAAGACAATGGAAATGTTCAGCTGAGGCTGAAATATTCACCTGATAGTGAATAGGTTGTTGGTCAAGCAACCATGGTCATCAGTGCCCAAGGCACATTTTACTGTATGTTATGTTGGACATATTATATGTCCACTCAGGGATATGATCATATGAGATGATCGTAGATGAGTTTAATTACATGTTTTCATTGTTTTCCTAATTCTCAGTTTATTTGTATGTTGTATTGATAGTAATCTCAATTTTGATTGAAAAGTTGTTTCATAGTTACTTTGTGTATTATCTTGATCCTTTAGTTGTTTTAATCATCATGCGGGACGCATGAACCCGGAGGCGTGGGTAATGTGACGCTCACGGGGCTTAGGTCGATGTCATTGTTTTATCTATACTACCGGAAGTATCAATAATAGCAGATGGACCCAAGAAGGTTCGTACATATGGTGATTCCTTTGTAATTCTCTGTTAATTCTCAAACATAAGTATATCTCTATAGCATTAATCAGAAAAGGAACAGTTTGCCTTTATTTAATTAGGTTGTTATGGTGTATACATAAACGAACACCGCAGATTTCCAAAAGAGACGATGTTGATTCTGTTCTTTTGGCGCATTCTACTCTAAGCAAACATTGCCTTCCAAAAGTTATAAAAGGCGGGTGCTCTGTAGTTTTGATTCAGTTTGTATCAAGCTCCCGAAGGGTTAACTTCGAATCTAACAGTAGGCAATAAATAAGCCTTTAATAATATTCTGTACTTAGTTATCTTAGTAGCGTTTGGGTAGAGCGAACAGTTGACTAGTTCAATCTCAGTAGTCTCTATCCCAGGCGTGAACAGTAGCTCATGCAGATATTATTCCAACGCCGAACGTATTGCTGATGCTGGTGCATTCTGGCTTATAGTTGAAGCCAGGGGTCTCGTCTATACGCCGAGCTGAGAGATATAGCTGAGCAATAGCTGATGCTGGCAGGTCGAGCCAGGTGTCTCGGGTATAGGCTGAGCTTACAAACTCTATTATAACATACAGCTGATGCTGTCTGGCTGGTCAAAGCCAGAAGGCTCGTCGATACGCCGAGCTGTTGTTGATAGTTGGGAACATAAGCCCATCCACTTTGTATACATATAGTTTGAGAGTTGATTATAATTAGTTGATCACACTTGATTATTGTTCAGCCAATCATTTTCTAATCATTGTTAATCACATTATACTGGGTTTTGTATATATTCGCCCATCATTAGGTTGAGCAATCATAGGTCAAAGTAGACCCCGAGGAAATATTATATATAGCATTGTTTAAGTTATTATATGCTTGTCAGTTCAGCTGATCAACCATTTTAGTAGCTGAGCTTAGCCCAAACTCGTTACAACGGAAAATGATACAGTGCTACCTTCCCACAACGGCCATTTGAACAACGGTTCCTTCTGAACAACAACGCTTACAGCAGCTGTATCACAAAACAAGACAAGTATGTCCAAAATGTTCGCGGCTGCAACATGGTCTGCTTAAAATTATCATCTGCTGTTTTTCTCAAATTTACATATTGGATTTTTTTACAGAAAAAAACATAACGACGAATGACAAACAGCTTGAATTCAGATCAGACGCCACGTTACATGGCGTCTGATCTTGATTCTCTGAAAGTTGTTTGCATATGTAAGAAACATCTTAATGTTCCCTCCCTATTACAACTCCCTGCGAACAACACGCACAAACTTTGTCTCGAATCGGGTGTTTTGTACCGAGGGAGCACTGCGTGAGTACTGCATTTCCCAGTGCATGCCTTACCTGTGGAAACGTCTCGACACACCATAACGCAATGGCCACGTACTCCACCGTGCCTTCCACCGAGAATAAAAACTCCACTGCTATAACTGTACCCCAGATCACCACACAAACACACACGTACAGTACCTTGTGTAGCAATCGATGGTTCCCGTACAGCCAGAATTGAATAAGAAGCGCAAACTCCAATATTGGACAGTAAACCGAACTTATCTGACCATAGATAGGGATGCTGGCGTACATGAACACGAAGAACAGATTCACGAGCGAGGCAGTGAAATTTGCCGTTGCCCATAACACGCTCAGGCCTTTTACTGACTTCCGGCGGAAGTTCTTCCATACTTGCGGCAGTAGCACGAGGAACCACAGAGTTGTACTGCAGAGTCCACATACGTTTCCAACAATGCAAACCCACATTGGCCAATCTTCTCTGCAGTTTTGTTGAAGAAAGTGAAACTTTGACGAACTGTTCGATTCTTCTTCCATGTCTATTTCTAGAGTAGAAAAGTTATTTGCAAAAAGGCTGGAATTAGACGTAGCGTTTTGATAATATTCCATGTATCTTAAAATGTTTGACGCACTGGATTTTGGTCAATTTTGGCAACGTTCATGGCCGTTTATATGTAGTTCTCTTTACAATAGTTTGCTGAATTATGATCTGAAATAACAAATATACAATGTCAATAAACCCTTTCGCTATCATTATTATTCAGCCATCCCCCTAATATTGCATGTAATGCAGCCAAATCAATTAACCCTTTGAACCCTAGTCCCGCATATAGGCGTGATTTTCAAACAGTGTACATGTGAATAGTACACTTGTCCTGTGCAAACAGAGAAGACCCAGATCAGAGGGCTCCGAAAGGAGCCCTTTCGGAGCCCTCTGATCAGGGTCTTCACTGTTTGTCGTAGTGCCAAACATTGACAAAACAACCCTTAAAAGTCAGAAATGGACTAGACTAAAATGGAAATTGGAATTGTCCAATTAAAGTTTCAGGGAGGAAAGAGTTAAGGCATACTGTCGAAAATCGATAACTGGAACAAGCTTAACCCTATACCCCATAGCATGTTTCCAGTATTGAAGACATACAGTGGAGAATCTGTTATTCTTTCCCAATAAACGCGTTTACGCTAAAACTATTATTTGCAGTACAAACAGTTTGGAGCCAGATCAGACGCCGGGTAACCCGGCGTCTGACCAGGCTCCAAACTGTTTGTCACCAAGATAAATAAGAATTTTCAGAATTGTCCATAAGTTGTTCTTTTCTACGTTTTAGTGCTTTGCGTTTGCGTACGTTTGCGTTTAAACGGGAAAGAATAACAGATTCTCCACTGTACATGTATGGTTGCTTAAAGCGTATTCTGCTAAATACTTTCAGCCTGCTTTAAGCTACCATCTACTGGATAGGAAATACTTTTTTACATGTTTATGGCAGTGTAAATTGGAACTATTTTCTTCAATGGAGAATAAAAGGCGATTCTATGTGGTTATGGTTTAAGTGAGATTTACCATTTCTTCATCAGCTGTAATTAGATCACCCGAGCTCGTTTAACCTAACCCTGCTGAATTGTCGTCTACTTCAAATATATCGTCTACGAATAAATGTGTTAAATGCTTTATAAACTGAAGAAAGGTTGACTATGGATCCAGATCAGACGCCGCGTCACGCGCTGTCGGAACTGGGTCCAACCTGTTTGCAAATTAAGGCAAGTTGCGCCTAGCGAAACAACACGAACATGGTTACATACCTTGATTTATCGAGGTTATAGTATATATCGCTGTCTTTTTATATTATACTCATCCTATGATTTATTAATAAAATACCCTCTTCTTGGTCCAAAGTTCCAGTATTCTAGAGAACTAAAATGTTTATCCAGGTAAAATATGATTGATGACAATTCAATGACGAATCATGACTATCAAAAATAAGGAGTGTGCGTCAATATGTATAATATAACTTAGTTAAATGAAGAAAAGAGAGTCATGCAGAAAGCTTTATTTGTAGCTTCCTGAAACACATTTATTCTGCAGTAAGCTGCCTCCCGACCTGTCCAAAGACTGCCAATGCATATTCTGTTAAAAAGGCACCGAACAAAAGCTGAACGATTTATTCTGATCAAATAAAGCAACACAAGAAAATCAAAACGAAAGATTTACAAAATAATTGTCATCTGTCAAAATTGATGTCTGCAACAAATCCCAGAGCTATTTGATCTGCCTTTTTTTAGGAAATCAGAGTGGACAACCAGTTTGGATCCAGATGCGACACCGAGTTTCTCTGCGTAACATCTGGATCCAAACTGTTTGCAAATTCGCCCGTAGCCTGCATATTGTTAAATAATAAACTTACATTCTGGTATATGTAGGTATCCACTTCCGTCCCATATAATCAAAGTGGCTTACGTGAGTGACTAGCCTGTTAACATTGAGGGCGCTTAGCAATTGTCATCTGCAAAAGCTGTCGTTTGCTGGTATTCTAATAATTAGTTAATTGTGAGCCCTTTATTTGAAGAAATATAATCAATGTTTGGTTAACAGTTTTGATCCAGTTGAGTAACTCGCCATTTCTTGCTCATAGTGTTTTACAAGTTCAAACTTCGAAGTTATCTCTTTACTGTAAGTTGGTTATCTTCGGTTGTCATGCATTTCACATTGTGAAGGTTAATGCTGTTTTCGGGGAACGAAGCACTACTTTCATATCAATTAACCCATTTGTGCCCATGTGTGCTCACGATTCCATATATGGGACATAGGCAGACGGTGTAGACTCTGATCAGACGCCGCATTATACGGCGTCTGATCAGAGTCTACACTGTTTGCTGATAGGAATTTCAATATAAAACAAAATGAAAATTTTGATCAGGCATTCCTTTTTATAAAAATGGACTCATCCAATATAAAACATGGAAGAATCCACTGGGCGCAAATGGGTTAACCCTTTCATTGCCATATGCGACTAAAGTCTACTTTGCAAACAGTTTGGATCCTGATCAAACGCGACGTGTGATCAGGATCCAAGCTGTCTGACATTCGTATCTATATTTCATCGGTCTAGGTGCTTTAAATCTTACTTTGGAATAATAGTTCTCTTTCCTCCCTGAAACGTTAAATGGACAATTCCGGTTACCATTTTAGTCCAGTCCATTTCTGACTTTTAAAGGTTGGTTTTGTCAATGTTTGGCATTATGACAAACAGTGAAGACCCTGATCAGAGGGCTCCTTTCGGATCCCTCTGATCTGGGTCATCACTGTTTGCACAGGGCAAGTGTATTACTCACATGTACACTGTTTGAAAATGACGCCTATATGCGGGACTAGGGTTCAAAGGGTTAAACAACTTATTTAAAGCAGATGATATAATGGCTATGAAGGGTGTAAGCAGACCATAAAATTTTTCGATTAATTTAGGTTAAACTGATAAAAGATTTTTTTCTAATCTCGGTATATCGAATCATATATGTTTACTTAATCCTTTGGATGCGCGGTATGAATTTATTTAGACCACTGCAAACAGTTTGGGACTAGACCGGACTCCGAGAAGCTCTGTATGTGATCAGAATCCACACGATATGATACTTGGAAATTAAGTCTGTAACTATGGAGAATAAATTGCCAATTCCAGCATTATGAGCAGAGGAAATTTATGCAGTAATAAAACGGCTGATGATAAGGCGTTTTACAAAACCCCTCTTACAATCGGATAACAAGTACTTAACCCTTTCAACGTCGACGTCGCCTAATGTCGACTTTGCAAACAGTTTGGACTCTAGACAACGCCTGATACTTCCACTCATCAAACTCTGTCAATAAATGAAAGTGCTGTCCCACATTTTAACCATTTCACTCACAATTACGCTTAAAGGCGCGTTTGTAAACAGTTTGGATCCTGGTCAGAACCCGCGTAACGCGGCGTCGGACCAGGATCAAAAACTGCTGACACTCGTGTCGATATTTCAATACTATGCGATCGGCAGAGTAAGTGTTAGAACAGTTTACAACAATATAACGCGATTTTGCTCTAGCATTTTTAACCCTTCTTCTGCTGAGAGAGTTTTCTTTTATGCAATACTCATTTTACACAATGTGTCTTGAAAAACAAATGCCGTGTAATAAATAACGAGCACTGTTACCGTGGATGTACAAGGTGCATGGGTGTCAAACAGTCTGGGTCTGGATGTCATGCAGATTTACTCTCATCCAGATCATAGGGGTCTATACCGCTTTCTAGTTTCTACACACTATATATATACTAACAAGGGGTGCAACTCTCTGACTGGACATTCGTACACCACAAGTATAAAAAAGTCTGTAACTCTATCAATTTACATGGTATACTCATAATTCGTTCGACTATTGAAAGCTAAGACATTTGTCTACTAATTTAATACACTCTTCTAAACATTTCTTATGCATTTTGACAATTCCAAGAACGATTTTCTCCAATGCTGACGTCTTTTTTTATTCTCGGCTGACGCTCGTTCACCCGGGTCTCACTATATCACAGCGATAACCTGGTGATGTACAGTTCAAAACATGGCATGATTCAATAAAACGACCAAAGTCTATCACTAACCTTCGGGTTTTAAGTCCTCAGCGTCAAAGTGGTGTTGTAAAATTAGCGATATTTCCGAGTTACTTTCACTTCGTCGAGGAGTAGCCATTTTGCCTGAAGAGTTACAAGTGCGGTGGAATAAATTATCCCAAACCATAAAACCCCTACAAACCACAAAACACAGAAACCCTACATTGGGGGTATTTTACTGCCGCAACCCCCACTAGAACAATAACTGTTGTTTTTTAAGGTGAAATATGTTCATATAATGCAAAATTATTAAGTTTCTACACTATTGTACCTATATAAAATAATTACTTGATAATTGGAGATTTCAATTACCCCGCAATACCGCGGAAAAATCTGAGGGAAACAAGTTCGTTGACTGTATTAAAAAAACTGTCTATTCCAAATAGTAGACAGACTAACCAGATGGAGGGGAACAGACACCCCCAACATGGTTGAACTTATTCTAACTGAAGATGCAAACAACATAGCAAAATACTGAATATCAAAGTCCCCTGGGCAAGAGTGACCACTGTGTAATTCTTTTTGACCTCATCTGCTGTACACAAACAAAACAAAAACCGAGAGAAACCCACTACAAACCCTACAAAATAAATAGCCACCACTGATCAAAATTAAGAATAACAAAAAACAAATACCATGCCACTGGAAAAAGACACCCTAGATGATCAAAATGAAAAATACTCTTTAAAGACGCTTCATCCGAACAAAAAAGAGAAAGACAGGAAACTATATAACAGAGCACGGAATAAAGTCACAAAACTTGTCAGACAAACTAGAAAGAGATATGAAAATAATTTAGCAGCAGAATCTAAGACCAAGTAATAGTTAGAGGTTATTTCAATGATTCTTAATGATTAAGAAGCCAACAAATGAGGGAGCCTACGACCGAATTTGGCTTCTTAATTATTAAGAAGCGTTGAAATAAACTCTAACCATTTTAGTGTTTGACCCGCCCACATATGACGTCACTTCACTTCATTACCATATTTTTCTCCGCCGACATATGTTTACACAGCCTGTTACATATATGTGTGTTTTATTACGTGTCGAAGCAACATGGCGCATGCCAATTCATGTACCAAGTTGCGTCAAGAAAATGGTTATCTTCAAAACCGACGGGAAAATGATAGTAATTGACGTCTAAAGTATAACAGAACACATATTTGAAATATCTCATACAGGTTGCGCTAATTAATACAGCATACATTAATGCAGAAAGCTTCTATAGGAAATTTCTGCATTAGTTTTACCCAGCATTAAGCAATCCCCTGAAAGAGATCTCAATGATATCCATTTGTAACATTAATTACAGGCGGTTGCTTAATGTAGCATAAAAACTTGCAGAAATCTCTGCATTAGTTTTGTCCAGCATTAAGCATTAACAGGCGAACTAAAATTCACATTTGAGCCTTGACTACAGGTGGTTGCTTAATTCAGCATGAACTAATGCAGAAAACTCATAAATGAGCTTTCTGCATTATTTTGATATTGCATTAAGCAGTCGCCTGTCTTTAGCATTCTCGCTGCGACTTCATTTTCAAGATTGACAATGGTTTGTAGATGTTGGTGTTTTTATAACGGTAAGAATTCTGTTTTAATTATATTGTGTGTTTTCTTTTTCTTATTCCACACTCCTAACGATTAAATAACATTTGAATGATTTTCACAAGTTTCTTCCGACCAGCGAGCTACAAAATGTCATTATTTTCCTCGAAATTGAATTGTACATGTATATACTATGTATATCTACATATGCACTTTGCTGTGTAATGGATTTCCCATAAAGCTTAAAAGTCACGCCTTGCGCGGAGCTGACCGAAATATTAACACATGCGCAATGCTTGCTAACGTCTAAATCCAAGTCTCGAAGACTTCATAATTAAATTGCCAAAATCTCGTTAAATCCCGAAGACTTAATAATTAAACCGAGTGAAAATTTGAATTGTGTGGCTTTCTGATTGGCTGAAAGAGTAGGTCAAACACTAATCCATTTTGAAGCGAGTTTGGCAATATATAAACTCGAAGAGTAAAACCAAGACTGGCATCAATGCACTGAGACAAAAATACAGCAGACCATAAGTCGACAAAGTCTAATGAATAGGGGGAAAAGGCGAACATCATCTCCGATTTCTCTTTAGTAGTGTTTTTATAAAAGGAAGCACCTGGTGAAATACCCAAATTGCCAAATAGAGACACAAAGACACCATGGACAGAAATTGAAATATCACCAATGCATATAGAGAAACTCTTGACAAATCAACCGGTGCAGACAATTTACACCCAACTTTTCTCAAACAACTAAGCAAAGAACTGTCAATACCATTGAATATCATTTTCGAAGAATCCATAATAAAGAAGGACATCCCTATTGATTAGAAAAAAAAACAAATTCAGTGCAATTTATAAAAAGGAGACAAAATCAATCCAGTAAACTACAGACCAGTCAGTCTCACATCGGTCATTTGCAAAGTAATGGAGAAAATAGTCAGACACTTCATCATAGAGCACATGACAGTAATCAGATCTCTTCACAGACAAGCAATATGGTTTAATGGCTGGGAGATCCACGGCGCTCCAACTGTTAAATGTTATGGACAAAGGGACAGAAGCAATGAACACTGGAGACGGGATTGACTGTGTATACATGCATTTCCAAAGGACCTTCAACACAGTGTCCCACAATAGACTTATAAGTAAGCTAGAGTCGTATGGAATTGGAAAAATATGGTTGAATTGACAAGATAGTTTTTATCCTGGAGGACACAAACAGTAACAATCAATGGAATCGTGTCAAACTGGCATAAAGTCCCTTCAGGAATCCCACAAGGATATGTGATTGGACCCCTCATGTTCATAATATACATAAATGATCTTTCTGACAATGTTAAATCAACAATATACTTATTTGCAGACGACAAAAATATTCAATATCATCAAATCCCCAGAAGACAAAGAAACACTACAAAATGACCTACACAAAATATCATATTGGACAGATAAATAGCTACTAAAACTACACCCACAAAAGTGCAAAAGTATGCATATTAAAAGACTGTTGTAGCTATATAAGGTCATAATCGGGGTGATCACCAAAATGAGTTTCTGTTTTGTAATTTATTTTTCTTGTGGGAGGTATCCCTGTTGCTAACCATACACTTCATCCTAGCAACGTCTGTTCACCTTGGCATGTGCGTTAATCCTTCAACTCTTTCGCTGTCGAAAATTTTAAAACCTTACCTTCATAACAGCTTTCATTCTAATTCAGAAGCAGAGTTTTTCAGCATCTGATCTGGAAGCAAATTATTCTTTTATACGCCGTCAGAGGCGAAAGAGTTGAAGGATTAACAATCATACAAATTCACTCATTCCCCGCATGCAGGTCTATGTACACTGTACTGCTTTTTTCAACTGAACGGACATTAGTCTTTAACGTACAACTAACCTGGATCCAGATCAGACACAGAGCTGCTCGATAACTTGGAAGGGTAAAAACTTGTTAGAATGCAGGAAGACATTTTGCAAGGGGCATAACAATATACCCGCATACCTTTTCCCGTTGATGGATGCAACGAAAATAGTCGAATTCAGCCCAATATGGACAGAAGCATACCGCTGCGTTTTAAAGACTGTCAAAGTGTTACCGGTGAAGAAAGTCATTAATGTTTTAGTGTGTGGTGCTTGATAAACATAAGTAAAGAGGTCTGAAGGGTTTGTTTTTGTTGAGATGTGAACATCATTGTGGTTTGTAGTGGAATAACTTTGGCCGATGCTGAACACGTTGGAAGGGGAAGGGGATTGACATATAAAGTGTGTTATGCAGGGTTTTAAAGATTTAGACATTGACAGTTCCATTTTCGTGTCATTAAAATCTTTTTAAGCGTCATAGAGGAGTAAAATGATTTTTGGTTTCCAGGAAATGACACATTTCCGTGCTAAATTGTTGTCTGACTCCAAACTAATTTTGGCGATCATCCCGAATATAACCTTATACTTACTCAGCGTTACTTAGCGTTGATTTCCAGCTCAGGTTCCACTATGCTGGACTTTTCTTTTTGTGCACTTAGTACTTTAGTACTTTTGTTTTAGATTTCGGTTCTTATATTGGAAACAGTGCATAAAGGACTTCTGGGGTCTTCAACCACCTGTAATTAGCTGGACGTCGCGATATGACTGAAATACTGTTAAAGGCGACGTAAAATCATAACAAATCAAATCAAGTGTGTTGACAGTTAGTTAGTTAGTTAGTTGTTTGAGAAACGTTAGCTGTAAATTGTCTGGACCGGGTGATTTGTCAGGTTTTAGTTCTCTCAAGAGTTTCTCTACATGTATTGGTATTTGCCATCATTGTGTTTTGCGGGGTAATTGAAATCTCCAATTATCAAGTAATTATTTTATATAGGTACAATAGTGTAGAAACTTAATAATGTTGCATTATATGAACATATTTCACCTTAAAAAAACAACAGTTATTGTTCTAGTGGGGGTTGCGGCAGTAAAATACCCCCAATGTAGGGTTTCTGTGTTTTGTGGTTTGT
Organism: Gari tellinella; assembly: GCA_922989275.2. Classification (NCBI taxonomy): domain Eukaryota; kingdom Metazoa; phylum Mollusca; class Bivalvia; order Cardiida; family Psammobiidae; genus Gari; species Gari tellinella. Next base: position 53,276,523 of record OV277858.1, on the reverse strand, counting down.
AGGGGTTTTATGGTTTGGGATAATTTATTCCACCGCACTTGTAACTCTTCAGGCAAAATGGCTACTCCTCGACGAAGTGAAAGTAACTCGGAAATATCGCTAATTTTACAACACCACTTTGACGCTGAGGACTTAAACCCGAAGGTTAGTGATAGACTTTGGTCGTTTTATTGAATCATGTCATGTTTTGAACTGTACATCACCAGGTTATCGCTGTGATATAGTGAGACCCGGGTGAACGAGCGTCAGTCGAGATTGGCGAGAATCAAAAAAAAGACGTCAGCTTTGGAGAAAATCGTTCTTGGAATTGTCGAAATGCATAAGAAATGTTTAGAAGAGTGTATTAAATTAGTAGACAAATGTCTAAGCTTTCAATAGTCGAACGAATTATGAGTATACCATGTAAATTGATAGAGTTACAGACCTTTTTAGCTCGCCTGTACGTAGTACATGACGAGCTATTGCAATACCCCCGGTGTAGTCGTCGTCGTCGTCGTCGTTGTCGTCGTCGTTGTCGTCGTTGTCGTCGGCGTCGTCGTGAACGGCGTAAACAATTTTAAGAAAATGTCTATAACTTCTATGTCCCTTGAGGTATTGCTTTCATAGTTGGTATGTTTGTGTATATGGACAAGACCTTTCCATGCACAGAAAAAATTTGACCCCTGTGACCTTGACCTTGAACTGAGGGCCTGCGTTTAGGTTTCGAAATCTGCGTTTAGGTTTCAAAAAAGGCCTTTAAACTTCTATGTCCCTTGAGGTATTGCTTCCATAGTTGGTATGTGTGTGTATATGGACAAAACATTTCCATGCACAGAAAAATTTAGACCCCTGTGACCTTGACCTTGAACTTAGAGCCTGCGTTTAGGTTTCGAAATCTGCGTTTTGGTTTTGAAAAATGCCTTTAACTTCTATATCCATTAAGGTATTGCTTCCATAGTCGGTATGTGTGTGTATATAGACAAGACCTTTCCATGCTCAGAAAAATTTATACCCCTGTGACCTTGACCTTGAACTTAGGGCCTGCGTTTAGGTTTCGAAATCTGCGTTTAGGTTTCGAAAAATGTCTATAACTTCTATGTCCCTTGAGGTATTGCTTTCATAGTTGGTTTATGTGTGTATATGGATAAGACCTTTCCAGGCACAGAAAAATTTAGACCCCTGTGACCTTGACTTTGAACTTAGGGCCCATGTTTAGTTTTCGAAATCTGTGTTTTGGTTTCTCATAATTTTTATTACATGTACTCCTATGTCCATTGAAATATTCCTTTCATATTCAGTTTGCATGTGTATATGGACAACATCTTTCCTTGCATGCAAAATGTTTGAGCCCTCTGACCTTGACCTTGAACTTAGGACCCGCGTTTAGGTTTCAAAGTCTGCTTTTAGGTTTCTCAAAATTTCTTTAACTCATATATCCATTGAGATATTTCTTTCATATTTGGCATACATGTGTATATGAACACGACCTTTCCATGCATGCAAAAAAATTAGCCCAGTGTCCTTGACCTTGAACTAAGGTCGCGAAAGGTTTTAGGTTTCGAAATCTGCGTTTAGGTTTCAAAAATGCTTATAATTCCTATGTCCCTTGAGGTGTTATTTTCATATTTGATTTGCCAGTGTATATGGACAAGACCTTTCTATGCAGGCAAAAAGGTTGACCTTTGTGACCTTGAGTGTGCTTTTAAGTTTCTAAAGGTGCCGGTGGCGAGCTTTGTTGTCTCTCTGACAACTCTTGTTATACTTGTGGTGTACGAATGTCCAGTCAGAGAGTTGCACCCCTTGTTAGTATATATATAGTGTGTAGAAACTAGAAAGCGGTATAGACCCCTATGATCCAGATCGAAACTGTTTGCAAACGGCATTGTTATACATGACCAGCTGGAGATAAGTTAGGATAAATATATTAAACTACATTGTATTAAGACTCGCAAACAGAATGTCATTGAAAGTTGCTAAGAATTAAGGACAAACGACTAGTAACATGGCAACTGAAAAGAGTTAAAATCTAATTGAATCTTGGTTTTGTACAGTTTGGGAAAGTTTAAGATAAATATATCAAAATATATACGACTCGCAAATAGAATGTCATTGAAAGTCGCTATGACTGAACAATATAAATCTAATACAGTGGAGAAAACGTTTTTCTTTTCCCGTTTAAACGCAAACGAAACGCAAAAGCATTGCCATAAAATGTAGAAAATGACTACTTTTTGACAATTCTGAATGTTAATTTAAAACATGGAAGGCAGACAGTTTGGAGCCTTGTCAGACGCCGGGTGACCCGGCGTCTGATCTGGCCCCAAACTGTTTTCAAGGGAAGTAATAGATTTAGCGTAAACGCGTTACAGGGAAAGAATAACGTTTTCTCCACTGTAACATGGTACAGTGGAGAATCTGTTATTCTTTCCCGTTTAAACGCAAACGCAAAGCACTAAAACGTAGAAAAGAACAACTTTTGGACAATTCTGATAATTCTTGTTTATCTTGGTGGCAAACAGTTTGGAGCCTGGTCAGACGCCGGGTTACCCGGCGTCTGATATGGCTCCAAACTGTTTGCACTGCAAATAATAGTTTTAGCGTAAATGCATTTATTGGGAAAGAATAACAGATTCTCCACTGTAACTGTAAGAAGGGAACGGAAAATTCATAATTGAGTCTTTGTTATGTACAGTTGGGAATACTCGATCTATTCATTCCAATTTAACCAAATCTCTGGTAAGGAACTTGGTTACAGTGGGGCGAGGGTCCTCCCTACAGGTGGTATAGGGGTCATTTCGAAAAACGTTTCAGAGTCATGACTCTTTCTCGCGTGTACATGTAAATACATAATCGTTCAGCGAGTTTTGTTATTAATTGAATTTACGTAAGAAATTGCAGCATTTAACACAATAAGATAATCTATTTGTTCGTGTTTTTCTAATATTGAAGCATTTTTAAAAGATATATTTCCGAGTTTTAACGTTATCAGAAGTTTGGTGTTACATTGTACTTAGCAATGTGATGTAGAGGTTACAGGTCCCTGACGACTGTTTAATAAGTGGTACAGGTTCTTCTTTACAGTGTTACAGAGTCTTCATGAATCTCGAAATGGACGAGATTTTGTTTGAAGACTCGAGTTGACTCGATATAAACATGGATAATGAAGTAGATGATTATAACACATGCGGCACTTCCAGCAGCCGGACTCCCGTATTAATGTCGTAAACGCAGAAGAAAAGGGAGTTCCTGTGTAAAGAATATTAGTACATGACCAGAAGTTCGGGCATTCTTAAAAAAGACTTTAGCAGCACAAACATACCCCTGTGGGAAGTGATTGAATTATTCTAGAACTTTTCCAGAATGATTTCTTGAATATTTATGTACACTTCTAGAAACGGCCATTTAACGTTCATGAATATTCTGCAATAATTCTAGAAAGTTGATGGTTTTTAGAACCAATGTTACAGAATTACAAAAGTTCTTGAACTCTTTTTGTTTCTGGGCAAAAGAGTTCCCTCCAATGTGACACTTGCGGAGCAGAACTCGAGTTGAAAGCCTCGCCCATTGAACATGTCAAAGACAAACATGGACCAAAGAATCTGGTCTTTCTTTGTGGAAAATCATTTTCATGGAGGCCGTCGTTTGGACAACACCAGAAATAAAATGCAAGTTTATTTCAGTGATCGATTTTGAGATATTTGCAAGTATATATTTAATTTTTAAGAGTTTGGTTTTCATTGTGTTAAATAAATACAGTAACAGAATCTTTGAACTTGAGTACTATTCATTATTTTTGTATCGTCAAGTAGTGTGAACTATTTCGAAATGATTAAATACGACGATGGTTCTTTACATACATGATAAAATAATATCAAGTCGGCACTAGCCGAACGCAATAATATGTAATAATTACAGTAAATATAATTTACAACCTATAAAAGGAAGGCTAATTGATTGTATAAAAGACAGGTGACAGCTTAAAGCTTTGTGAAGGGTAAAGAATCCTTGCAATACATGCACTTTAGATCCATTCTCTCTCAAACAAAACAAAAAATGTCGATAAGAACCTGTAACCCTTTATTACCTGTCGTCAGAGAACCTGTAACACTCTATGTTAGACTCTGTAACCTTATGCATCATGCACATAGCAATCTAGCAAATTTCATTGATATATTATAGTATTAATGCGAGTCTTTTGCATAGATGTTATTTAAGTATTAATCTTGCCGAAACTTAAACGAACATTTAATACAGGCGAATTTATACAGTCATTTTACAAGAATTGATCGTTGTGTACAAAAACCTTGATTTCCACGGCGTTTAATTGACTATTTCAGCCATAAATTCCATAAATGGAACGAAATAAGCATATATGACGCTTGGAAAAACATCAGACGATATGGTGACAATTCAGTTTTACAGCGTTTTTGACAGTTTAGCCTTAAAATTACCTCTTTGGCATTCACTTCAACATGACTGGTTTTGCTTCACGCAAGCACTCTTAAACATGTATAGGCGCTCCGATACACCCTGTCGTGAGGACCCTCGCCCCACTGTAAACAAGTTCCTACCCAGTGAAATCGGAAATGCAATACAATATTTAGAATGAAAAAAAAACCTGACAGATTCTTTGAAATGTTGACGTTAAGTACTCGTACATGTATATCCAATACATTAACCTATCAGACTCCGAAATAATTGGCTTCTGATCTGGCTCAAAACTGTTTGCGATGGACAGCATAATTTGCTTTGGAACAAATGACGTCTTTTAGGCATGTACCACTTATAAACAGTTTCATGTTGCAAACAAACAAAAAACATCATACGGATCTGCAGGAATTCTCCGAGTTGAGTTTTATCGTTTCTTTTAACATATTCACTGCCTAATCCCGATTGCATTTAGTTCTGTGTAAACATCACATAATACACAGACTTCAGATGTTGACCCTTCTCCTTCAGACTTCATTGTACATGTATATATAGTCTACGTTATCAGTTTTGATTTTGATTTCTTTTACGTCCGTTTCTGCCATCTATGAGCTAATTGGACGCCCTAGTGAGAGGGATACAGAGAACCCGGGCGCGATGCCCTTCTCTTATTATCGACAGAGTTCTCAGGGTTTTTTAGATGCCCAGTGTAAAGCACTGATACAGTCGGACCTCGGCTTATAAGGTCTCAGCCAGAGGACTTGGTCCGGCGGAGGATCGAATTCACGACCCCTGGCATCGTAATCGAGCGCTTTACCCCTCGACTACGTCCGCATGTATCAGAGACTGATGCATTTGACATGATTAGTACCTGTTTCATACGATTTGCTGGAATATGGCCCAAGGTACAGTGGAGAAAACGTTAATCTTTCCCGTTTAAACACAAACGAAATGCAAACGTAACACACTAAAATGGAGAAAATGACAACAGTTTGATAAATCTAACTATTCATTTTAATCTGAGTGACAAAAAGTTTGAAGCCTGATCAGACTCCAAACTGTTTGTAATGGAAATAGTAGTTTTAGTGTAAACGAGCTTATTGGGAAAGAATAACGTTTTCTCCACTGTACGATGTACAGTGGAGAATCTGTTATGCTTTCCCAATAAACGCGTTTACGCTAAAACTATTCTTTTCACTGCAAACAGTTTGGAGCCAGATCAGACGCCGGGTAACCCGGCGTCTGATCAGGCTCCAAACTGTTTGCCACCAAGATAAACAAGAATTATCAGAATTGTCCATAAGTTGTTCTTTTCTACGTTTTAGTGTTTTGCGTTTGCGTACGTTTGCGTTTAACAGATTCTCCACTGTATGTATAAGTTACAGTGTAGAGGACGCGTTATTCTTTCCAAAGAAACTAGATTTAGTTGTAATAAACAAACAAGCAAACTTTATATCCACTGCAAACAGTTGGAGCCAGATCAGACGCCGGGTAACTTTTTTTTATATAATTTTGTACTGTATTTACATTTAGTTTCTTCAACTAGAAATAATAGCGTTTTCCCCCACTGTACCAATACCACTGTCTACATCTATTTTATTCATTTTTAAAAAACCCTTTAATGCCAGATAATCGCCTTCTTAAAAATGACATCTTGCCTGCTTTTATTTGTCAAAAAAGTATAAGGCATTTTGATTTACAAATCGTTTAGCGTGAAAATAGTTCGAGTCCTGACCAGACGCCAAGTACTTCTGCATCTGACCTGGATCCAAACTGTTATCAAATGCATACATGTATTCACCACTCGGGCGTGTCAGTGAAAGGGCTTTATGATTTATGCACACTGCGAGAGAATTTTAGATACTTTGTCAAACATTTTGGATCCAGATGAGACGCTGAGTGACTCGGCAACTCATCTAGATCCAAACTGTTTGACACTCTGATGATATGGTCTGAAACGTTATGCAGAGAAAATAACTTTGAGAAACTTGTGCAGACGAAAACTTTTGCAGACGACAATTTTGTAGAGACGGTTAAACTTCGAGTAAGTCAGCCGTAAACTTAATGTACATATCTGGGTGTAACCAATAACATTATCCATCCGAAACTTTCTTCCAAATCACAAATTCAATAGACCTGATCGGACAAGCCAAGTGAAACATGTAAAGATGAACAGGGGTGTAGATAAGGGAAGGGTACGAATTACTCACCTCTCTGACCTGTAGTATTGAAGGTAAAGCAGAATGCGCATTAAGGCGCATTCTGCTTTACTTTCAATCTGCTTTAAGTTACAATCTGCCAGGATAAAAATAAGAATATTTGGGAAAATCTGGAGAAATGGTTTTTTGATTTGTTTTTTATTTTACGTTGTTTTCAACAGTATTTCAGTCATATCGCGACGTCAAACTAATTATAGGTGGAGGAAGACCCCAGAAGTCCTTTATACACTGTTTCAGGCACAAATCGGCAACTGGGTAGAACCACCGACCTTCCGCAAGTCAGCTGGAAGGCTTTCCCACATGAAAAATCCGAACGACCCTACTGGAATTCCAACTCACATCGGTGAGGAGCTTATGCTAGGTTCACACCAACGGCGCTTTGATGGCGCTTTAAAGCGGCGTGCAAAGCGGCACCAAAGCGTAACAAAGCTTGATTAAAGCGTCAGTGTTGTAATAGATCGTGGGAAAGCTTAGAGTAAAGCGGGACATTCGGCAAGAGCGCCCAATTTTTTTAAACTGTTTAAAAATGTTGGGCGCTCTGTCACGATTTGATTAAAGCGCCTAGAGCGTATCAAAGCTTATCAAAGCTTAACAAAGCGTAACAAAGCTCAGCAAAGCTTGACTCAAAGCGTAGGAAAGCTTAACAGAGCTTGGTTCAAAGCGGGGACTCCATTCTTCACGGTCTGTCACCACTTGACACGCTTCGTTAAGATATCTCAAGATTTGTTACGATCTGGCATGAAGATTTGACACGAGGTCAGACGCTTTCATCAAGATATGACACGCTTTGTTACGATTTGTTACGTTTTCATGAAGGACTCTCATGATTTCCCACGAATTGAGACGCTTCGATCAAGGCTTGACACGTTTTGTTAGGCTTTGTTACGCTTGGCAAGCTTCCTCACGCTCTCTCACGCTCTTTCACGCTTTCAAGGGCTAGGATGTAGTTATACAATTGGGAGACAAACATCATGTCTTCTTCAGATAGATAATGCTTTGGTACATCTGGAACTTCTGGATCTTGTTGTTTTGCCATCGTATACTTGAGTCAAATGTACAAAGATTTTGTGGTTCTACTGCATCGTTATATGGGCTCTGGATAAAAAGCGGCATTAAATCGGCGATCTTGACATTTTCCATTGCGTAACAGAGCTGAACAGAGCGTACCAATACACAACAAAGCGCGATAACCGTATCAGAGCCTTGTTTAAAGCGCCACAATCGCATCAAAGCGTGATCAAGCGTAATAAAGCTTATAAAAGCGTGATTTCAAGCGCAACAAAGCCTGGTCAAAGCGGGATCAATGCGTGAGGAACCGTAACAAGTCGGGAAATGATTCGCCCCAAAGCGGCAACCAATTCGTATCAGAGCGTATCAGAGCTTATCAGACCGTAAGAAATCGTGATGCTTTTGGAAAAGTTTACGAAAATGACGACGCTTTGCTCGCCGATTTAAAGCGCGGCATTCGCCGTTGGTGTGAACCTAGCATTAGTGATGTAAGTCACAGTGACTATACCACTAGGCCACGGAGGCCCCTTCTGGAGAAATGGCAGCCCTGCTTTTATCCCCCCCCCCCCCCCCACAAACGCATGCATGTTGAAAATAGTATGTCCGTTGCAAGCAGTTTTGAGCCAGATCAGACGTCGGGTAACCCGGTGTTTGATCAGGCTGCAAACTATTTGCAACTCAAATTAAAATAGTCAACATTTTTAAAAGCTGTGACAACCAAGTACCAAATATAAAACTACTGGTCTTATTTCAGTTTGGTTATCACCAAAAATGTTTCTCAATAAATAGACTTTCAAAGTGGTGAATTAGGATCAGACACGATTGATTTTTGAGGGAAAAAATCGTCAGAAGGTAAATATAGAGACTCTATATACACCTTCTGACGATTTTTTCTCCTCAAAAAGCAATCGTGTCGGGCCCTACATGTGTGGTAATTTACAGTGTTCGGTAATACGGTGCATTTGAAATCTTATTCTTTCCAGTTTAAACAAAACGAAACAAACAATAAAAAAAAGCTTTTTGAATTTTTATGACGATTAAAACGAATCATATCTGAGTTGAAAACAGTTTGGAACCTGATTAGAGGTACCCAAATAAACACATTTGTAATAAAAAATAAACACATAGATTACAAAGCATGGCCTTTGCCTTCAGTTACCTTGTAACCCAGCGTCTAATCAGGTTCCTAACCTTTGGCCTTTTAGATTAAAATAGATTGTACACATTTTCAAGGAGTTTGATCTCCTTTTTTATTGCAATGTAGTTATTTACAGTTTATTCTTTTAATCAAGAGGTGCTAACGCTTACACTGCGTATGCCTAAAGAAATTGGTATCATAGACACACACACACACACTAAAATTCTCCATACATACTTCCTGTTTTACGCCTCACCAAATATAAATTTCTTGTACAAGCACCATCAGTACTAACAAACGGTAGCTAAAACAGAATGAATGTAAAGCATAATGTGCCTTCAGACGCACTCTGCTTTACTTTCAACCTGCTTTAAGTGTTTAAACATATTTTATTTCAAATCCATGATTGGAATGGAGTCAGGCCACAAGCTCTTTCAACATAAGAGACATGCATACCCCCTACCAAATACTAACCCAAAAAGTATCAAGGCGATGTAAAATTGAATGACATTGTGTTATATATACTCAACAAAAAAAGTTAAGGAATTTTCAGTAAATCATCGTACAAAAGTACACCGAAACTAACCATTATCATTTTTTCTTATTTATTTGATTAGATACATTTCATTGCTTGAAAAAATGTTTCCTGTAGTTTGATATCACTTATATCCTTGCTGTAGTACTGTTTCAAGTAACCTAAGGGTCAAAGTGATTTTTCACAAAATTAGTGTCTACAGAGTAATCCTTCTTGTTATGCAAAACACATGAATGAGTCGTGAGTTTTTATAAAGTGAAATTCAGTTCTTTTGAATGTGTAATGACATTAACGTATGTCTATTCTCCCAATAGCATCAATTGTCGCGCATGGAAGATGAGAATATTCAAACAAGAGCATGCATGTAAGTTTCATCGCTCGTCTTTCGTTTTGAAGATCAGGAAAATTTACAGTAAGATTAGGTGTAAGGTCAAGGTCAATATCATTTGGTTCTATGTTTTGATATGCCTGGATAGGACATATCACGATGAACATGCATACCAAAAATGAAGATTGTAGATGACCAATTGAAGAAGTTATGGCGAAATCATGCTAAGGAACAGCCTCCATTTCTCCTGCAGAGCCGTCGCATGAGCCTTGAGGGTTCTTTTTGTCGGTACTCTGCGGGCCCTCTGTCTTAGAATATCCTATCCATGTTAAATGGGAGACATGTCCAGTGAGCAACTTTGACCTTTGACCTTATTATTATGTACTTTACACTGATCTTTAAACTTTTTAAGCTTATTCGAGTGTTTTAAATAACACTAATGTAAACACTTATTTTGTGAAACAGTGCTACAGCGAGGATATAAGTGATATCAAACTAAAGGAAATATTTCTTTCAAGCGAAGAAACGGAACTATTCAGATAAATAATAAAGATGATAATGGTTAGTTTCGGTGTACTTTTTTTACTGTAAGCAGGTAGCAGAAAAAGAAGACAGGGAAGAGGAAGAAAATACATTCAGAGTAATTGCTCATCTGTATTCAAAACTAGAAACAGGCTATTGGGTATAGGAATAAATCACCAGTCAAAGCCCCTGTCCACCCGTACAGGTATCTGCAAATCATTACATAGTTATTTCGCCATCGAACCGTGAATCTTATTTTTCGAAGTGTTTGTTTTGATCTAGAGGATACTGTTTCAAGCAAACTTTTTACTAACATTATAAAAACAGCTAACGGATAGGGGATTCGAACCGAGCGGACGCCAGGATGGATTGTGTTATGTTCTACCATGTGTTGCTGATGATATTTGCTGCTATCTCGTTCTGTTTGCTGTGGACAGGCTATGGTACTCCAGGCTGGCTAGCGGTCACCTTCCAGGAGACAGCTGCCAACAAGGAATATACGGTGTCCTCCTTAAACAGGTAAAACACAAAAATTAATTTATTGATAACTGAAAAGTTTATATAAGTAAAACCTCTCTATTACAACCATTAAATTATGTTAATTAGCAGGTGTTTAAGGCAGGTGCCTGTTTAAAGCAAGGAGAACGTAAAACAGAAAGCTTTCTGTTTTACGTTCATCTTGCTTTATGCTGTTACCTGTATTTTATGAAATTCATTGGCCCTTTTTAGTGGTCGTAATAGAGTCTCTATTAGAGAGGTTTAACAGTACACAATTCTAATGTTAAATTTAAGTCTAGCTCACCCATTTACTAGGGTTGTTTTTACAAGATTTCGCATATTGACAAACGCATTTTCTAAATGAATATCCTGATCTAGATCTACACTCTTTGCATCAGACTTAAGTCCTCTTCACAGGAACACTGTTTGTAAAGAGTAAAAGATGAGTATACGCGTCACTATGGTTACTTATTAGTACAGGACATAAGTAATGCAAAAGCGCTACGCAGTTTTCCAAAATAATATTACTATCTTTAGATACAACCTCAAACCAACATCTCTCAATCTATATAGAAACATAAAGATGTATTTTTTCTGTAATTTAACACTAGCGGAGGTGGTCAGGTGATAACACGTTCGACTACGATAAATGGGATTGGTGAGTTCGATCCTCCGCCGGACCAAATCCGTCGGATGAGACTTTATAAACCAAAGTCCTATGTATTTATATATATAAACTGCTCTTTTCGACCTCTAAGGACCTTTTTCAAAGAAAATTATTCTCTTTGATTTTATGGCTGAATGCATGTAACAAAAATGTGACGTGTGTTTTGACGTGATTTTCTTTTTAAAAAAGGGCCCTTTGAGGTCGAAATATTAGAAAAGAGCAGTTTATATATAAATACCAATTTAAATTCCCTATCTGGAATATTGTAAAAATTATTGTGGAATTGTGCTCCAGCAAAGTCCTATGTATCAGTGCTTCACTCTGAGCATCCGAAAGAACCAGATAACTCTGTCGATATTTAGAGTATCCGCCCCGTCTCTCTTGGGTGTCCATTTAGCCCATATATGGTATAAACGGACGTAAACAATCAAGGCAAACCAACAAACTGCAATTCAACTAGAAATCCCAACTTTTACAACCTAATTTATTATAAAGATGCTTCGACGTCGGATCTTGGTCTAAGCAGCATGATGCAACTTTAATAGATCTCTAAATGTTCTTGTTAAATGTCGATGCGTCCCATTACATGTACTCTGATACTCTTGACACCCAACTCTCAGTCACTTTCTATACTCGGGATGGACACCAAGATACAGTGGAGAATCTGTTATTCTTTCCCAATAAACGCGTTTACGCTAAAACTATTATTTGCAGTGCAAACAGTTTGGAGCCAGATCAGACGCCGGGTAACCCGGCGTCTGATCAGGCTCCAAACTGTTTGCCATCAAGATGAACAAGAATTATCAGAATTGTCCAAAATTTGTTCTTTTTCTACGTTTTAGTGCTTTGCGTTTGCGTACGTTTGCGTTTAAACGGGAAAGAATAACAGATTCTCCACTGTACTGGTGCCTCATTCTTTAACCCCTTCATTACAAACAATCACCTGCTTTAAACAATTGACATCTGCTTTTATTTCTCTAATTTAATTTTTTGTTCATTTGACTAAAGTATTGGGTGTCAAAATGTTTGGATCTTGATCAGACACCGCGTTACGCGGCGTCTGATCATGGTCGAAACTTTTTGCAAATTACTTGTGCCATTGTAGATTTACTTGGGTTTATATACAGTGAATGGTTTGAGGACATTACTGCATTTGTTTAATTGTATTTCTCCAGATCGCTATGGTATGACATCTTGTGTCCCCAAGAACTAAGCGATTGCAAGGTGTGCACCTCCGGCAGCAGCAAGGACTGTGTAGAGAACATGAACTTCCCGAGTAAGTTAACCAAGTCACCCATAAAAACATCAAATGGACAATCCCTGTTTCCAATTAAGATAGAGTCCATTATTTTTTTTTTCACAATTTATTTTGCATATGCCAATCAAGTCACTCTTGGGACGGTATGTACTTCTAAACTCTAGGCTTGACTGACATTTATCAATCAACTTTGAAGCAAAAAGAGACGATCCTGGATAACTCAGTGTAACACAGTGTTTGATTGGTATCCAAACTGTTTGATACTGGTTCAATAAACTCTTTCAACACCATGGACCTGTTTGAAATATACTCAATGCATTTGAAAACAGTGTAGACCCCGACCAGAGGGCTCCTATAGGAGCCCTCTGATCAGGGTCTGCACTATTTTCTGATTTAGACCAGTATCCCATACTTCCATGTAGACTGGTTCATGTTTTGGTTACTAAAATGATCCACAAGGGAACCTTATTACCCACTAGATTTACATGTACTTAGTTTTTAAAAAGTAATAAGTTAAATGTTTGCAAACCATTGTAGTTGACACTCTCGGAGCAGACAGAAAACCAAGCGTACATACAGTGGAGAATCTGTTATTCTTTCCCAATAAACGCGTTTACGCTAAAACTATTATTTGCAGTGCAAACAGTTTGGAGCCAGATCAGACGCCGGGTAACCCGGCGTCTGATCAGGCTCCAAACTGTTTGCCACCAAGATAAACAACACTTAACAGAATTGTCCAAAAGTTGTTCTTTTCTACGTTTTAGTGCTTTGCGTTCGCGTACGTTTGCGTTTAAACGGGAAAGAATAACATATTCTCCACTGTATCATTTCTAGAGATTCTGGTATAACAGTCGAACTTAGATAGCTCGAACTCACTGAAGGTGAACGTTCTCGTATTCCAAAGTTAACCCTTTCACTTCCAATTTATTCGTGAGAGTTTTACCCCTCACCGTTTCATTGTCGTCTGATTCAATTTAGTTGTCTGCAATATCGTTTCAAAGTTAAAAAATAAGGCAGTATGACTGAATAAATTTCAAAACGAGTGTCAAACAGTTTAGATCCTGATCAGAAGCCGCGTAACGCGTAATTGAGAGTGAAATGGTTAAAACGTGGCACAGCACTTTCATTTATTTACAGAGTTTGATGAGTGGAAGTATCAGGCGTTGTCTAGAGTTCTCTGGACTCTATATTAAAATAATATCGTATGTATTTACTGCTTAAAATTACATGTTCAACACTTTTACAGACTAAACCATCAACATGAGTGTCAAAATGTTTATATTCTGACCAGTTGCGGAGTTACTAAGCGGTTTATCTGAATCAAATAGGTTTGCAAATATTATATACAGTGGAGCCCCTCCAAACCGGAACCTCTAAATACCGGAATTCTCTTTAAACCGGACAAAAGTTTTGGTCCCGTTTCCAACCCTTCTTTATTTTTACCAATTATACCATAAATACGCCTGTGCACGTCTTTGGTTTATGCCTACACTGAAGAAGATAGTTTATACATTCTAGCAGATGATAGCTTAAAGCAAGTTGAAAGTAAAGCAGAATGCGCCTTAAGGCGCATTCTGCTTTACTTTCAACCTGCTTAAAGTGGTCAACCACCTTCCACACTAGAAACACGCTATTTGATAATGGGTTAAAACCCCTCTAAACTGGAAACCCCGCTAAACCGGAACTTTTTGTTGTCCCCACATATATCAGGTTTAGAGGGGTTTCACTGTATTACATGTACATTGTTAGGTTGAAGCGACCCCCCCTTTCACTCCCATAATGACGCTTTTTAACGTGTTTAACTACCATGATATCATCTGCTTAAACTCATAATTAGTATTTATAATTATAATTCATACTTTGGATTTGTTTTGTGGTTTTTACTTAAGAAGAATTGACACGAATGTCATACCGTTTGGATCCTGATAATCATAATTTATAATCGTTATTCATAATTTGGAATTTTTTGAAAAATGCGTGGAGTCTTTTTGCTTCAGAAGAACTGATATGAGTGTTAAAACGTTTGGATCCTGATTAGACGCCGCGTCACGCGAAGTCTGATCAGGATCCAAACTGTTTGCAAATGTAGAACTTGTAAGATTTTACAGTGACAGTTAAATAGATGTTACCTTTAATTTCCAGACTACACGTCCCACTATGCATGGATTGAAGCCGTGACTTCAGAGAAGGAGGAGTGGATATTATGGCGGGTCTTCATGACTTTATCTGTTGTCTGCGTCACTGTCGGCTTCGTCTTTATAGCCTGTCTCGTCTGCTGCAAGCTCAAGACGAACATATACAGGGGCGTCGCTAAAGTCGCCTTCTTCATATGGCTCGTACCAGGTAACAAAGGGTTTCAAACTACTCACTCGGAACAACATTGTGCTGTAGATTTTAACCCTTGCAACGTCATTTGCAACTCAAATCGACTCTGCAAACTATTGGGAGCCTGATAAGACGCCGCGTTACGATCGTGCTCTACATTGTTTGTCACTGTTACATATACAATGTATCTCTAAAATGATAAAGGATAAAAATTTAACTTGGCACGAATTTTCAGACGACAATTTCGAGAGAGGATTAAATCAGACGGTTAAATCAGAGATAGGATAGGACGATTAAATTTGGCGACCAAAGGGTTTATTCCAAGAAGCAAGAAATTGATGAATTGGCGAAAACAAAACAAACCATTTAAACCCTTCACTGCTATGACGTCATCTGAAACAATCGTCGTCTGTTTTAATTTCTCATATTTAACTTTTAGGTATTTTGCTCAAGAAATATTGAAATGAGAACCAAACACTTTTATCCTGGTCAGACACCGCGTGACGCGACGTCTGATTATAGTGCTATTATGAACCATATTATTTTGCAAATTACATTGTACATACCGTCGGGCTAAAAAGGCAGTGAAGGGGTCAATCTTCTGCGTTGTACGGGCTGTCTGTCTGTCTCTTTCTGACTGTTATCGAGCCTATTCCAGATTTGGAAATACAGTGAAGAAAACGTTATTCTTTCCCAATAAACGCGTTTATGCTAAAACTATTATATCCATTACAAACAGTTTGAAGCCTGATCAGACGCCGGGTCACCCGGCGTCTGATCAGGCTTCAAACTGTTTGCCACTCAGATTAAAATTAGAATTATCAAAATAATGTCATTTTCTCCATTTTAGCGTGTTGCGTTTGCGTTTCGTTTGCGTTTAAACGGGAAAGAATAACATTTTCTCCACTATAACACTAGCAACTTAACCGTGTCGAAACTGAATTTGTTTTCTCCACTATAACACTAGCAACTTAACCGTGTCGAAACTGAATTTGTTTTCTCCACTATAACACTAGCAACTTAACCGTGTCGAAACTGAATTTGTTTTCTCCACTATAACACTAGCAACTTAACCGTGTCGAAACTGAATTTGTTTTCTCCACTATAACACTAGCAACTTAACCGTGTCGAAACTGAATTTGTTTTCTCAAATATAACACTAGCAACTTAAACGTGTCGAAACTGAATTTCAAAGAGTATATTCCAGTTCTGAAATGCTACATGTTTTCATCTGCACGCTAAATTTGTGTTTGATACAAAGAATATACATCTGGATCTTGAGTCATTCATTGTCACACTCGAAAATATGAGGGCGTTAAACCCTTATTATGGCATGTTGAACTGAAAAAAAGCCAAACATGTAAGTAGAAGAAATTTTCAGCAGATTACATTTTGCCACTCCTACGAAAAGTAGCAGACGACAATACAGAGCCTATAATTACGTAACCTGTTTGTGAATGGTACAGTACGAAAATTAATGAACTTGTCCATCGAATCGGAAACGTTTCGACTTTTTTGCAAGTGATTCTGAATAATAAAATACGCCGAGTTAACCCTTAGCCTGCCAGTCACGACTATAGCTCCATGTGCAAACAGCTTGGATCCGGATGAGACGCCGAGTAACTCGGCGTCTCATCCGGATCCAAGCTGTTTGACACTCGGACAACATTTTCAGCAATTTTGAGCAACTTTGAAGCACTTTGAAACTTGAAGCAGACGAGAAATATAGCAGACGACAATTTATTTGGCGGGCTAAGGGTTAATAGGTGTCATCGAGATCCAAACTGCTTTTCTGTTGAACGGATAGAAATGTCATTTTCAGCTCGGAGCAGTTATGTGTAGATATATTTTCTTCGAAATTTCAAGAACTGTATTACATCTACTTTCCCATTTTGGCAGCATTACTTGTGTGGGCTCCAGTTGCCATGGTAGCGGACATGCACGAGGACATAAAAGAGACTGTCGACGACAACCTTCCGCATGACTCGACACTGCACGTGCCCTACTCTGTGATTATCGTGGCAGTAGGGGCCTTAATGGCTCTTGTTGTTGCCCTGATGCTGTTATGGTTAACAGGTAACATTTTTTGTCAATCATTTTGTTAAGCCACGTTCAACCCCTTGGCAGACAACTTATCTGTAATTGTCTGTAAAATTCAAAAGTTTGAATTGTTTTGACGATATAAATATTGGAACGATTGCCAAACAGGTTAGACCGCGTTATGCTGCGTCTGATCTGGATCCAAACTGTTTGCATAGCCGACTGTGGTCACATATGACAACAAAAGGGTTAGCCATTCTAGCTCCATATGCTACTTCAGTAACACTGCTAGCAGTCTGGATCTAAATCAAATACCGAGTAACTCGGCATCTGATCTGATTTCTTTGTTTTATTGGTTTTTTTTTATTGTTTTCTTGGTTTAAACAGTATTTATTTCAAAGTTTTTACACATATAGTGTCATATTTACAGAACATAATGTCAATAAACATTTAATAGCAATTCTCTGTAACCATCAACCACATTGCGGCACGCATAGTCACCGATTTGCATGAAACTTACACCATTTGCACCTCTCTACATGAAATGAAAAAAAATACTCCGAAAATTTATTTCCCATATCCGGTTGTCATGGTAACGTGAAAACAAGATTTTCGCCCAAAAACAGTGTTTTTGGTAAGCAAAATATGACAAACTCATATACTTTTTCACAGAGAACTGTACATATTTGATTTAAAATGACATTTGTATGTTAGACTATGACACTTTGCCAATAAAATAGCATCGTAGGATTCAACTCAACATTACACCCAATTGGTAGGCACGTGCGATCTTTAGGGGCCAATATACTGAAAGTGAGAAATCATGATTTTGGCATACTTTAAGGACTGGTAGAATATTTACGCATCCATGCTGAACTTGAATACGATCACTAATAACAAGTACCAAATGTGTTGTTTACGGTTTCGGAAAAACACCTTTGGGATTCAGGTTGCTAAGGGGGTAACCATGGCAACGAAACTATCAACTTTTTAATGTTGTAATTTCCTATGTAACTGAGCAGGATTGCTTAAAAGGTACCAATATCACTCTGAAATTGCTATAACCATATATTTTAGTGTTATAAAATGAAAGTATAAGACAACACATGCAGATATTAGTTGGTAACTATGGTAACCCCTGCCAAAAGAACGTAATTTACTGAAAATGTATGCCAAATTCAAGACTTTTGGAACGCAAAATACAGCAAACTATCAAAACTATTACACACTTTCTTAAATTAGCTTCATTATCAGGTTTGCAAGCTAGCACTGTCTTATAAACATTCACTGTTAAGATGAAAACGGAATTTGGTTGCCTTAGTAACCGCTCATGGCAGTTTCTAAATAAGAGCTTATATCGAAAATGTGAGTCAAACTAGAGTTTTTTTTAAGGAAAAGTACAGCAACATATCAGAACCATGGTACCATAGTTTCATCATCAAACTTGATAGTTAGCAGTGGCGTATAAATTTCACTTTAAACATGAAATTAACATTTGGTAACCATAGCAACCACTCACAATGTATGCTAAATAACAGCATTGTATCGAAAATATGTGTCAATTCCAGGTAATTTTAAGATAAAGTACGGCAACCAATCAGAACAATGGTTCTTTGGTTTCATTATCAGATTTGCAAGTTAACATTGTCATATAACATTCACCTTTGACATAAAAAGAAAAATTGGTTACCTTAGCAACACCTCACAACATTATGCTTTATAAGAGCATCATATTGAAATAATGAGGCAAATTCAAGTTTTTGTAAATTTAATATAACGTAACCTACTAGTACTATTGTACTTTATGTTCATTATCAGATTTACAAGATAATATTGTCATATAAATATTCACTTTTAATACGAAAAGAACATTTGGTTACCCTAGCAACCACTCAGAAAACATTGAAAGAAAAACAATAATTTTGAAAATATTGTCAATTTTTTGCGTTCTTGAAGGAAAAGTACAAGAATATATCAGAACATTTGTAATTCAGTTTCTTTATAAGGTTTGCACGTTGCTATTGTCATATAACCACTCACTTTTTGCACGAAAACACCATATTATTACCTTAGTAACCACTCACAATTTATGTTATATAAGAGCATAATATGGAATATGTGAATCAATTTCGAGTTTTTAAAGGCAATGTACAGCAACTTATTACAACCATTGTACTTTAAGTTCATCACCTGGTTTTGCATTTGCAATTCAATATTTTCATACAAACATTATCTTTATGCATGAAAATAACACTGGATTACCTTAGCAACCACTCACAATTTATAGTAAAGAAGAGCATGATATTGTGTCAAACTAGAGCTTTTTATGTAAAGTACAGCAACCTATTACAACCATTGTACTTGAAGCTCATTATCAGGTTTGCAAGAAAACATTGTCATACAAACATTCTCTTTTAGCATTAAATTAACATTTGGTTACCATAGCAACCACTCACAAAATATGCTAAATAAAATCATTTTATTGAATATATGTGTCAACATTGAGTTTTTAGGCAAAGAACAGCAGTGTATCACAACTATTGTACAGGAA
Source organism: Gari tellinella (assembly GCA_922989275.2). Taxonomy (NCBI): domain Eukaryota; kingdom Metazoa; phylum Mollusca; class Bivalvia; order Cardiida; family Psammobiidae; genus Gari; species Gari tellinella. The sequence goes on along the minus strand of OV277858.1, from coordinate 53,257,027 downwards.
GTTCATCAGGTTTGCAACTAACAAATAGGCAGGAATCTAATATATGGTTACCTTAGCAACCATTCGCAATATATGCAAATAAGACCAATTTATAGAAAATATGTGTCAAATTCAAGCTTTTTAAGGCAGGGTATATCAACTTATTAGAATCATAGTACTTTGTTTTCAATATCAGGTTTGCAAGGTGACATTTTCATACTAATATTCACTTTTAACATGAGATAACATTTGGTTTCCATAGCGACCACTCACAATATATGCCAAATAAGAGCAGTTAACGGAAAATGTTATGGTACTGTACTTAGTTGATACTCCACCCCATTCAACATAAATTGTGAGTGGGTTAAGGTATCAAATGTAATTTTAATTCTAAATGTGAAGTTTTCCATTACAATGTTAACTTGCAAACCAGATAATAAATTTCAGGTGCAAAGGTTGTTATGTGTTGCAGTACTTTTGCCTAAAATCTCAAATTTGACACATGCACGTGGTTGTTAAGGTAACCAAATGTTATTTTAGTGTTAGAATTGAACAACTATATGACATTGTTAACTTGCAGCAATAATTGCACTCCTTCGAGAACGTATAGATAATTATATACATTGTGTGCCAATATAATTCAGATCCATTCAAAACTGTAGTTGCAAGAGTGTAAACACTGTTAGATATGACATTTTTAACACATCAAAGGCAGATAACTCTTGAATAATTAGTCCGATTTCAATCATTTTCAAACTCATCCAATACCTTATAATCATATACAATCTGAGCAAATTTGAGAGAGACTGGATAAAAAGTGTGGTCTCTAGAGTGTAAACACTGTCAGATTTGGTATTTTCAATACATCAAGGGCAGATAACTCAAATAACCTACAACTAAATAGGTTGTTTCCAAGCTCAGGATTTGACATATTGAAAATATGTCAAATAACCTAATTATTTGATTTCAGCCAAAATTTAACTCATTTTAGAACTTATAGTTATATACAATCTGAACAAGTTTGAGAAAAATTGAATAAAAAAGTGTGGTCTCTATACGCTTTTGGATATGGCATTTACAGCAAGGGCAGATAACTCTTAATATATTGGTCCGATTTCAACCATAATCAACCTTAAGCAAACTCTATTAGTCATATGCGATCTGAGCTAGTTTGAAAAAGATTAGATAGGAATTACGGCATCTTGAGTGTAAATACCGTTAAATATGGCATTTTCATATCATACAATCTTAACAAGTTTGAGAAAGATTGGATAAAAAGTGTGGCCTCTGGAGCGTAAACACTGTTAAATATGACATTTTCTGCAATTCATAGGTAGATAACTCTTGACCTATTTGTCGGATTTCAACCATAATTGTAATAATCTGAACTCTTATAGTTGTATTACAATCTGAGCAAGTTTGGTTAAGATTGGATTAAACTTGTGGCCTCTAGAGTGTAAACACCATTAACTATGGCATTTTCAGCAATTCAAGGGTAGATAACTCTTGACCTATTTGTCAGATTTCCAGATTAATCTTATTATAATATACAATTTGAGCAAGTTTGAGAAAGATTGGATAAAAATTGTGGCCTCTAGAATGTTAACACTTAATTTTTTGACAACCAACGCCGGTCATTCAAGAATTGCAAAAGCTCACCATGAGCTAGCTCAAATTCGACACGTAAATTCAATAAAATGCTCTTATTAAGCATAAATCATAAGCGTTGCTAAGGTAACCAAAGTTATTTTTATGCATTGCAAACCTGATAATAAACTTAACGTACAATAGTTGTAATAAGTTGCTGTTCTTTGCCAATAAAAGCTTTAATTTTACACAAATTTTCAATTTTTTGCTCTGATAAAACATTAATTGTGAATCGTTGCTATGGTAACAATATGTTTTTTTCATGTAAAAAGTGAGCGGTTACATGACTATATTTCCTTGCAAACATTATAGTGAAACTAAAGTACAAATCCTGTACTTTGCCTTTAAGAACGCAAAATGTTGACTATATTTTCAAAATAATTGTTTTACTTTCAATATTTTGTGAGTGGTTGCTAGGGTAACCAAATGTTCTTTTCGTATTAAAAGTGAATATTTTTATGACAATATTATCTTGTAAACCTGATAATGAACATAAAGTACAATAGTACTGGTAGGTTACGTTATATTAAATTTACAAAAACTTGAATTTGCCTCATTATTTCAATATGATGCTCTTAAAAAGCATAATGTTGTGAGGTGTTGCTAAGGTAACTAATTCTTCTTTTTTGTCAAAAGTGAATGTTATATGACAATGTTAACTTGCAAATCTGATAATGACACTAAAGAACCATTGTTCTGATTGGTTGCCGTACTTTATCTTAAAATTACCTGGAATTGACACATATTTTCGATACAATGCTGTTATTTAGCATACATTGTGAGTGGTTGCTATGGTTACCAAATGTTAATTTCATGTTTTAAGTGAAATTTATACGACACTGCTAACTATCAAGTTTGATGATGAAACTATGGAACCATGGTTCTGATATGTTGCTGTACTTTTCCTTAAAAAAAACTCTAGTTTGACTCACATTTTCGATATAAGCTCTTATTTAGAAACTGCCTTGAGCGGTTACTAAGGCAACCAAATTCCGTTTTCATCTTAACAGTGAATGTTTATAAGACAGTGCTAACTTGCAAACCTGATAATGAAACTAACTTAAGAAAGTGTGTAATAGTTCTGATAGTTTGCTGTATTTTGCGTTCCAAATGTCTTGAATTTGGCATACATTTTCAGTAAATTACGTTCTTTTGGCAGGGGTTACCATAGTTACCAACTAATATCTGCATGTGTTGTCTTCTACTTTCATTTTATAACACTAAAATATATGGTTATAGCAATTTCAGAGTGATCTTGGTACCTTTTAAGCAATCCTGCTCAGTTACATAGGAAATTACAACATTAAAAAGTTGATAGTTTCGTTGCCATGGTTACCCCCTTAGCAACCTGAATCCCAAAGGTGTTTTTCCAAAACCGTAGACAACACATTTGGTACTTGTTATTAGTGATCGTATTCAAGTTCAGCATGGATGCGTAAATATTCTACAAGTCCTTAAAGTATGACAAAATCATGATTTCTCACTTTCAGTATATTGGCCCCTAAAGATCGCACGTGCCTACCAATTGGGTGTAGTGTTGAGTTGAATCCTACGATGCTATTTTATTGGCAAAGTGTCATAGTCTAACATACAAATGTCATTTTATATTAAATATGTACAGTTTTCTGTGAAAAAGTATGTGAGTTTGTCATATTTTACTCACCAAAAACACTGGTTTTTGGCGAAAATCTTGTTTTCACGTTACCACGACAACCGGATATGGAAAATAAGTTTTTGGGATATTTTTTTTTATTTCATAAAGAGAGGTACAAATGGTGTAAGTTTCATGCAAATCGGTGACTATGCGTGCCGACCCCCCTATATAACCAGGTTGATGGTTACAGAGAATTGCTCTTAAATATGGATCAGAAAACAAGTTACTAAAAACTTATGTGAATTCTTCTCCATCGGCATTTGAACTGAATGCAAAATGTTTGACACTGTTATCGATATTTCTTCGTTTTATCTCCCTTAAATCTAAACTTCAGCCAACTGTCTGTAGAATAACATGAATAGACCAATTCAATGCATTACATCTAGTGCGCTTACATGTATTTGCGGACAGATTGGATCTCAATTAGATGCCAAGTAGCTCGCTGTCTGATCAGAATCAAACTGTAGGACTGTTTGACGCTCATATCAATAGTTCTGGGACCCGTCTTACGAAACGTCGTAAGACAAATATTGTTGTAAGTCAGATTCTAAAATTCTCAATAGATAATTATTTCTCCATCTAATCATGTCTTGTGATATCTCATTGGAATCGTCTTGAAAAGAAGATTCCAAAAAGATGTCTCAAGACAATATTGGATGGAGGAAGAAGATATTAGATACTCTTTTAGGTTTTGACTTACGATCGTTTTTGTCGTACGACGTTTTATAAGACAGGCCCCTGCAGTACACGATCTAGTTCATGTATATAAATGCATAAATTTTAATTTCAAGCATTCGATACAGTGGATAATATTTTAATTTATTCTTTTCCGTTTAAACGGAACTAAAACAAATGAAACAAAAGAGCGTTGAAAATTGCAATTTTTGAAAATGCTGCCAACTCTGTTTGATTCGTGTATCTGTTTGCAATGGACCCAAGATTTGTAGCTTGACGCGTTTGTTGAGGAAATCATGTCTGCTCCCCAGTAGCCATGGTCCATGCTTATAACGCGTTTGAGTTGAGTCTGGAATCGTTCTCAAGCATTTGATTGGTCAGATTTGAGCCTAGGCTCAAATCTAACCAATCAAATGCTTGAGAACAAACTCAGACTCAACTCAAACGCTTTATAAACACTGGGCGAGATGTGAAAGATGCGATATTATAGTTTAGAAGGTCAATGCAGGTGATAATTTGGCGATGACCAATTTAACCCATTGAGCCCTAGTGACGCAGATAAGCTACATGCTGTCATCGACAAACAGTGTACATTCGATACTTGTCGTTTATGCCAAAGAATGCATAAAATATCAAACCTTTATATACAGTGCTCCTCTCTTCAACGACACCCATAGGGAGACAGAAATTGTGTGCGTTGTTCGGAGGGAGTCGTTATAGGGAGGGAAATTGGATTACATTTGCAAACAGCTTGAATCCAGATCAGACGCCGCGTTACGCGGCATCTGATCTGGATCCAAGCTGTTTGTCACTCGTCATTAAGGTTTTTATGTCAAAATGTCCATTATAAATGTAACTTTGAGAAACAAACAGCAGACGACAATTTTAAACATACGGTATTGCAACAGTAAAAGAGTTAGACAGTATTGTTCTGTTTAGGGAACTGCAACAAGGGTCGTTGTAAAGAGGGATTTGTTGTTGGGAGGGTCGTTATAGGTAGGGAACGCTGTAGTCACATATGGATTATGCTTGATTTGAAACTGGAATTGCCCGTGTGAAATTATAGGGGCTAAGGAGTTATATAAAGCAATCACCTGATTAGTAAACAATACGTACGTTCCTCTGAATGTAGCATGTTACAGTACTTGTAATACCCATCAATAACGATCACTAAACCATGTTGATTACTTTGTGATTAAGACAGGAGAATGCTTAACCCATTACCCCATGAATACGCCTTTTTACACCTTTAATTAATTCCAATTTTTACTGTCACAAATAAAATCATAAGAAGTATTTTCTAAATTCTAGCAGGATAAAAGCTTGAAGCAGGCTGAAAGTAAAGCAGAATGCGCCTTAAGGCGCTTTCTGCTTTACTTTCAACCTACTTTAAGTAGTAACTTGTTTTCAAAACTAGAAACTGGATATGGGGTTATTAGTTGAAGCAAAGTAAAAGTTAAACAGAAAACTCATTTAGGCTCATTTAGGAGCTTTCTGTTTTACGTACATCATGCTTTAAGCTGTCACCTGTATTTCAAACAATAGATTAGCATTGTTTTAGTGATTATAATAATGGGGATTTTACTGTAGTTTGACTTTAAAGTGACAAATTTAATGGGCGGGTCTTATTTCTTGTAACGTCAAACTTATGATAACCATTCGCCGGATACAATAATGTCTGCAGCATAGTTGTCTTCTGAAACTGTTAACTTTGATTTTAAACCAATTTAGTTGTACACATATAACCCTAGCGACGAGAATACTCGTCATTTATAAACAGTGTACCTGTGAAGAGTACACTTGTTTTAAAAGAAACTCGGATCTTAAGAAGCCCTCTTTTCAGGGTTGACAATGTTTGTCAACTTGAAATATGTTGTTATAAACATCCCTAAAAGTAACAAATAGACTCGATATAATTAAAGATTGGAATTTCTTTTTGAAGCCCCAGGATTGAATGAGTTAAGAAATCTCAACATAATGGCTAACAGTTTGCGTCTGATCTGTTGTTTGATATATTTTGTAAAACCTCTCTATAACAGCCATTAAAATACATAAAATATTTATGTTAAAGTCAGGTGACTGCTTAAAGAAAGGTGAAAGTAAAACAGAACGCTCCTTAAGGAGCGTTCTGTTTTACTTTCACCTTGATTTAAGCCGCCACATGCCCTAAATACGAAATAATTAACACAATTTAGTGGCTGTTATAGAGAGGGTTTACTGTAGTGTTGGTCATTTGATTTGTCAGGGATATGCGACACGTCTAAGAAGCACAGGAAGAGTGAGACCTCCAGCTCCTACTCGTCAGACAGTAAGACCAGTAGGGCCAAGACTGAAGGGCATTTCTATGGGGCCCCTTACCCATTCGTCATCAACGATAACTACTACTACAAGTGAGAACACAGAATACCGTTAAGTCCTAAATATTGGGACACCTTGTTTAACACATATACAGTGGATTCTTCCATGTTTATATATTGGATTTGTCCATTTTTTATCAAAGGGATGCCTGGTCAAAATTTTCATTTTCATTTTGTTTTTATTGAAATTCCTATCAGCAAACCGAATACTCTGATCAGACGCCGCATAATGCGGCGTCTGATCTGAGTCTACACTGTTTGCCTATGTCCCATATATGGGATCGTGGGCAGAAATGGGTTAACAGTTGTGATTATCATACAAATTGAACAAATTGAAATTGTCAATATGTAAGTTGTCCAGCAGAAACATACTGAAAGTCAAACAATGTAGACCCTGATCAGACTGCTCCCTAAGGAGCAGTCTGATCAGGGTCTACACTGTTTTCGCAGGCCTTTCTGTTCCGATACTTAAGATTATAACGTGACACCGATCGCCTTTTTATTACCACTATGTTGCAAAATTGCATAGCCCCTCACCACAGCCAAGTAAGCGTCCATCTTCAGTATTGCAAAGTAACACTGTCCGAGCCAAATAAGAACTTATTGCCTCATGCCCGTTATCCATTAATGTCCGTTACATTGTATACAGCCATGCAGTTTCATGCCCGCTGTATGGCAATGTTCTTTGACGTTCATTATACAACCATATACTTGCACATCCGTTATACAGCCGTATTATTTAACGTCCGTTGAACAGCCATATTGTTTCTCGTCGGTTATACAGCCATATTGTGCCACGTACGTTATACAATCATATTGTTTCACGCCGGTTATATAGCCATATTGTGCCACGTCCGTTATACAAGCATATTGTTTCACGTCGGTTATATAGCCATATTGTTTATCGTAGGCTATACAGCCATATTATTTCATATCCGTTATACAGCGACATTATACAGCCATATTGTTTCAAGTCGGTTATAGAGCCATATTGTTTCATCTCCATTTATACAGCTATATTGTTTTACGTCCGTTATACATCAATATCATATCACGTTTCTTTATATAAATTAAGGGTGTAACTTAGCCATGGATTATACAATACTCAACCAAACAACACGGAGAGTATCGTTTAAACATTTCGTTCTACGATACGTGAACTGCTCTCCGGCTCTACACTGAAACGTAAATTTAAAAAAAAAAAAAAAAAAAAAAATTTTAATCATGCCATTGGTCTGTTCATTATTTTACTCATTTTAAAGTTGATTTTACAAATTACAGTGTTCCCTCTCTACAACGGCCCTCCCAACAACGTTTCCCTCATTACAGCGACCATTGTCGCTGTTCCCAAATACAATATAATTATGTCCAACCTTTTCACGGCTGCAATGTCGTCTGCTTAAAATTGTCGTCTGCTTTTTTTCTCAAAGTTACATTATGGATATTTCGACAGACAAAACTTAATGACGAGTGACACACAATTTGAATCCGTTACGCGGCGTCTGATCTGGATTCAAGCAGTTTGCAAATGCAAGCCAAATTCCCTCCCTATATAACGACTCCCTCCGAACAACGCACACAATATTTGTCTCCCGTTGGGTGTCGTTGTAGAGAGGGAACGATGTAATTATATTTTTTTCATAATAATATTGAATAGAATTTCCATGTTTCCCATGTAACTCCATAATGTACATTTATATCATGTTTATTGTGAATGTAGTTATTTGTCTTTTCTCGCTTTGTAGGTACATTTATAAATTTCATGTGGAGCGCTTTTATAAATCGGGTATAATAATATAAAGCCATATTGTTTCACGTTCGTTATAGAGTCATATAATATATATGATTATACGGCAATTTTATTTCACGTCCGTTATACAGCCATAATATTTCACTCCGTTATACAGCCATAGTGTTTCACGTTCGTTTTACAGCCATACTGTTTTACATCCATTATACAGCCATATTGTTTCACGTTCGTTTTACAGCCATACTGTTTCACATCCATTATACAGCCATATTGTTTCACGTTCGTTTTACAGACATACTGTTTCACATCCATAATACATCCATATTGTTTCACGTCCGTTTTACAGCCATACTGTTTCACATCCATTGTACAGCCATATTGTTTCACGTTCGTTTTACAGCCATACTGTTTCACATCCATTATACAGCCATATTGTTTCACGTTCGTTTTACAGCCATACTGTTTCACATCCATTATACAGCCATATTGTTTCACGTTCGTTTTACAGCCATACTGTTTCACGTCCTTTATACAGTCATATTGCTTCACCTCCGTTATACACTCAATGACACGCATAAGTGTACTATTATTATATTTATCATTTCTTATAACGCATCAAGCGATTCTAGTTAAATTTTCAGAATTACTGCTTAAGAGTCTTACATTGATTTACAATTTAGTTGATATCCATAGATAGTTGACGAAAAAACAGAGGTTCACACAACACTGATGAATCATAAGTAATTTTTTAAAAAAAAACTAATGAAAAACCACTAGATCAAACCGCTTCAAACCCTTGTCGATTTTTCAAAGATAAAAATAGACCCAGTGGGGTAGAAAATTAACGTTAAAAAGGCCCTGGGTCGGTTCTCTATAACTTCCAAAACAGACCCTTGGTAAATTCTTAACGTTAAGAAATAAAAGAGACCATTTTGCAAAATAACTTATGCATGAGTGTAGATCAAATACATGCAATTACTCACTGGTGAGTTAATGATTTTCGTACAAAACATTGATTTGTAAATCAAAAAATGAAAATCAAACCTCGCATTGACAAACACAGGCTTTAATTAAACCCATGACTTCGTCTCTTTGTGGGATATATTACCTGGTTTTTTTTCTATTTTTCATACAGCCTAGAGCCATTACATTACTTACAGCCACGCGCCATTCCATTTTGCACGTTACGTCGATTTCCACGTGCATCTGTATATCTGATATTGTTTACGCACTGTGCCGTGACGTTGTCGTGCTTTTTAAAAATGATCTAGTGCCGTGACGTTGTCGAGTTTTTAATATTTGGTAATACATTGGTTGAAAATCAATAAGGAATAAATGGATTAATGGCATTTTATACTGGTACACTTATAAGTATGGTTAAGTGTACAGTCTATTGTTTTTTGTCCGTTATACAGCCATATTGTTTCACAACCGTTATAGAACCATACTGTTTCACGTCCGTTATACAGCGTTATTGTTTCACCTAAGTTATATGTGGCCATTTTGTTTCACGTCAGTTTTACAGCCATATTGTTTCACATCCATTATACAGCAATATTTTTTCATGTCCGTTATACAGTCATATTGTTTCACGTAAGTTATATGTAGCCGTATTGTTTCACGTCCGTTTTACAGCAATATTGTTTCACATCCATTATACAGCAATATTATTTCATGTCCGTTATACAGCCATATTGTTCCACGTATGTTATACAGTCATTTAACTTCACGTCCGTTATTCAGCCATAATATTTCTTATCCGTTATACAGTCATATTACTTCCCTCCGTAATACATTAGTTCACGTCCGTTTTACAGCCATATTGTTTCACGTTCGTTATACAGCAATATTATTCACATCCATTATACATATTCGTATACGTCTATTATACTGCAATATTATTTCACGTTCGTTATACAGTCATATTAATCGACATCCTTTATACAGACATATCCCTTCACTTCCTTTATACAGCCATATTATTATTTCATGTCCGTTATCCAGCCATATTTTTTTCACGTTTGTGACACAGCCATATTGCTTCACGTCAATTATACAGTAATTTTATTTCACGTCCATTATACAGCCATATCACTTCACGTCCGTGATACAGTCATATTGTTTCATGTCCGTTATACGGTCATATTGTATTACGTCGGTTATACAGCCGTAATGTTTCACGTCGGTTATACAGCCATATTGTTTCACGTCCGTTATAGAGCCATATCATTTCACGTCCGTTAATACAGCCATTATATCACGTCGGTTATACAGCAACATTATTTCATGTTCGTTATATAGCCATATTGTTTCACGACCGTCAAACAGCCATATTGTTTCACATCCATTATACAGCCATATTGTTTCACGTCCTTTATACAGACATACTGTGTTTCACATCCATAATACATCCATATTGTTTCACGTCCATTTTACAGCCATACTGTTTCACATCTATTTTTACAACCATATTGTTTCACGTCCATTATACAACCATTTTGTTTCACGTCCGTTAAACAGCCATATTGTTTCACGTCCGCCAAACAGCCATATTATGTCACGTCCGTTCTTAAGCCATATTGTTTCACGTTCGTTCTAGCCATATAACTTCACGTCCGTTATACAGCCACATTATTTCACTTCCGTTATTTAGAACCATACTGTTTCACGTCCATTTTTACCCATATTGTCTGACGTCCGTTATACAGCAATGTTCTTTCGTGCCAGTTATACTTCTCGTTGCGTGGTTCCAAGCCTTACTGGAAATATTGATGCCCGTACAAAGTTTGAATCACCTAGAAAAGGCGTTCTATAACATTGTCTGTATCTTTAACTTTCAGGGACTACCCAAGCCAAATGCAGCCCCACACTATTCATTCCACTGAAGAAGTTGGGCATCCCTATCCTCCACGGCCAACTGAAGAAGTTTTCGTCGAAAACAAATACGTGAGGAACGGTCGTTCTACTAGGAATGGCAATGATAACAGGTCGGTCGTCTACGGTGAGAGGTGGTACGACAACAGTAGGTCCAACTTGATGTAGGTTTTGCTGAAGTAAAACATGATGCAAGGAAAGGAAAACTACACCACTTTTCAGAACTGAACATCGCCCAGACTTTTCCATAGCAAATTCCAATTGAAAAGGCCAGTGTTACGTAACAGTTTGATCCTGTCATAAGAATCGCCCTGGGTTATTTTTTAACTTTGATAATCGATCCGGTGTCTACTTCAAACGTAATCTTGGTCAATTTTAATAGCGTCAACATTTTAAGTAACACCGGCTGATGTTCGAACTGTATGATTATGTGCGTGACTTTATCTATATGGATGATAGCGGAAATCATAGTCTATTTTCTACCGGCATTTATTCTCTTTATACACGTCTGCTAATAAATACAACTTTATCGTAGGCTACGGACTACTATTGTATTATCTCACTCACCCCTGTTACTGGTAATGGACAATTCCAGTTTTTAAATCCATTTTTGAATGTTTCCGGCCTTTGTTTTACTTTCATATTGCAAAATGACAAATAGTGCATACTCTGATTTGAAGACTCCTTTGGAGACCTCTGCTCTCGGTCTACCTTGTTTGCATTTGACAGACGTGACCCTGTCTCAACAGGGCACTTTATATACATGTACAGTAAAACCTCTCCACTACGACTTCTAAAACGAAACTGATTGAATAAAAGTGTAAAAAGATAGGCGACAGCTGAAAGCAATGTGACAGTGTGACAGTAAAAAACAGAAAGCTACATCTGTTTAACTGTCACTTTGATTAACTCTTTCCTCCCTGAAACTTTAAATGGACAATTCCAGTTTCCATTTAAGTCTTGTCCGTTTCTGACTTTTAAGGGTTATTTTTGTCAATGTTTGGCATTGTGACAAACAGTGAAGACCCTGATCAGAGGGCTCCTAGGAGCCCTCTGATCTGGGTCTTCTCTGTTTGCTTAGGACAAGCGTACTATTCACATGTACACTGTTTGCAAAGGACGCCAATATGCGGGACTAGGGTTCAAAGGATTAAGCAGTTATCTTTCGTAAACACCTAATAATTGAAACATTCTAGTGGCCGAAGTAGAGAAGGTTAACTGTATTTTCTTTTAACGTTTAAACCTGGTGTAAATATGGTTTCATTCTGCTTCCTCTTCTCCTTCGTTTAGCAATATCTATTTTACTAAACTCTATGGCAATAGTGAAAATAACTTGTTTTAACCGTTGTTCCCATAACCCGTTCCTAGTCTTGAAGACAGGGTTTCACTAAACTGGGTTGAAAGTAAAATATTTACTTTCAGCCTGCTTTAAAGCTACCATCAGCTAATAAATAGAATTGTTTCTTATGGTACATATTCATAAATGTACACATTTTTTCAGTTGAAGATTATGTGTTTCATTAATGTTACATAGCTTGAAGTAGTGTAGTTTCGGACACCTTAAGGTTTCATTATACCTTCAAAACTAAAAAGTTTGTGTTTTTATTTATTTTTTTAAAAATATTATTCAGATTCTAATAGATGACTGTCTGTTCAACAACTTAGCAAAATCTTAACCACCAAACGAAACGCTTTACACGTCTATTTGACCAAACAACACACCCCATAGATCAGTCAAGTGACTGGTTTACTGGTCTACATCAACCAGACAGCCAAAATGACAAACCCATCGATAAATTGATGTTTTACGCTGTCCATTTATTTTAAAGAAGCGGCATTTTTGAACATGCATATCTTAAATAGCTGGAGGTGAATTTTCTTGCGATTTAAAGCAGAAGAAAGGATATTATCTTTTTTAGGGATTCGTGTATCAGATTGTTGATAAGTTGTCTAGCAAAGCGTTACGTAATAGAATATCGACTTTAAACAGTAGAATAATTTTGATGTTACATAACAAAAGTTTGAAGGGGCATTTTTAAAATCGTAGATATGTTAATGAAGTGTATTTTGGGCAATTTTAAACACATATCAAATTAAGACGGCTTTGAAATCGCTCATTTGTTTGTTTTTTTCAAATGGTCATATAAAATCGTAAAAAATAAAATATTTTTGTTTAAATGACATATATTTATGGAATGTGAACCCCCCAGCCATTAAATGGAGAAAAGGTTATGATGAACATAAAGCATTAAAAATAATTTAGAAAAATCCGCTTGCAGTTTTGAGACTCTCCCGCTACCTTAACTGTTTATTCGCACTAACACCTACCATGAATAAACCTTTTATTGCTTCTTAACTCAAATATAATAAAAGGTCTTTAAAGTAGTAAACACAGACGATAACAAATACATTTAACAAATGCAATTATAAACAAATATTCCCGTTGATCAATCAGTATCACTGAAAAGCACCCGGTAGTTTCGTCCGTTCACATTTTGGATACTATAACGTGAATAGTTTTACACGCTAAGGTCAGAGAAATACATTTTTGTGGAAATAAGTTTCTCAAGAAAACGTGACGTCTCTCAAATGTGTGTTGCATATGTTACTGCATTAAGTATACGGTACCTGCGGATACGTTAGTCAAAGTCTTTGAAACAGTCATAAATCCTGTTTAAAGCAACATGATTTGTTTTGGACAATTTTTTGGCACGCTGAAGCGGATACTACCGGGCTGTCCGAAACTACCACAATAGAGGATACATTAGATACGAAAAATGTGTATCTATGAAATATTTGGTTAAATGACCCAAAATGGATGTAGCGACAAGACTTGATTATTATTCAACTAAACGTGTTGTTTTCCATTGCATACAGTTTGGTGCTATACAAGTATCAGACGCCGGGTAATTTGAGATTTTATCAGGCTCGAAAATGGTAGCTATTCCGATTTAAACTAATCGTTTACATTTTAAAAAAGTCATATTTAATATAGTGTTGCCTTTCACGTGCGTTTTGTTTCAGAATTCAGTATAACGTATTTCATATTGTATGAGCTGTTATAGTGTTTCTGTCAACAATGGTGTGCTGCTATATCAATACGTAATATCAATAAAGTTTGCAAGGGAACTGGCCGTGTATTATTTGTTCTAACATGTTGTAATACTAATTAATATTAAATATTGTTTCACAGGAACTTCAATAAAAGTTCCTGAACAACTGCTAAAGATCAGCTATACGCAATTATGGGGAGGGTGCTCTTAGCTATGTCTATGTAGATGTGATCTAAACGTGACCTTAAAAACGTTGACAATTTCACACTGGAATCGATAGACGACACGTAACGTCCATGCTGGCTAATTGAACCATATATTCTTCACACTATTCATCGAACAAAGCAATTTTGCAGAGAAAACTAGTATCTACAAGATGCATAATAACAGCTGTAGCTACATGTAGAACCATGGCTGGAACTCTTTACCCGTTTAAGCTCTACCTAACAATATTAAGAGAAGGGAAAGTTACACGCATTAACAAAACAAGAAATCGGAAACCGAAACAGGGTAATTGAATATTTTTGTCATGTACAAAGGGAGAAAACTTCTTCAAACCTTAACTAAAATAACCAACTGATTTCAACGAGGTTGTCTGCCTGAAGTCAATAGTGCATTTGGTCCACAAGAGTATACATTATAGGCTGCTGGCCAATAATGTGAACCCTCCCCCCATAGGGGGACTTTTGGTCACTATGTTTTTCTGAAAGCCCAGGGTCTGTAGGTTCAAATCCTTTTTTCTGCACTTTGAACGTTGGGGCTTTAGTCTAAAATTTGACTTTGAAGATTACCTCCCCTTGCATAAATGGAGAAATACGTAATTGTATGTGTAGTAATGTTGCACTAATATAATTTTTTTATTAAGCTTATATATCTAACACAAAATGATTCATTTATGCAACATAACTAACTGAAAGCAAAAAATGCAAAAACAATTGGACATAACTCAAATGTTATTCAAATTATCTCCCCTTAAAGGTACAGAATGCAATTTTTATACAAAAACAAGTCACTTTTCCCTTTATAAATGTTGAATACATATCTTAGAAACAAGATCTAATCACGAAACCTTCTTTACATGAAAGCCTTATATGTCCACAAACTAAATATATAACCTTTGGGTTATACAGCACAGTCTTTGTGTGTAATTGAACAAAAATATTACCTCCCTTTTTTAATTCCTGTCATATTGTTATAGTAGAGGGCATTTAAAAATTTTGGTGGAAAAATGCACAGAAATGATTTTTGTGTTTTCATATGCCCCAGTATGTACCGAATAACAGAAAAATAATCTAGGAAAATCAAATGATGCGAAATCCGATTTTTTTGGGTAAAATGGTTGAATTGATAAACGAAAATGATAATTTTTGGAATGTCCATACTGTGACCCTGGGTATTAACATAAAGGCTCCAAATTTACAAATTAGACTGACAGTTATATCCACTGTGGAATAGTACTAATTAGGATAAATAAAATTTTCAATAAATGGTTCTTTTTGGGTGAAAATCATGAAAATATTAAACAAAAACCCAAATTTGGAGATTTTAGTAGAGATTCCCTGGCGTCAAACTTCCAAATAAAGGAAAAGATGCACAGAAATGGTTTTTGTGTTTTCATATGGTAGAGCATGTACCAAATAACAGAAGAAAAATCTAGGAAAATCAAATCATGCGAAATATGTTTTTTGAGGCAAAACTATTGAAATAATAAATGAAAACGCCAATTTTAGGGAGTTCAGTACTGTGTCGTTGGTTATCCATTTAAAAGCTCCAAATTTACAGGCTAGATACTTATACATCTCTATTAGTACTATTAAGGATAACTTAAACATTAAAAAATGTATTTTGGGGTAAAATTGTTGAAAAAATAAATGAAAACACGAATTTTTGGGATTTCCCTACTGTCAACGTGGATATTAATATAAATACACCAAATATGCAGGTTAGACAAACAATCGTTTTAACTGTGTAATGGTTCTAGTAAGGATAAATAAAACTTTCAAAAAACTGATTTTTGGGGTTAAATTGTCAAAATATTAAACCAAAATCACCCATTTTTGGGATTTTCGTAGACCATCCCTGCCATCAAAATCAAAATTGATTTATGTGTTATCATATGCTTTAATATGTATTAAATAATAGAACAATAATCCTGTGTTGCCAATTACATGTTATTTTACAACATTATCAAGTGAAAAGCATTCAATTTGATGGTTGCTTTAAATAAAAATAATTGATGGGAGTAAGATAATTGCCTCCCTTTCAAACAAAACAAGAAGAATAAAAATTAGAGGAGACCCACCAAATGATACAGTGTTAGAAAGGTTGTACATCTATAGAGGTGGTGATGTATCCGTTGGTGGACCGCCTTTAGACAACATTTTAGCACTGTATTACCGGTAGTTGGTGGACAGCCTGTAGATAACATTTTAGCACTGAATCCGTTGATGGACCGCCTTTAAATAAAGTTCTAGCACTGTGTCCGTTAGTGGATGACCTCTAGAAATGGTTTCTAGCACTATATCCATTGGTGGACGTCCTCTAGATAATGTTTCTAGCACTGTATCCGTTAGTGGACCTCCTATAGATAAAGTTTCTAGCACTATATCTGTTGGTGGGCAACCTCTAGAAAAGGTTTCTAGCACTGTATCCATTGGTGGGCAACCTCTAGGAAAGGTTTCAAGCACTAAATCCATTGGTGGACGTCCTCTAGAGAAGGTTTCTAGCACTGTATATGTTGGTGAATGGCTGTAGATAACGTTCCTAGCACTGTATATGTTGGTGTACCGCCAGTATATACCATTTCCAGCACTGTTCCCGTTGGTAGATCGAGTCTAGATAACGTTTAAAAAACTTTATCCGTTGGTGGACCGCCTCTACAAAAGGTTTTTAGCACTACATGTATATCCGCTGGTGGACTGCCTTTAGATAACGTTCAACATAGCACTGTATCCGTTTATGGACCGCCTGAAAATAACGTTTCTAGCACTGTTTCCGTTAGTTGACCGACTTTAAATACCGTTTAAAGCACTGTTTCCGTTGATGAACCGTCTGTAGATAACGTTTTAAGCACTGTATCCGTTGTTGGACCGCCTCTAAAAAATATTTCTAGCACTGTATCCGTTGATGGACGGCCTCTAGAAAAGGTTTCTGACACTGTATCCATAGGAAGACGTCCTCTAGATAACGTTTTTAGCACTGTATTCGTTGGTTGACCTCCGGTAGATAACATTTCTCTGATGGTGGACCTCCTGTAGATAACGTTTTTAGCACTGTATCCGTTGGTGGACCTCCTGTAGATAACATTTCTAGCACTGTATCCCTTGGTGGACCCCCTGTCGATAACATTTCTAGCACTGTATCCGCTGGTGGACCGCCTGTAGATAACGTTTCCAGTACTGTATCCGTTGATAGACCGCCTTTAGAAAACGTTTAAAGAACTGTATCCGTTGGTGGACCGCCTCTACATTTGGTTTTAGCACTGTATCCGCTGGTAGACCGCCTGTTGATAACGTTTGTAGCACTGTATCAGTTGGTGGACCTCCTCTTGATAACGTTTCTAGCAATGTATCCGTTGATGTACTGCCTCTAGAAAACGTTTCTAGCACTGTATTCGTTGGTGGACTGCCTCTAGATAACCTTTTTAGCACTGTATCCGTTGGAGGACTACCTCTAGATAACTTTAGTAGTACTGTATCCGTTGGTGGTATGCCGCTATATAACGTTTAAAGCACTGTATCCACTGGTGGACCTCTTCTAGATAATTTTTAAGCACTGTATCCGTTGGTGGACCGCCTGTAGATAACGTTTCTAGCACTAAATTGGTTGGAAGACCTCTTCTAGATAACGTTTCTTGCAATGTATCCGTTTGTGGACTGCATCTAGAAAACGTTTCTAGCACTGTATCCGTTGGTGGACTATCTCTAGATAATCTTTTTAGCACTGTACCCGTTGGTGAATCACCTAGATAACTTTAGTAGCACTGTATCCGTTGGTTGAATGCCTCTATATAACGTTTAAAGCACTGTATCCGCTGGTGGACCTCCTCTTGATGTTTCTAGAAATGTATCTGTCGGGGGACCGCCTATATGTAAAGTTTCTAGCACTGTATCTGTTAGTGAACTGCCTCTAGATAACTTTTTATTTTAGCACTGTATCCGTTTGTGGACCGCCTCTACAAAAGGTTTCAAGCACTGTGTCGGTTTATGAACCGTCTCTTGTAAACGTTCTAGCACTGCATCCGTTGGTGGAACGCCTCTTTGTTGCTTTTTAGCACTGTGTCGGTTGGTGGACCGCCTCTAGATAACGTTTAAAGCACTGTATCTGTTGGTGGATCGCTTCTAGATAACCTTTTAGCGCTGTATCTATTGGTGGACCGCTGTATCTGTTGGTGGATCCCTTCTAGCTAACATTTTAGCGTCGTAACTGTTGGCGGACCGCCTGTAGATAACGTTTAAAGCACTGTATATGATGGTTGACCGCCACTAGATAACCTTTTAGCACTGTACCTGTTGGTGGACCGCCTCTAGATAACGTTTAAAGCACTGTATATATTGGTGGACCGCCTCTAGATAACTTTTTGACCTCTTGATAATGTTTCTAGAAATGTATCTGTCGGGGGACCGCCTATATGTAACGTTTCTAGCACAGTATCCGTTAGTGAACTGCCTCTAGATAACTTTTTATTTTAGCACTGTATCCGTTTGTGGACCGCCTCTACAAAAGGTTTCAAGCACTGTGTCGGTTTATGAACCGTCTCTTGTAAACGTTCTAGCACTGCATCCGTTGGTGGAACGCCTCTTTGTTGCTTTTTAGCACTGTGTCGGTTGGTGGACCGCCTCTAGATAACGTTTAAAGCACTGTATCTGTTGGTGGATCGCTTCTAGATAACCTTTTAGCGCTGTATCTATTGGTGGACCGCTGTATCTGTTGGTGGATCCCTTCTAGCTAACATTTTAGCGTCGTATCTGTTGGCGGACCGCCTGTAGATAACGTTTAAAGCACTGTATATGATGGTTGACCGCCACTAGATAACCTTTTAGCACTGTACCTGTTGGTGGACCGCCTCTAGATAACGTTTAAAGCACTGTATATATTGGTGGACCGCCTCTAGATAACTTTTTTAGCACTATATCCGTTGATGAACCGCCTCTAGATAAGCTTTTTAAAACTGTATCCATAGGTGGACCGCCTTTAGATAACGTTTTAGCCCTGTATAATTATGTTAGTGGAACGACTCTAGAAAGGGTTTCTAGCACTGTATTCGTTGATGGACCACCTCAAGATACTGTTTATAGCAGTGTATCCGTTGGTGAACAGTCTGTTGATACCTTTTCTAGCAGTGTATCCATTAATGGACCGCATCTATATAATGTTTCTAGTACTGTATTTGTTGTTGGACCGCCTCTATATAACCTATATAGCACTATCTGTTTGTGGACCGCCTCTACAAAAGGTTTGTAGCACTGTTCCCGTTGGTGGCCCGAATCTAGAAAAGGGATTTAGCACTGTATCCGTGGGTTTCCCTCCTCTAGATAACGTTTGTCGTACTGTATCCGTTGGTGTACCGCCAGTATATGCCGTTTCCAGCACTGTATCCGTTGGTGGACTGCCTCTAGATAACTATTATAGCACTGTATCCGTTGGTGGACTGCCTCTAGATAACTATTATAGCACTGTATCCGTTGATGGACCGCCTCTACAAAAGGGTTGTAGCACTGTATCGGTCGGTGGGCCGCCTCTAGAAAAGGTTTTTAGCACTGTATCCGTGTACTATCCATTTCCATGATCCATGATTTCTACGTAAATCTCCGAATCTTATTTCTTACAGTTATTAACTGTATTCAAGTCTTTGTCGGTAGTTTTGTTATTTCATAATTTAAGACAATATTTTCCGCGAAAATACAATAAATGTATGCTAGAAAACATCCTCACTATACGCAGTTGAATATTTTATCATCATTTAATGAAAAACTAGGTTTTCAAAGAAGCTTTAAATGTAATAAAACTATGAATTAACTAGTTTTTATTGTATTTGATATATTCAAGGGGAGATAATTCAGTAAAAAGTAAGAAAACATTCGTTTCGATCGATTGTTGGGATAGATATTATGTCTCCATAAAAACAATGGTGATATCAGTGAAGAACAGCTATTTTGCGACTTAAACAAGTCATCATTACATTATCTATCAGAATTTAATTTTCACAAAGGGGAGGTAATTTCAATTTGCTCTGACAAGGTAAAGCCCCAACGTACAAAGTGCAGAAAAACAGAATGTACTCGGAAGACCATGAGGTTTCAGAAAAGTATGGTGTTCAAAAGTCCCCACATGGGGGGAGGGGGGTGTTCAGTAGCTCGAAGTCTATTAGCAAAGAGTGTCATCTCGATGTACGGTCCGTTAATGACAAACACTGTAGCTGCAGTGTCTTTAAGATCATCCATTTGTAATGGAATCGTCCGTAAAGAAACTGAGATTGGGGAATATGTTTCATTGCAATATCCAGGAATGAAGGATTAACTCTTTCTCTGCAAAGTTTTACCGCCTGCTGAAACAATATCACCGCGAAATTATCTTCTGCGTTCATGGTGTCTTGTGCAATATTTCATCAAGTCAGATTTAAAGCATTCATTACTGAAGAACTATCGATCCTGAACAAATGCCGCGTAACGTGGCGTCTGATCACTGTTTGCAAAGTCGCCTTTGACTGTGACAGAGTTACTGTTGATGTATTAATAGAATAAAGCACTGTTGTTTGGTAAAGACTGGGAATTCTATACCCGAAGTTGGTCTGTTCCAGTCGGAAACGAGCTTAAGCGAATCCCCGACATGAACAGAACAACCGAGGGTATATAATCCCCCGTATTTACCGGTGCTTGATTATTTTTCTGGCTTAAAATTACCATTAAAACGAGTAAATGAACGGAATAATAAATAACGACATTCCTACTTTGCTGTAGTTCTTGGGCGTAATACTCATAGGAAATCTTTTCTGTTTATTAGACCAAGATTATCCCCTCTGTCTAGAACTAAAAGGAAGGCAGGTCGGTGGTTTTGATCCCATGCACTGCTTAGCAAGCAATGAGATTAGCCGAATTCATCTTCCTGAATCTAATAATCCCCCTATACCCATCATTCATCGGTGCTTTAAGACCTGTTTTGTGTCGCAGTGCCGTAAAACCCAGCTCCATCCATCCATCCATCCATATCCAATGGCAACAATCAGCTGTTTAAATGTTTAAAGAACCTCTCTAGCACAGATGGCAGTTTTCATAACTGTTTGACACTCGTTTTGAAATTTCTTCAGTCATAAATAAAAAGGCGACCCGCCAAAGGCATTGATTTATGACACGAATTAACCCCTCCGCTGCCTTACCCCGAGTACAGTTGTTATATGCAAACAGTTTGGATCCTGATCAGACGCCGCGTTACGCGGCGTCTGATCAGGGTCCAATCTGTTTGACACTCGTTTCAATATTTCTTAAGTCAAAATACTTGAGAATTGTTTTTTTAAAATAGAAGCAGACGACAATTGTTTAAAAATGATGACGTCACGGCAGTGAAGGGTTAAGTGGTTGTGAAGGTCAACGATATGGTTTTAAAACCGAAAGTTTAAGGAGAAATTGTATTTTAGTATAGTCTTAACCCATTTGTGCCCAGTGGATTCTTCCATGCTTATATATTGGATTAGTCCATTTTTTATCAAAGGGGTGTCTGGTCTACATTTTTATGTTCGTTTTGTTTTATATTGAAATTCCTATCAGCAAACAGTGTAGACTCTGATCAGGCACCGCATACTCCGCTAGGAGTCCTGTGGTCTGGATCTTCACTGTTTGCATAGGACAAGTGTACACTTAGTATGTACAATTTTTAAAATGCTAAGATACGCTTTTCTTACAAATTGCTTCATACAGTTAGTACACTTTATTGTTATATTGTTAATTATTTGTTTTGTACGAAATGCTTTTTGTTTTATGTGCGTGTATATAATTATGTTGAGGGCCTCATGGAAGATTGGTTTATACCAAATGAGTTCTCTCGTTAAATAAAGTCTTTATTTTTATTACTATTATTATTATCATTATTATTATTATTATTATTATGCAGCGTCTTACCAGAGTCTACACTGTTTGCCTATGTCCCATATATGAGATCGTGGGCACAAATGGGTTAACCTTGAATGGCCCTGTTTACAAAGGCTGTGGTACTATTTCCCAATAAACACGTTTATAATGCTAAAATAATGATGTCCATTGACAACATTTTGAGTCCGGTGTGTCTAACAATGTTTCATGCTATTTAACAAATCATAAACACTTCAAGAAGCTGTCGTTTGTTACACTTATAACACAGCGTTTGCGTTTGCTAATGGGACAGAATGTTCTAACGCATATCTATTTATAAATCGAAACCGGTATTTCCATGCCTATCTATAGTTTGCGGTTTTGGTTTTCCCGCAATGGCTCGTATAATTCCACTAATGTAATATCACTTCCTCTTTATGTTGTTGTGTGCCCCTGAGTTTGATTATTCTAATTTACGAATCTCAACAATGGCGGAAATGCAAGGCTCTTATCATTCACTCAAGTCGGAATTGCTTGACATGCAAATAGAAAATCTACAAAAAGACAAAGAGATAATTTCATTGAAGCGGAGAATTTCAGAACTAGAAAGTGGGTCATTCAGAAGCACGGAGTCTGTGCAACCGAGTGTCCAGGTAACACACATTTCTCCGCAAGGAAAAGTTCAGCTTAATGTTTGTGACGCTGCAGTGCCAGTCCAGAACTCTAGAGACCCTGGTTCAAGACCCGGTACCGACAAGCGTGAAAACAAAGTCGTCCAAATCGAGACACAGAAGCATGCTAGCTCGTTTCATTTCGAGAAGAGAGATGAATGGGTGAGACAAATGAAAAGCGAAGTAACTGATTTGCCAGGTGAGTTGGTTATGTCTTGTAACATTTTAACCCTTTCCCCCATAGAAGCGACTTTTAGCGTATTTAATTTATTCCTTCGCTGAAGAAAATAGTTCCAGTTTATACCCTCATGAACAATTACCATTACAAATATTTTATACAGCCTAACAGATTTTAGCTTAAAGCAGGCTGAAAGTAAAGCAGAATGTGCTTTAAGGCACATTCTGCTTTACTTTCAATCTGCTTTAAGTAGTCACATTTCTTCAAAACTAGAAACAGTATATGGGGTAATGGGTTAAGAAAGTTGTTTTTGTTTACACTTGTGTTCAGTACTTCAGACATGTATAAGTGCTTTTACTGGGTAATCCTTTCACTATCATTGGCACCAAAATGCGCCTTTTCATACAGTTTGACACGTGTTTAGAATTTTCGTCAGTCATACTGTCTTATATCTAACTTAAAAAAGATACTGCAGTCAACAATATTGAAGCAGATGACAATATTGTGGCGAAGGGTAAAAAAACTCATGATAAATTTGAACATGAAAGGATTAAAAAAGGATGAAAGTAAAGCACGACTCTCTGGATTTTCTCATTGACCACTCAAACTTCAAATGTACAATTGTAGTTTCTGATTAGATCTAGTCAGGGGCCCGTTTCATAAAACTTCGTACGATAAATGTTGTCGTAAGTCAGATTATAAAAGTCTCAATTATTATTTATTTCTCAATCTAATCCTGTCTTGAAAAGACGATTCCAAAGAGATGTCACAAGACAGGATTAGATAGAGAAATAAAAAATTAAATGTATTTTAAAGTTTTGATTTACGACAACATGTGTCGTACGAAGCTTTATGAAACGGACCCCTGGTTTGTAACTATTTAGTTTTTACAATACATTTTAAAGTGACAAACAGTGCAGATGATGATAAGAGGGTTCATGTACACTTGTTCACTGTCCTGTCAACGAGGTATTTGTGCTCTATCTTTTAGATGAAATGCGGAGAAGAAACTGTCTTGCCAAAGCCGTCCGGCAAAACTGCTCGGAGATAACAAACGATATTCCAATGCAGGAGGGCTTGTTTCTGGACCAGCTGTTTTCAGCTAGTTGTCTAGACGAAGAGGAAATGAAATTGGTTTCCAGATCGAGAAAGAACGATTCGAATCAGTTGAGAGCAGTTATCGTTGTCGTATTGAAGAAAGATTTTTCTGCAATTTTGGCCCTCGTTTCGTGTATCAGAGAAATAAATAACATGCTAGGCGAGAAGATTGGTGAATCATACCACTCTCTGGCATCCAGCGCGTTTGGTACGGAGGATAAATGTTGGGTGTGCCTGCTGAAATCCCGAGTAAAGTTCGCAACATACGTTGATAACCTGGTGACCGAGAGTTTTATAGACGACGAAGTTTACATGGAGACGAGTAGGGAGGACCTCACAGCGGCGGATAGACAAACAATATTTGCTGAGGTGTTTAAACAACTCATGTTGCATCAGGACGCCCGACAAGTCATGGAGTGCCTTCGCAAGGCCATTAACAACAGCGGTGCTCATCGCGACATTGTTGGTTTGATAAGCCAGGAAATGGACAGGGGGTGCTACTCTCTCCATTGTGGATGCGGTCCACAGATGCAGCTGCTGAAAGTGAGCGAGTATGAAAATGAGACAAACAAGGATAGCGGCAACAATACATTCATACATAGTCACCCAGTCGGGGGTGCTCGTGTAGACGATGCGTCGCCACCAAGTAAAGAATGCGGGAGTTCCGGTTTCGGTGACACTTAACTCGTACACCCCGCAACTTCGAATGAACAACTCGAATTTCAAATTAAAAGTACCCCTCAACAATGTATCGCAAACTGACAAACGGTGCAGACCCTTATCAGAAGGCTTCTGCTAGAGCCCTAGGATCAAGCTATTCACCACTGTTTGCATAATCTAACTAGTGAATTCTCCTCATGCATATCGTTTGTTTAGGATGGAATGTGTCACATCGAGGGTTCCATTTTCCCGGATATTTTCGAAATCTTCGGATTGTTATCCTAGCATATGGTAGCATTAAGTAGGCTGAAAGTAAAGCAGATTGCGTCCTACGGCGCGTTGTGCTTTACTTCCAACCTGCTTTAAGTAATCGCGCTTGAAAAATAGAACATTTGGAAATCTAAGGCTTTTTATGATCAACTTATGACAGCCCTGACGATCAAACGTCGCGAAACGCTTCGTCTGATCAGAACCGATGAGAAGCAGAAGATATTGTGGCAGGCGACGAAATAAAACATATGAAGAATATCAGGCAGCAAATAAGAGAGCATATGGTCAAGATGTTTAGTTTCTTGGAGAAGTGTTCAGTTAGTTGAAGAAAGATCTTATATGTTCAAATGTGTGTAAGACATGTATATGACTGTTCTAGAAGCATAAAACGTTCATGAAAATTCTATGTTATTCTATCCTGCATTATGTAGTATCTTTTACGAAAGCCCCGTGGTGACATTCCATATTCCCACTTCCAAGTTCCATGTTCCGACTTCCAAGTTCCATGTTCCACGTTCCGACTTCCAAGTTCCATGTTCCGACTTCCAAGTTCCATGTTACATGTTCTATATTCCATAATCAAACTTCCGACTTCCAACTTCCACATTTTTACTTCAAAATTCTAATTTTGCTCATGACGTCATAGTTTCGCGCCGTTTTTCTTCACGCATGTCTGTTTTTGGACCCCTGGCTCTAGTCTACGGGCAACCTGTTTTCCGACTGATAGTGATAAACCAGACCGCTAACACATACCATTCTAAAGCTATCGTCGTTTCACTATAAACTCAACCCGGCTACATAAATGTATCTGTCTTATCAATGTACCTTGCATTGGATAAAGAAGTGGAAGGGACGACATGATTCAATGTCTTCTTTACCCTTTATTATATTCGTTTAACCGAGAAATTAATTGATTTACACATCTTTCTTAAACATAAAAGTATTATGAAATTAAATCAATAAACTTAACATTGTTGAAACGAGCGTGTATGCCATGTTTTAAATTTGTTTTTGTCTTCGTGTAACTGTTTCACTCTCCTTGCAATGTGTTGAACACGCGCGAAATGTCTGTGACGTCATAGTCTATACATGAGCTGAGGATAATTGTGGAAGTCGGAATGTGGAAGTCGGAACATGGAACATGGAAGTCGGAACATGGAACTTGGAAGTCAAAACGTGGAAATATGGAACTTGGAACATGGAAGTCGGAACGTGGAAATATGGAACTTGGAACATGGAAGTCGGAACTTGGAACGTGGAACATGGAAGTCGGAACTAAGAAGTAGGAACTTAGAAGTAGTAACTTAGAACTCGGGCGATATACAATTACCATAATAGCAAATTATCTTGGAAGTAAGAAGAAGTTGGAAGATGGAAGTTGGAAGTAGGAATATGGAATGTCACCACGGGGCTTTCGTAATCTTTAACTCTTTCACTGCCAAGTTTTATCGTCTGCTGTAAGCCTCTTTTGACAAAATATCGTCTACATTGTTAGTGTCGTCTGGAACATTCTAAAGTCAGCTGTAAGGCTGTTTTGGCTGAAGAAATGTCAATACGAGTGTCAAACAGTTTGGATCCTGATCAGACGCCGCGTCACGCGGCGTCTGATCAGGATCCAAACTATTTTCTAAATCGCCTTTTGGTGCCGTTAGCAGTGAAAGAGTTAAAAGAGTATCATTTATGGACCCCACCGCCTATTGACGACCCTTTTGAAATAAGTTCCTATGAATAAAAATAGCTTAACATACTACTGCATAGATATTATTTTTACGCATTTAATTCATTTCTCCACTCAAAAATATAATTTCATTTAATTTAGTCATGAATATGTGTCATAACAAATATTTTCCATATCCTCGCAGATAGTAGTTTAAAACAGGCTGACAGTAAAGCAGGACGCACCTTAAGGTGCATTCCGCTTTATTTTCTACCTGAATTGAGTGGCCATCCTGCTTCAAAACCAGTAAACGTGGAGCAATGGGTTAATACACACCCTGGTTCTGATGGTCAAATACTTTTTAAAACATTTGTAAGAATTTAAAATAGAAAGAGCTAACCAGGTAGAACCCTTTCAGAAATTAAATAATTTCCTCTTTCAATACCGCAGTCCAAAACAGACAAGGAGTTGTAAAGACTATCAATATATAACACTGGCACCAGAGTCATTACTGTATCTACCGGTAAGTAATGTATACTATATGAAGGGGGAAATCTAGATGTGTACACTCTATAGTCTCTATCTATTAGAATATAATAAATCTAGATACTGACTACAGTCTTCACCATTCATTTAATAGACATTACTGACCGGTAGATACAGTTAAAAAACAAACAAAAACACCTTACTAAAGTCTACAGACCTGTGGAGAGTTATATTATATAGTTCTTTATATATATATACCTTCTTATCGGTAGAGGTATAGATAAAGTAAACACATACACATAATAAGTCCATGACTCTGGTGCCAGTGCAATATAATTATTAATACAAATGTTTCATATGATTGAATCTCAATACTTGCAGTCAAACATTAAAGCCAGAATGTCGCCCAAATTTATGTTTAAATCGCGCAATTTCTTATATAAGAACATTGTCTATGTATTAAAACTAAGCGAAATCCGTTGTCAGGTGCCTGAAACATGCCCCCCTTTCTTTAAGAACCATACATAATTGTGCCGATTTCTTATCGAGATGGTTGGAAAAATAAGCTTTTTGTTTACATAACAAATCTTCGTGTCGGCTTCCGAGAGTTTCCGCAAGGTCGAATAAGAGTCACGAGCAGAATAGTTCATAACCATTAAGGTAACGATGAAGAAAACGTTATTCTTTCCCGTTTAAACGCAAACGAAACGCAAACGCATCGCAATAATACGCATAAATGGACAACCTTTCGACAATTCAAACCATTCATGTTAGTCTGAGTGGCAAACAGTTTGGTGCGTGATCAGACGTCGGGTTACCCGGCGTCTGATTTGCTCCAAACTGTTTGCAATTGAAATCATGGTTTTAGCGTTAACGCGTTTATCGGGAAAGAATAAAATTTTCTCCACTGTAAGCAAGGTAACATCGACTACATCGTCGTACACTTTCCTACTTGATATAAGTATGGTTCCCGTGCAGCACGAGACCGCTGCGCTAACTTTACTGATATTTTATTCTCTCCCAATAAACGCATTTGTATACAAAACTATTATTTCCATTGCAAACAGATTGGAGCCAGGTCAGACGCCGGGTAACCCGGCGTTTGATCAGGCTCCAACATATTAAAATATAATAGTTAAAACTTCTAAATGTAAATTTCCACAGTTACGTGCATTGCGTTTGCGTTTAAACGGGAAAGAAAATGTATTCTCTACTGTATATTGCGCACAATAAACACAGCTATCAATGTTTCTTGCTGAATGTTGGGAATAATCATCCCTTTTAAAGTTTTAGAATGTTCCAATCTAAAAATAACTCTAACAGGTCATAAGAAACCATCTTAATCGGGCGCAAGTCGAACGAACTCGGAAAATCTCGGTCGTTGATCGGATGTCAACAAACCGATTTAAAAGTCGACCTTTTCCCATCAAATGCATGTGTTTGTCAGATTTATTGCCTCCATAATCATATCATAATTACTTCTTTTTATGTGTTTAGATTACGTATCTGCCTGAATAGTCAGGTTTAAAGAATGAGCTATTCTGGCTTACATACTGCCTTTAACCTTGCGATTTTAGCAAATGCAAAGGTAAAGGGTGCTTTACAGGTCATAATTTGCTGAAAATTGTACCTGTTTGTTTTCTTGTTACGAAATTACACCATTACAACCCATACGCGGAACCATCATGCCAACTTTCAGATTCTTATTTTACGGAATCTTGTTGGGGGCAACACTTTTTTTCTGTCACAGTTTAACATTTAAGGTAAAACTGAAAAAAGATGCAAAAGTGACATTGATAGCTTGGTAAGCACGGAAATGGATAGGGGAAATTGTTCCCTACATTGCGGATGTGGTCAATAGATGCAGCTGCTGAAAGTGAGCGAGTATGAAAATGAGGAAAACAAGGTCGGCAACAAAACATTCATACATTATAGTCACCTAGTGCGTGTTCGTGCAGTTGATGATTACATTCTCGCATTTTGTTTCTGTACATTTTGTTCACGAACCTTTTAGCATTCTATTGTAAATTATTTTACAAAAGGTGCGAAAATGTTTCCATGCACTCTCGTATTTTAACGCTTTCACGGACTTTGTTTAATACAGTAATACATGTAGTCCGAAAAATGCGAAAATGCAACGGTGCACTCTCGTATTTTCCATCGCTACACTGCGTCCATAAATCCTATAGTAATATATTAGAAATTAACTTGAAACAAAACTGTAAGAGTGTACGGGTGCACTTTTATATTTTTTTCGCGACAAATAGCCACGCAAGAGCTAATATCGGGAAATATGCGATGACCTTACAGGAAACATACGCTCTCTTATTGTTGTCAACGTCGTCAAGCCCATCCCCAGAATAACTTTTAAGGTTCCGCTTTGGGAAAAAACGCGAACGTGTTCGTGTGTTAGGGCAATTATATCCATTTCGAAATGTATTATTTTTTAACGTTCTAAATCAGAAATATTGTTGCCCCCTACAGGATCCCGTACTTTCATGTAAAGTAAGTGAATCAAAACTTTAGCGTTTTCGTCCAAAAAAGGCAAACTTACCGTGTTGACCATATATAAGTTCCTTTGTTTTCGAACAGACCAGCAATCAATGCATTTGACTTCTTAGTCAGATCAACTAATCGCAAATTCATTGTATGTCGATTTTTACTGGATTTTTTTTACAGTGCTCCCTCCCTACAACGACCCTCCGAACAACGAATGACCATGTATGTATAACAGTGACTGTTGAAATAGCATCTGCTCAAAATTAGCGTAAGCTTTGCAACTCAAAGTTATATATTTTATAAGTGGACATTTTGAAATAAGAAATATAATGACGAGTGGCAAACAGCTTGAATCCAGATCAGACGCCGCGTTAAGCGGCGTCTGATTTGGATTCAAACTGTTTGCAAATGTAAGTAAAGTCTTAAAATTCCCTCCCTATAACAACACCATCCGAACAACGCACACAATATTTGTCTCCCATGGGGTGTTGTTGTAGAGAGGTAGCACTGTGTACTGTGACAAAATATTGGTCATATAGCGCCTATGAGTATGTCCTGAATGCATGAGCGTGTAAGTAACACAGTGGAGCCTTACAGCTCAGCACTGATGACAGCTGGTGAGTTCTACCCCTGGGTCCGTTTCATTAAATAGTTTAAACATATTTTATTGTCCAATATTTGTACAAAGGTTAATATAACAATTCAAATTTACAAATAATGTTATCTTACATACAAATATATGTGCAAAAGGGTCGGACTACAAGTTCTTACAACGTTAGTAACAGCCATCCCCTTCTAATAAGTTTACATCATTATTATGACGTGTGCGTGTCTACAATTGCTTTACATTATATATTTTGTTGAAAGACAATAAATATGAAAACAAAAATAGCATTGAAAAAGAAAAGAACAATGAAAAAATGTTATGAGAGGTTCCAGAAATAGACAACTGAATAATCATTTGGTTATATCCTAAATTTAAGAAGAAGAAAGAAATAAGAAACGAAAGAGGGGATAGATGTTTGTTCTGTCTTAATGGTAAGGGGTTAGCTACGCCAACTTAGGGCGCAAATCTGTTTGTATTCTTAATGTATGTCCGAACAGAGGAAAATATATATCGATTCTCGTCGTCACTGAGATTGATAGAGCCAGAAAGAAGTAAATGAATGTTTAGAGGATGAAACTTGTGGGTTGAACGGAAGAGTCTGAGATGACATTGGAAGAAATAG
Source organism: Gari tellinella (assembly GCA_922989275.2). Lineage (NCBI taxonomy): Eukaryota > Metazoa > Mollusca > Bivalvia > Cardiida > Psammobiidae > Gari > Gari tellinella. The sequence goes on along the minus strand of OV277858.1, from coordinate 53,226,227 downwards.
TGCTCAGCATCTTCATTTACAAAACCACATTCACAGGTTCCTTGATCTCTCAGATGATTTTGAAACAGGTCTTGATTCAGATTACTACAGTTATTACGGAGTCTGGCATGGATAACAGCGAGTTTTCTTTCACCAGATCCATAGTAAGTGGGCACAATAAAAGGTTTGAAAAGGGCATTATTTAGATAGTGTTTAAACGCTGACAGAGAATGTGAATCTTTGATATCAAAAGGGAGTGAATTCCAAAGAGATATTGCAGACGGAACGAACGATTGAGAGAATAGTTATGTTCGTCTGCTTACCACGTTGAAATTTTCTGAATTTCTTAGATTATAATTTGTTGACGTTTCAACTGAAGGTGGAAAAAGATCATTGAAATAACCAGGTGTAAGACCTAATTTTACCTTTTGGACTAAAACAAGTTTGTGGTATTTGCGTCTATCTGCTAGTGACAACCAGCCTATGTCCATATACAACTTCTCTTATGAACAAGATCGCGTTAGACCAGTGACGATTCTGGCAGCTTCATGTTGTATTTTTTCTAGCGCATCTTTTTCGTAACCAGTGCAACCGTCCCAAACGACTGAAGCGTATTCAAGGATAGGCCGTATAAAAGAAATATATATTTGATTAAGTGATTTACGTTTTATAGTGAATTTTATGCTCCTCATCATTCCTAAAAGTTTAGTATCAGAAGTGATTAGAGTATCAATATGAGTGTGCCATTTTCCATCATCACTTAAAGTAAGACATAGGTGCTTGTGATCGTTGACGAACTGGAACATTATCAAAGAGTAAATTGGGTCGATTTTCAATAGAACTAAGAGAAAAGAATAGAGCTTCAGTTTTGTTCTGATTGAACGTAACTAACCATTGTTGAGCCCAAGAAGATACAATTCTGAGGTTCTGATTCATTATGGCTTCTATATCATGAATATTACGTGAACTAAATGCAAGCGATGTATCGTCAGCAAACAGACGGGATAAACTTAAAAGCTGGTGGACTATATCGTTCACGAAAACGAGAAAAAACAGAGGGCCGAGTACAGATCCTTGAGGAACACCTGCATTTGTTGACCGAACCTCTGACATAGAAGAGCCTACAAATACTTTTTGTTTACGACCAGACAGATAACTTTCGATCCAATACAGAACAGGTCCACTAAATCCATTTTGTTTTAATTTGAAAATTAAGCCTTTGTGCCACACTTGGTCAAATGCTTTTGATATATCACAAAATACCATACAAGTGTTCATCCTATTATCTAATGATAATGCAATTTGATGGTATATAGCGACTAACTGATGAACTGTACTATGGCCGTTAAGAAACCCTGATTGTTTAGCATAAATAAGTTTGTTAGATATCAAATGGTTATAAAAGTGTTTATACATTACCCTTTCCATTAATTTAGCAATACAACTAAGAAGTGAGATAGGTCTGTAGTTCGATACAGTATTAGAGTCGCCCTTTTTGAATAATGGCATCACAATTGCAGATTTCCATGAGTCTGGGAACACTCTGTCAGATAAAGATTTATTGAAAAGTCTACACAAGGGTTTAACTATTGTATCTTTTGTGTTCTTTAAAACTCTGCGACTTATTGAATCTTCACCGACTGCCTTATTAAGTTTTAAAGATTGTATTATATCTGCAATTTCATCTTCTTGAATTATAATTTCATCAATGAATGAATTAGTTAAAGACTGAAAGGGGGGAAGAGAGACATGACTGTCATTTATAGTTGAAATAGATGCAAAGTATTCGTTTAGTAAGTTGGCCTTTTCATCATCTGTGAATGCATAAGTATGTATATTGTTAGGTTGTGAAGAAGTTAATGGAGGAATGGAATTAAGAGGTTTATTGCATTTCATAAATTGACGGAGAAGTTTCCAATAGCTGTTATGGTCGTTTTGAGATGAGTCGAGAACTATGTATTCGAGATTACTGTAAAATTGTTCTTTTGCATGTTTTTTTAAATTACTTACTTTATTTCTAAGATGTTTATATTTAGCCCATTGTAAATTGTTATTTATTTTAATTGCAACTCGTTTTTGTCTATCACGTTTTCTGGAAAATTTTCTTATTTCTGAGTCATACCAAGGTTTATCGTTTTTTCTAATAGTGACTTCTTTGTATGGAATGCATTGTTTCAGTAACAGTAAATATTTATTAGTAAAGAGATTTGTTGCTCTGTTAACATTTTCTTGTTCTATAAAACTCCAATCTTCGGCTTTTTATTAGTGAGTTTAATTTGTCATAATCAGCTCTTTTATATAACCAAACTTTTCTTTTCAATGTTAAAGTTTTACTGAAAGGAAATTTGGCATAAACGAAAGTTGTCTTATGGTCACTTATTTCTGAGGGGGTGTCAAATGTACCGCTATTAATGTGTTCTAAGTTATTAGTTATTAAAATTGGGTCAATTAATGAAGATGACGTAGAAGTTATGCGTATTGGAGAAGTAATCACATTTGTAAGATTGTTTAATAGGGCAATATGTTTCAGTTTAGTATTATTATTATTCAATTGGTTTTCGTTTATATCACCTCATTAAATGGTGTCGTAAGTCAGATTATAAACGTCTCAATTATTACTTATTTCTTTATCTAATCCTGTCTTGTGACATCTCTTTGGAATCGTCTTTTCAAGATAAAGTAATCAGAAATTAAATATATTTTAAGTTTTGACTTACGACCGTTTTTGTCGTACGAAATTTTATGAAACGGACTCCTTGTCTCTTGAGTTGTACATTCTGAACCGAACCTAATGAGGCGAAGCCCAACGCGATTCTTACTGAGTCTTAGGTGCGGCCAAGTATGGCAAGTGATTTGTTTCAACCCTGTCACAACCATAGCGACTAAAGCCGACGTTGCAAATAGTTTGGATTCATGTCAGCCGCTAATTAACACGATGTCTGATTATGATCCAAACTGCTTGAAACTTGCATCGATGGTCTACAGCCATACTGCCCTAAATCTAGTTTTGAAACGATATTGCAGACAACAATAATGATTTATGAAGCCGACAACATACGCCAAATTCGGTAACTAAATTGAAACTACTAGGTCAAAAATATGGAATACCAACAATGAGTTGGCTCTTTAATCTAACTTTTAAACGGGCACATCTTACTATATAGTAGTAATCCTTCACATAAATAAAACTCAAAAAGTAGTTTCAGATGCCAGTGGGACAAGGGTAATGCTGAAAGCTCATAAAGGAGCCAGGTGTCCTATTATAACTCTGCATTAAGCCACTGCCTGTATAAGAAAGAGTATTCGTTGGTTTTCATTTGAACAGTCGCTTAATACAAGTATGACTTATATCAGATCTGGAAGATGTTTCTGTTTTTAACCCACGTGACCATAGTGAAAAGTATAACCGTCCTTTTACATACAATGCATCTTTGAAAAGTACACATGTCGTACATGCAAACAGTGAAGACCAAGGTCATTGGACTCTCAAAGGAGACCTCTAATCAGAGTATGTACTGTTTTTCTTGTTGCAATTCATTTTATTGTTGAAAACACAAGTAACCCTTTCACTCTCAATCGCTCCAAAGCGCGTTTGCAAACAGTTTGGATCCTGATCAGACGCCGCGTAACGCGGCGTCTGATCAGGATCCAAACTGATTGACAAACATATCGAAATTTCTTAAGTTATACTGACTTATTTATTTACTTAGAAACGAGATTGCAAACATCAAAATAGAAGCAGACGACAATTAAACGGTGAAGGAGAAAATATCTCACGAATATTGATCAAGAAAGGGTTAATAGCAAAAATGGGAACTGTATTGGAAACTGGAAATGTCCATTTGAGGTTTCGTCGGCCGATGAGTCAATTTTGATGACACAACACATTTGACAGCTAGTCACTACATATTCATTTGGCATCTGGCATGAACATCCACTCGTTATAACTCAACTCAACTTATAGATTGGTTTGTTTGTAAACGTCCGTTTCTGCCATCTATGGGGTATTGTTGTGTTTTATTAACCTGTCAAAATTTAAATAATTATACGCTGGTTGAACACGCTTTATTTAGCTTCGGTCGAAATCGATTATTTCCGCTACTTTTACCGGTAGGTCAGGGTTGAAATATGAAGTTGATATTTAGAATAAGATTTGAATACCTATATGTCTTCGTGGTCGAGACAGTACAGTAGTGTTTTACTTAGTGCATGTATGGCCATGAGTTCGATACCCAGCGGAGGACTTTTTTTTATTATTATCTTTATTATTTGGTGCATTCGAGTCTGCAAGTAGGAGAAGAAGAATGGATTGAAATCCCTTTGGATATGATTTTATGTATCATTCATGTAATTATATAATAATTGTAATAAAAAAAGAAATAAAACCTAACGGGGATCGAACCCACAACCTTTCATCCTTTTACAAGTATCCGTACTCGCTACCAACTACGCAAACTCGATTATTGATTTAAATTCGACACAGAATGCACAATATCCTTCAGTTCCTATCCGTAAATCAAAACGGAAAGTATCGACTTTATACCGAAGCAAAATATATCCTTTCAGTGACGTATGAATATTCAAATTTTGACAGGTCAATAAAACCAAACAATAATTGGGTAACGGGTCAAATCGGCCCAAAACCAAATCGGACCCCGAGTCAAATCGGCCCAAAACCAAATCGGACCGGGTCAAATCGGCCCGGGTCAAATCGGCCCATTTTTTTGTTTTAGTGTCGAAGCAGTAAAACTTATTATACTTGGTTACAGTATATCACTATTTGATCTTTACGTGTGTTATTTGTATTATTAAAGTTACATTGATACATATCAGTGACAAGTGAAAATGAAAAATTGAATTAAACCAAAACAATGTTGTACGATAATTGATTTTTTTATAACAATTATATTATTAATAATTCAATGCTATTTAGAAATTGTGTAAATTGCAATTTAACGAAATAAGTCAACGAGGCTAAAGTAAAACAACAAACACACGACAGCAAAACACATCAAACGTGTATACAATACCATTTTGGATACAGGTTGGAAACAGATCTATAAGTTACGTTTACCCGATCTCTAAATATGTCACCTGCAAGTGTTATATGCTTTTATTTCTCAAAGTTTATTTTGTGTTTTAACATCAGAAAAAAGTTTTGATCCTAGTCAGAAACCGCATTACGTGTCTCATTAGAGTCAAAACTGTTTGCAAATAACGACGTACCTGGAGTAAGACAGTGAAGTGATAACTGATTAACTGTCAAACATCAATTAGCACCTTTACTGCAATCAAACAATTAATGTAGTGGCTGCAATAACAACTTTGGCGACACAATGGGCACTTTCGCACATAGCTGATTGTAGGATATGTATTATTTAATATTAGTGCCTACATATATCTTACTGATCTGCAGTATTAAAATCAACTGACAACATTTAAAACAAAGCACAGTGTCTAATCAGGATCAAAACTGTGTTTGTAAATTTTTGATGTGCGACGATAATTTCAAATATATGGATATTGCATTCCATATCTGATCAAAATCCAAACAATTTGACACCCTTGTCAATATTTTCTTTGTCCAAACTTAATAACTTAACCAATAAATAAAATTCAGTCAATAAGGACATGTCCGCTATATATACAATATTGGGCCGATTTGACCCGCCATTATTGGGCCGATTTGACCGGCATATTTTTGGGCCGATTTGACCCGGTCCGAATTGACCCGGGCCGATTTGGTTTTGGGCCGATTTGACCCGGATTCGGGTAATTGAACGCCCCAGAGAGAGAGAGAGAGAGAGAGGGGGGGAACAGATACAGAAAATCCAGGCGCGATGCGTCATTGCCTTTAATACTGATATATAGTTTAAAACATTTTATTCCATTTTCAAGATTAGAATGGGATAAGACTTTTGCATAATGTTTATTCCGTTTAAAAATATAATGATAGTTGACCTTTACATCATGAAATAAAACCATAACATATTGAAACATCGATGTTTTCGCTTAATATAATGACATTTGACCTTAAGGGTGTATCAGTGTCATGACTTTGGGAAATTTTGAAAGTATATGAAAACATTCAATGATGGTTTTGTATTGAAGAGCTATTTAAGATGAATGAAAAAAATAGAAAAAGTGTACATTTTGGTGAACAACAGTTGGCTCTACGGCCATGTAACATTTACCCCACTCACTTCTTATTTAGTCCTTTTCAAACAGCCCGCTTTAATAAAATCCATTTTAAATGAAAACAAATATGATAATTTGGGTTTGTGTTATTTATTTCCTATCTATGGTAGAATTTCTTCATACATAAACTAATTAAAGAAAAAAACAAGAGGCCCATGCGGGCCTAAATATCGCTCACCTGGAAAACCAACACAATGGTCATATAACCCCTGGTATGGGATCACTTTTCACCCCAGATACATAATTTTCATTGAAAAAAATCTATTTTTAGCTCCTGTGACCTAGATATGCAACGGACCGGAACCATATTTACAATATTGGTTAAGGGCTTCTACAAGTGTCATCATGCCAAATATCAAAGCTGTGACCATATTAGTTTCAGAGGTAAAGATGTTTGAAGATTTCACTACATAACTCTATGTAAAATTACAACCCCCAGGGCGTGGTCATTTTTGACCTCAGGGACATAATTTGAACAATCTTGATAGAGGACCTGGAGACGATGCTTTGTGCCAAATGTCTAAGCTCAGGGTACTGTGGTTTCAGACAAGAAGTTTTTTAAGATTTCATTGAAAAAATCTATTTTAGCTCAGGCTCCTGGGCTGTGACCTAGATATGCAACGGACCAGAACCATATTTACAATATTGGTTACGGGCTTCTAGAAGAATCATCATGCTAAATATCAAAGCTCTGGCCATATTACGTTTAGAGAAAAAGATATTTAAAGAGTTCACTATATAACTCTATGTAAATTTACGACCCCCGGGGCGTGGTCATTTTTTACCCCAGGGATATAATTTGAACAATCTTGATAGAGGACCTGAAGACGATGCTTTGTGCCAAATATCTAAGCTCAGGGTACTGTGGTTTCAGACAAGAAGTTTTTTAAGATTTCATTGAAAAAATCTATTTTTAGCTCCTGTGACCTAGATATGCAACAGACCAGAACCATATTTACAATATTGGTTAAGGGCTTCTAGAAGAATCATCATGCCAAATATCAAAGCTCTGGCCATATTAGTTTCAGAGAAAAAGATATTTAAAGATTTCACTATATAACTCTTTATAAATGTACGACCCCCGGGGCGGGGTCATGTTTTACCCCAGGGACATAATTTGAACAATCTTGACAGAGGAACTGAAGACGATTCTTTGTGCAAAATATCTAAGCTCAGGATACTGTGGTTTCACACAAGAAGATTTTTTAAGTTTTCATTGAAACGATCTATTTTTAGCTCCTGTGACCTAAATATGCAACGGACCGGAAATGTTTGAACAACTTTGAAAGAGGACCACATAAGGATCATTCAGGCCAAGTTTTGGTAAAAATCCATCCAGTAGTTTCGGAGGAGATGTCGTTTAAAGAAATTGTTGACGACGAACGACGGACGGACGACGACGGACACAGGACGATCAAAATAGCTCACCTTGGCAATACGTGCCAGGTGAGCTAAAAAGGCACCAAATGTGAAATTTATAAAGCTCTAAATATCATCGATATGGTACTTTTTTGTAAATTTTGTAAGGGGAGATAACTCATTTTACTTTAATAACTCAAAATGTTCAACACTGACCTTTCAATTTCTTTTCATATTTTGAACTGCCTTAGCATAGGCTTTCATCTGGTAGAATATAAAAAAAAGTTTAATACATGTACTAGAACTATTTCATTTTCAAACTTTTTTAATCTTTTTCATAAAATAAAAAATCTAATAAAATCATGCCCTATAAAAAGCATATTTTTGATATTCAAGGATCCATATTGTTCGAACCTGGTGCCTGCTGTGTCTAAATTTTGTTTCTATATGTGAAAATACAACCATAGACATGAAATAAATAATGAAAACCCAAAGTATCATGTTTGTTTTGTTTTGAAATAAATTTTACTGAAGCTTGTACTCTGAATGGGTAAAATTTGAAAAAATCGTCCAAATTTGACATACCTTTTTCAAATCGCTGTAGCTCAAAAAAAAGGACACCACCATATCTTTTTTTCTCATTTTTTCATTCATCATAAACAGCTCTTCCAAAAAAACAATGTTAGAAAAAAAGTTTGATACTTTTAAAAATTGGCTTATGACATTGATACACCCTTAACATGATGAAAGCAGACCTTTACATATTGATGTTTCCGCTTTATTTAATGACATTTGTACTTTACATCATGAAATGAGACTGTTTCGCTTAAGATAATAAACAAGAGCCGTATACGGCCCTAAATCGCTCACCTGGGACCGTTGATGTAAATGTAACATATCTTGGAAAGCTGATAAATTATGACAATATGATTGTGCCAATTGCTGATTGGATGATGCTGAGAGCAGAGTAGCTAAGCTTAGGGTACTGTAGTTTAAGAGAAGATTTTTTAAGCTTTTTATTAAAAAAATTCTATTTTTAGCTCCTGTGACCTAGATATGCAACGGACCGGAACCATTTAAACAATAATGATAAAGTATACCTCTAGAAGTTACACTATGCCAAATACCAAAGCTCTAGCTATATTAGTTTCAGAGAAGAAGAGGTTTGAAAATTTCACTTTATAACTTTATGTAAATTTGTGACCCCCCGGGGCGGGGTCATATTTGACCCCAGGGGCATAGGTTGAACAATCTTGATAGAGGATCTGAAGATGATGCTTTGTGCAAAATATCTATGCTCAGGGTACTGTGGTTTCAGACAAGAAGATTTTTTAAGTTTTTATTGAAAAAAAATCTATTGTTAGCTCCTGTGACCTAGATATGCAACGGACCGGAACTATTAGAACAATATTGGTAAAGTACCTCCAGAAGTTACACTATGCCAAATATTAAAGCTCTAGCCATATTAGTTTCAGAGAAGAAGAGGTTTGAAGATTTCACTATATAACTCGTTGTAAATTTGTGACCCCCAGGGCGGGGTCATTTTTTACCCCGGGGACATAATTTGAACAATCTTAATAGAGGACATAAAGATGATGCTTTGTGCAAAATATCTAAGCTCAGGGTACTGTGGTTTCAGAGAAGAAGAGTTTTTAAGTTTTTATTGAAACGATCTATTTTTAGCTCCTGTGACCTAGATATGCAACGGACCGGAACCATTTGAACAACTTTCAAAGAGGACCATATAAGGATCATTTCTGCCAAGTTTGGTTAAAATCCATCCAGTAGTTTAGGAGGAGATGTCGTTTAAAGAAATTGTTGACGACGGACGGACGACGACGGACGACGGACATAGCACGATCAGAAAAGCTCACCTTGGCACTTTGTGCCAGGTGAGCTATAAACTACCATAACGTAATAAATACGATGTTCACATAATTGTATTTCCGCTTTCTATAGTAAAAATATCACTTCAATATCATAATAAGAACCTGTAATGAATTGTGTTTTCATTAAGTATACTACATTGTTACGGTAAAACATATACAGGTGTTTGGTCGGGTCCCCTCTGGTATCTGCTAAAACACCAACACGAAAAACAGTTGATTTCGAAATAGGAAGGTTAGCAAAATGTGTCCCAACTTCCCAGGAAAAGTTTTTGAACCCACGTCTGGAATATAAAGCAAATGGCCCAACTTTTTGAGTAAAATGTTTAATTTGAAATTTCACAATAGGGGATCGAGGTTACCTGAAAAACACGACCACTTATTTTGCCAGTACATGCGGCATGGAGGAATTCCTCCATACATGCGGTAATGTTACTATTCCATACGCTGTTTTATGGCTAAAAGTTTAGATTTTAAAAAATCGAAATAGTACAGTCCTTGTAATAGTAAATAGTTTGTAAATAGTTTAAAATTTAGTTGAACAGTCGTCGAACACAATTTTGGTCAGATATGAGAAATAGACTTGATCACAGAGGTAAACTTGAGGAACACCTTATTTTTCAAATTTTTAAAATATCAAATAGCATATTGAAATATTAATTACAACTATCTCAATAATAATTCAAGAACAATAAAAATATATATATAAAATATTTATAAATAAGAATTTCAAAATAGTAATTGGAATGTTACAATAAAAATTACAAAAAGAAAATGAGAAAATCAAGTTTGAAACTAATAATAAGAATTATAAAATTACATTCGAACACACTTCGCACACGCCCCTATATAAACAAAGAACGAATGTTTCAGTGTTCGAATTTTCAATAGAACACTCACGCGCTAAAACGTTCTAACGTGAAGTCATATGGCTTCGAAAGTGCGTAAGTCAAGAAATGTAGCGACGTTACTTCGGTGCAAATTAAGGTTTAATTATGTGTTAGAATCGAAATAATAAATTAATACCAGTGTTTTATCTAACAATCGAACACGGGTAGTCGTTGAGATGCTTGTAATGAAACCACTCGGCCTAAAGCTCTCGTAATTAAATTACTACGCATCTCAACTCCTACCAGTGTTCGATTGCACAATAAGACACTGGTATGAATTTATTATTTCTTAAATAGAGCGTTTCAAATTATAAGAATTATAATTTGAAAACAGCGAAGTTGAATATGATTTGCAAACGTCAGAACAACAAATCGTGGTATATGAGGCCATAGCAACCATGGAAGAAGATTATTTCGATCTGACATTACAAATAAGGATTTAACCGGGTATTCACTGTTAGTTTTTCAGTATTAAAGGGGAACAATCGCCTGGGACTATTTTATCAGGCCTCCCCTTCTATGGCTGTTCCATTCTACTCATTCAAAAAAAATCATATTTCAAAACGTTTATAAGATTCATTCTAGACCCCGCTTAAAACACGTTTAACATTTAAATACGGTACATTGAATAAACTGTTCTTAAAATAGGATTTATCGTAGGTTGGACACAGGAACAGCAGTTGTAACCGGACTATTTTCACATCGTTGTATATCAGTTTCACATCAATGTATATCATACTGATATATCACGGTACATTTGTTCTTTGTTTAAAGAGACGAATTCATGTGTCATGTTAGAATGTCTGATTACATGTGTAGTTTCACGTGCACGCTGGCTGTCTCTTTTAAAGTCTAACCAGGTGCTAGACTCTATATTTCCCATAACGATAAATTCGTGCACAACTGAAAAATGCAGAAAAGCAAGGAGCGATGTGTTATGCGAGATAGATATCGTGGCTTCAATGACATGACAGGTGTTATGCTACCATTTGACAGAGGCACCAGCTGAAACAGAGATATGTCGCGTCAGCCCTAATAATTTCTACATAAACGTTGTATCTAATATTTTGCAATCACGTATTACATAAAACACACAACAGTGTAAGTCCATTGACAAAATGCTGTTTTGTGGCAAAAACAACACCGCTGGCACACGTTTTCAGGGATATCTTTCGATTTAACCATTAGAGCACGACCGGCTATTTGATATAATTCAAGATTTGGACAGCACAGGTCAAACGCATGAAACTACCGTCTTATTATGTATCCGAATCTTCTTGGCGTGTGAGATCAGCTGCAATCTCAATTAAAAGATGTTGACCGGATACAATGTGTCAGCATTGGACTCTCTATTAGTGGACCATATGGGATTTTATCTATATTGTTTCTAATACCTATGACATTTGGAGTCACTACCAATAGTCATAACCGTTGATCTTGAGCACGATCCACTTCCTTCACCAGGTGATTGATTTCGCGATAAATAATTGTTCCACTCTCTGCCAGAACCCGGGTTTTCGGGGTTGAAATTCGTTATATTCTTCTTTTTCCACAGCAATGGGTTTGAATAGACTTGTTCTTTGTGAAACACCATACAAAACAGGTATTTTCTTCAATCCGCTGTCATTTTGAGGTAGACTATTCTCAAATGGACTATCAGTTGTTATAAAGTCTAATTTACGTTTTAAGGGAACAAAAATCTGTCCAGATGTTATATGTCGTTTCCTGTTTGCGATGCATCGGCACTTGAATGATTTTCTCCTTCTCTGCATATCTCTTTCTATGGCTTTGATGATGTCTGAATGATGATAAATATCATCACCTTCTCCATCTTTAAGCGCATCCAACATAATGCCCAAGACGTATTCAGTTCGCTCTGAAGATAACTCATGAAAGAGACGTTGCCAAATACGCGCATGTGCTTTGTACTTGGTGAGATCGGTTGCATCTTTGTGTAATTCCAGACTTATAAGACCACGGGCAAAGTAATGGTCACAGACGAGTTTAACACTAACCCTTTTTATGATTAGACAGGCCGTGCAAAATTTCTCACTGTGTATGAGCGACTGTCCGTCTTTATGACGCTCATTGTAAACATTAAGAACGGATTGTTGGAGTAACGGAGCATATTCCCCAACGGCAACTACAAACTTCATCATAGTGTCAAAATCTTTTCTCATCACTGTCCTCAATAAATATCTCATTTTGTCACTGTTAGAGGTAAATTCATGAAAACGTTCACTTTCCACGACCGTTATTATCTGTTGTGACACAACAACGTCCTGCATCCCTTCAAAAGGAACCCCTCTCATCAAATCAATGAACGACCTCTGTATTGCTTCTGCGAGACACTTTGCTCGGAAGGCACTGATTTTTATGCTTTCATCTGAAATCATAAGGAATTTTATTTAACTTTTAACGGAGGCCATTACCAATTATACAATGTATTTATATCTTATTTTACCTTACTTATTTTAACTTTTACAAGTTTTGAAGTTGAATAAAATATATAGATTGTAGATGTATCAACTTATGTTAATACATTGTAGTTATGAAAGACATACTTTGCTCCCCAGGGAGAGAATATATGAAAGAGCAGAAATTCGTTTAAATACATGTAAATACCTCTTAAATACATAAATTTTACACACACATTATGCAACGAACCGAACATAATCACGCATACAGACGCGCACATGCGCGCTCGCACATCTATACACGAGCACAAAACCTCTCTGCATACGATATATATGTATATATTCAAGAAACTTAGCGCTTAATGGTTGAATCGGCATTGCCGATAATTTTCTGCCGTTCATTTTACACGAACCCAGAAAACTAAAGGGATGGCTTTGTCTGTGAGACAAATATGATGCCCCGCCGCCAAAAAATGACTAAGTTCAACTGGCTCTATTTCATCATTATTAGTAAAGGACATATAGAAGTATCACCATGCATATATCAAAGTTCTGACCACTTTAGTTTGAAAAGTTCACTCTATAATTCTATGTAAAATGGTGACTCAACGGGACTGGACCAATTTTATCTCAGGGGCATAATTTGAGCAAGCTTGAAAAGAGGCCTGTAGATGATGCATTGTGCAAAATTATCTTAGCTATGTGTACTAGGGGTTTAGACAAAAATATATTTTTTATTGAAAATTGTTTTTAGCTCCTGTGACCGAGATATGTAACCGACCGGAACTATGTCAAAAAAGGTTTAGTTTCATTTGGCCTAAGGTCATCAATGTTAATATTTAGCCAAATATCAAACGAGTTTTCGGATAACTTTACGTCTGTTTGCCTTATTGAAACCAAATTTCATAGCTTTCTAATCAATCTTCATATACATAGAATTTTACAAAAATTTGTTTCCGTTCTATTAGCGATAATATTACCAAATTACCAATTTTGAACCCAGGGCCATAATTTGAGCAAGCTTGAAAGGGGACCTGTAGATGACGCTTTGTGTCAAATATCCAAGTTCTGTGTATTACGGTTTCAAACAAAAAAAACTTTTTCATTGAAAGGTGTGTTTTTTTATCTCCTGTTACCTATGCAACAGACCGGAACCATTTGAACGATATTGGTAAATGACATCTCGATGTATCACCATGCCAAATATAAAAATTCTGGCCACTTTAGTTTCAGAGAAGAAGATATTTGAAAAGTTTACTCTATAAACTCTATGCAAAAATGTGAACCCCCTCGGCCTCCCCCATGTTTATCCTGAGGAACATAATTTGAATAATGTTGACAGAGAACCTGTAGATGATACTATGTGCCAATTATCTAAACTCTATGTACTAGGGTTTCAGGCAATAATATTATCAGTTCTTGTGGCTTAGATATGCATTTGACCCATACTATTTTAACAGTTCAAGAGCGGGTTAATAGGTTGCTAGGTCAAATCATAAACAAGAGGGTTCTGAAGGACCTGCTCTTGATCACCTGAGGATATTAAAGCTAATAGTTTTACTTTTGAGTTTCACACATAACCAAACCATCAAAGAATATAAGAGTCATATTACAGTTTGTCAAAAGTTGATAAAAATATGTAAACACTGCAAGAATATCGTAACTTATGTTACAAAGCTAGGTCATAATTGACCTATCCAATCTGATATTATTGACCGAAAACACTTTTTATCTATTTTAGTTACAGTGACCTTGACATTGGCCAATGAGTTTCGAAATACAATTCCATGTTACCTCTTAATGCAGGCTTGCTAAATACAATGTTATGTCAAGATTCGTCCATCGAATCTAAAGTAAATTGTTATTGAGCGGAAACAATTGTTCCCCTATTTTTGTTTGAATATAAGTTTGCTTATTACAGAGTTTGGTCAAAATTTCCTAATTTAATCTTAAGTTATTGACCGAAAATCGTTCTTCTTTTTTTAGTTCAAGAGACCTTGACCTTGATCTGATGAGTCCCATATACAGACCTTAGCAAGGACTGAATGTATGCCTTCTAAATACATGTACAAATATTGGTCAAAATTGGTCTAACTGAAGTGTTTGACCGGAAACCGTTTTTCTATATTCAGGAACTTCGACACTGAACTTAACCTTGGCTCTTAAATACAACCCCAAGCAAAGTATTCTTGTAAGTTTGTTTAATACAATGTATGTAAAACTGGCATATCGAATATGAAGTTATTGACCAGAAATCGTTTTTCTGCTTTTTCATTAACAGCGACCTTGACTTTGACCCCCGGTCAGCTCCAAAAACAATCCTACATGAGGACTGAATGTTCGCTTTGTAAATACACAGATTGGTCAAATTTGGCCTTTATTAATTGAAGTCATTGAACGGAAACCGTTTTTATACTTTTAGTAACATTGATATTGACCTGATGACTCCCAATTTCAAGCACGTGCTAGGACTGAATGTATGCTTTCTAAATACAAATGCTGGTCAAAATTGGTCTAACTGATGTTTTTGACCGGAAGCCGTTTTCTTCATTTAGTAACATTGACATTGAACTTTGACCCGATGACCCCTAAATACAATAACAAGCAATGTGTTTTTGTATGTTTGCTTAATACCATGTTTTGTAACATGCCATATCTAGTCTAAATTTATTGACCAGAAATCGTTCTTCTATTTTGAGTAACTGTGACCTTGACCCCAAATACAACCTAAACTAGGACTGAATGTAAGTTTTCTAAATACAGAGATTGGTCAAAATCTTATTTGAAGCTAATGACAGGAAACATTTTTTCTATTTTTGTAACAGCGACATTGACCTTGATCCAATGACCACCCATATAATTTCATGCTAGGTCCTCATGTAAGTTAGCTACATACCAAGTTTAACCAAAATATAGTATGTTGTTTTGTAAGCTTGCTCAGTTCACGTTTGGTCGAAATTGGCCTATCTAATCTGAAGTTAATGACCCGAAATCCTTTTCCTATCTTTAGTAACAACTACCTTGGCCATAACCCGATTACATCCCCAATACAATTCCATGCCATTTTCTTATTGAAACTAGCTACATACCAAGATTTACCAAAATATATTGATCCAAACTTAAATTATTGACCGGAAACCTCTGTGTGCCTATTCGTCCGCCCTCCTACCCACCAACCATGAATCCCAATCATTTTACCTAGTTTATCGTTGAACATCTGATAAAGAAAAACCTGGTTAAAACTTGGTTGACATAGGCTCCAATCCTCATTAAATTTGATCGGAATGAAACTTGGTCTAAATGTTTGCATCATTAAAATATAGGTCGGGTTTGAATTTGGGTCATGTAGGTTCAAAATCTAAGTCACTATGTCATGGCATACAGAAACCTTTTTAACACTGTAGAGATTTCGCACTTAATTTTTAAATGAATCGATTTAATGTTGCCATGGGTGGAATCTAGGTCAAATTCCAATATGGGTCATTAGCATTGAAACACTTAGCCTCTAGGTTAAAGCCTAGAAAATCTTGTAATCACTCGAGAGACCATAATTTTATATTCATTTGTTTGAATATGGTCGCTAACGGTAAAAAAACACTAGGATATTAGGGCAATTCATAGTAATTCTTGTTAACACTCTATTTAGAGACCACATTTCGCATTTAACCTTGAAAGAAATGGTTTTGTGTGTTGCCCTGGCTATAATCCAGGTATCCACGCCCACTTGCAGTGCTCTTGTTCTCGCAATAAGAGTTTTATATCATGGTCTACTCGGGTAAGCGATTTATGGCAATCTTGGCCCTCTTGTTTAAACCTAGAGGTGATACCTTCGCTGCCAGTGCTCCCGATACTCGCAGTGCTTGCCGTATCCGAGATATCCGTTGTATCATCGGTAAAGGGTGATCTGCTGTGCTGAAGAAACTGTAATACGTTTTCCGGTACGATGTTACTTCCTGTTCCAGATGAAGATTGTTTGATACTTTGTAGGTCGTGTTTCATTGTTCTGACATCGTCTTTAATTTGTTTAATATCATTTTTAATGCTTCTGAAATCCTCATTGTCAGCATACGCCATATCTGAAAATACAATTAGATTTATATCATTTCTAGCTAATTTGATATTCAAAGACTAGAACAGTACACAACCCTCAAGAAAAGTACAAAATTAGCAGTGAAAGACATTATGGAGTTATTGGAGTTAATTCTGACCATCACCTATGTCCAGTTTCGTGAACAGATATTTCAACAAAAGTTTGGCACGGCTATGGGATCTTCAGTCTCCCCATTGGTGGCGAATCTGTTCATGGAATGGCTAGAACAAGAAGCAATAGCGACATCACCTATTCCATGTGCACCAAAACTCTGGAAGCGATATATAGATGACATTTTGGTGATCATTAGAAAGGGAGAAGTGAAGAATTTAACTGAGCATTTAAATACAGTTGATACAACGAATAGTTTCAAACTCACTAGTGAAGAGGAGAGTGGGAACAGATTCATTTTTGGGCACTTTGATTGTGCGGAAGGAAGATGGAACGGTGAAGTTTCTAGTTTACCGGAAACCTACACATTAGGACATAAACTCAGTGTTATTCTGACGCTTATAGACAGGTGTTATTCGATTACGACAGAAGAAGTAGATCAGCAAAAGGAGATTGAACACATAACTGGTGCCCTTAAAGCATGCGCTTATCCACAATGGACCATTAAAATAGTGAACGATCAGGAAGAGAGACAAACATAGGAAGTGTAATGGGAGGAGACATGAAAAAAGTACAAAGGGTATGTGGTTATTCCATATGTAACAAATGTATCGGAGGCGTTGGCGAGGGTGTTTAGTAAACATGATATCAGTGTGGCTATGAGGCCCATTTACACCCTCTGAAGCACTTGTCACGTTGTGCACCAAAAGGACAAAAAGAAAACCGAGGAAGTATGTGGATGTGTTTATCGCATACCGTGCAAAAACTGCAATGCAGCATACATTGGTGAGATAGGAAGATGGGAGATCAAACTCACGACCCCTGGCATATCGTAGTCGAGTGTATATGCAACCGCTTGACCAAATTCGCCGGTATAAGTTTTTGAGTAAGCGATGTTGATGCCAGGCGAAACGGTAAAATCTAGTTAACCTTGCTACGAGCGGACGGAAAGACGGGCGCACGGACGGACAGGGCGATCACTATGTGTCTCCGCAAGTATAGGTGCCGCGGGCGTGTCTCTACCGACATAAAATTGAAAGATTATATGCCTGCTTGTTTCCCCTGTTGTAAAAAATAAAACACCCAAAGTACATGGAAATTCCCGTGAGAAGGTGAAATCTATTTTTAGAATAATCATTATCTGGTTAAGCTTAAAATAACACAATAATAAGTGTTGATAAGATTGAGACACCAAATTACCCGGTGTCTCATCGGGTGCAAAACTGTGTTACGCTCTGGTGATATTTTCGGAACGGAGTTGCAAATAACTGCACTCTAAGAACTATTGCAGACGATACAAGTAGCAGTTGAAAACTGTATAGGACGCTAAAGGTTAACCCCTTCACTGCCATGACGTCTGCAAATTTAAACAATTGTCGTCTGCTTCTATTTCTAAAAAAGCAATTTTTAGGTACTTTGACTTAAGAAATATTGAAACGAGTGTCAAACAGTTTGGATCCTGATCAGACGCCGCGTTACGCGGCGTCTGGTCAGGCTCCGAACTGTTTGCAAATAACCATTGTACTTAGGGTAAGGCAGTGAACGGGTTAAGGTTAAATAGAATACATGTGTACTGACAGCTTATCCAAGGAAAATTAGCAAAAAATTGATATGGGAAAATCAAATGATTATTCACAATTAAAGCGAAGTAAAATAAAACCATACCTGCATGTCATATAATAATACAGTAGCCTTCTATTCAGATAGATGTATGGCGGACAGGGATATATGTTTAACCACTCTTGAGACAGTCAGCGCCACCTACAGATAAATCCCTGGAGTATCAAGGGGCGCAACTATTACTGATAGCTATAGTCTATTAAACAAGTATAGCCTACCTTTCAAGGTATAGGGCCACCAAATAGACCGGAAGTGCTTCATGAATATTGTCAAGAAATATTTACTATTTTGAGCTTTTTATTTAATACATGGGTGCTAGAAAATAGATACAAAGACTTTCTGTCATAATAGATGGGTTTTTGGAGAAATTGTGTGAGCTGAAGTGACATGTCCCTGTTTTAGCCGGTGCCTATTTCAAAATGTAGCAAAACAGGGGTCATGTCACTGAGGCCAAGAGATTTTTCTTATATGCCACATGAATCCCTGTTTTCTCGGCATTTTTCACTTGTGCAAGGGTGTATCTTTGTAGGAAATATAGGGTAGCACCTGTGGTTGGAATAAAAATTGTATTTTTTGGACCTTGGAAATGACGCATTTTATATAAGTTATATAGGAGAGCCGTTTTGGTGTACCATGCCCTTCAAAAAGATATTCCGTCGCAGCATAATTCTTTCTTAGGTGGTACAGTATTCATTGTATAAACTTACCATGTATATTTTGTTTCACTTTATAAACAGAATTATCCACATGCTAAATATAGAGGTTATCCACGCTAAATTAAACAATTACGACATAGTAACAGCAATAATTTAGACTGCATCTCATTGTTTTCAATGATTTTCAAGGTTAAAATTCCAAGATAAATTTGAGAGAGAAAAAAACACAGAACACAATTCTAGGCCATTTCAACCTATTGACCAATGAGAGTACTGCATTTCAAGCAAGTGGTCATTTGCCTAGATTTCTGATCATTCCTGGTTGGTTAAATTGTTTCCGAGAGATTTGAGGTCTAAAGAGATAACAGACACGTCTGCGACGGGAAAAACATTCAAGTTATTTTTCAACATTGTTTGGAAAATCTCATTCAGAGCGTCCATGACCTAGTCATGGACTTAGTCATGGACAGTACTATTGAAAGGGCATCCTTTATGTAAAAGTCAATATGTTATCCAAATGTAGATATACCAAAAGTAATAAACGTTTCTGTGTTTCCTATTATAAGTATTAGGCCTACGATGCAAATCTTTGAAAATAAAGGGCTATTTGAATTTCAATACATGACTCATAGATAATCTATTAATATAGAAGAGGTACCACATATTTACTCAGGAAAATGACAAGAACTAAATCAGAAAACACTTTGGTATTAAAACTTATTTATTATACATAAAATGAAATTGCCAGTATCATTTGTTTAAACCTTTCCCGCCCGTAGATTGTTTTTACTGTTTAACCTACAGTAAAACCTCTCTATTACGGCCACTAAAATAAGACTAACTGGTTGTATAGAAGACATGTGACAGTTTAAAGCAATGAGACGGTTAAACAGAAAGCTCCTATGGGAGCTTTCTGTTTTACTGTCACCTTGCTTTAAGCAGTCACCTGTTCTTAATACCTAATAATTTACACAATTTAGTGGTCGTAATAGAGATGTTTAACTGTATTAGATCTACCTATAACTATAAGATACTTCTTTTACCGTATAAGTCTTTAATGACTTGTATTCCCCACTCGATAAACGGGTTAAATTTTATACATTATTTGGCATGTACCATACGAAATATATTTTATATCTTACCATCTGATAAGATATAAAATATACTTCGTAGTGTGTTAGGCTTTACCTTCAGCATGCTTTAAACAACATCTGTCTTCAATACTGAAACAAACTAAGGTAGATATTTCGGTCAGTATGCGGAAAACCATTCATAAAGTATTTTAACTAGACATGGTAGACGCAAATTAAGAAAATTCGGTGAGAAATAGGTAAAAGCATTAAAATGCGTTTCTTATATAGGTAACGGTTTAATCCTTTTACCGCCAAACTGTCTATTTTAACTATTGGCAGACGAAATATCCGCTGCTAAAAGTTGTCGTCTGTAACAGTTTGCGCGTTTCAAGAAAGTATATACTTCGATAGTCGATTTTAAAGAACAATGATGTGTATAAATTATTCTAGTTTCCTTCAGTAGACGTTTATTCAGAACAATTCGCGTCTAACAGTGCAAAGATCAAGCACCGCTGTCACCCCATACTCTATATAAGAGTTCGGTCTAAACTGCTAAATACAATGCTTTAGATGCATGTTGGTTTCAAACAGTGTAGATCAAGACCAGCCGGCGGCTGGCCTTGATTTACACTGTTTACCATGCAATAGGTCAGGTGTTCTCATGGCACGACTCCATGGGCTCATATATGTTACACCGCTCCCTGTCTACAATGGCCCTCCAAACAACGATTCCCTCCTTACAACGACGCTTGTCGCTCTTCCCTCAAACAAGACAAGTATGTCCAACAATTTCACGGCTGCAATGTCGTCTGCTTAAAATTGTCGTTTGCTGTTTTTCTCAAAATCTCATAATGGACGTTTTGACAGAAAAGACGCAATGACGAGTGACAAACAGCTTAAATCCAGATCAGACGCCGCGTTACGCGGCGTCTGATCTGGATTCAAGCTGTTTGCAAATGTAAGCCAATTTCCCTCCGTATAACGACTCCCTCCGAACAATGCACACAATTGGTGTCTCCCAGTGGGTGTCGTTGTAGAGAGGGAGCGCTGTATATCAAACTTATAGGCAAAACGAAACATTTAAGAATATACTCGCCACTGTGAAGACCAATAGGATTGCAGAAAGAAATTGAAATGTAATAAACGAGTTTATAAGCTTAAAGACATTACGTCAATTACAGTTTGGAGCCAGATTAGACGTCGAGTAGCCCGATTTCTGATCACGCAGACTCGAAACTGTTTTCTACTAAGGTAACAAATAAATCTATAACATTTTCAAAAATTGTCATTTTCTTCATTTTATTGCAATGCGTTTGCATTCGTGAAAGAATATCGATTTCTCTATGTAGTATTAACTCATTGAGCCCTAGTGACGCATATATGCGTCTTTTACCAAATGCGTACATGTAAAGAGTACTCTTGTCCTATGCAAACAGTGAAGTCCCTGATCAGAGGGCTCCTGCAGGAGCCCTCTGATCAAGGACTTCACTGTTTGGCATTTTGCAATTTATTACCAAAAACAACTCTAAATAGTCTAAAATGGACCATCCTTTATTGCAAACTGGAATTTTCCATTGGAAGTTTCAGGGGATAATGAGTTAAGAGGTTGCTTCACAGTTTATGGCCAGTTTCGTTGTTAATATCGTGACATGCAAGTTGAATTCAAACAATTCATAACAAATCATTAAAACAAATTTCCTTGTCTCGCCACAATCAAAATTATCATAATCAAAACGTGTTCCCTCCCTACAACGGCCCTCCAAACAACGATTCCCTACTTACAACGACCCTTGCCGCAGTTCCCTAATCAGGAGAACACTTTCATTGCTGCCATAGCGCCTGCTTAAAATTGTCGTCTGGTGTTTTCTCAAAGTTACATATCAGTGGACATGTTACGCGGCGTCTGATCTGGATTCTGTAAGCCAATTCTTAATTTTCCCTCCCTTGAACGACTCCCTCCAAACAACACACACAATATGTGTATCCCATTGAGTGTTGTTGTAGAGAGGGGGCGCTGTATTACCTTTTCTATGCTTTAAACTACTTCATTTACGAGCGTATATTCCGCACGGAGCCACCTGATCAGGATATGCACTTTTTGTTTTACCTTTCCCAAACTTTTTTCTAAACCAGTCCACAAATACAACATAATCCGACTATAATCCCGAATGGTCCTTTTGTAAACTTCAAGATAGAATGGATTGTTCAGATAATTTTAAGTACATGTAACTTGCTGTGAATAAATTGGTTTGTTGTAACAGAACATTCAGTTGTCAAACAACTTCAGCCAATTTGGGTTTCATTACAGAAATTTATTTATATATTCAGTGAAGTGTCTGGAGCAAGACTGCCACGCTTATATGAGGCTATATCTCTAGTTTGCTTTAACTCTTTCCTCCCTGAAACTTTAAATGGACAATTCCAGTTTCCATTTAAGTCTAGTCCATTTCTGACCTTTAAGGGTTGTTTTTGTCAATGTTTGGCCTTATGACAAACGGTGAAGACCCTCATTAGAGGGCTCCTTTCGGAGCCCTCTGATCTGGGTCTTCACTGTTTGCACAGGACAAGTGTGCTATATACATTTACACTGTTTGAAAAGGACGCCTATATGCGAGACTAGGATTCAAAGGGTTAATCAACTGCGAATTTGTGATAATTATTGCAAATAATTTGGGTCCAGATCAGACACCGAGTAACTTGAAGTCTCATCTGTATTCAAACTGTTTGACACTCAGATGATATTTTCTGTTAAAAAATGAATATGAATCAACACTGATAAACGTTGCAGACGGCCATTAGACATCGTGCAGAAGGTTGAAATGGTGTAAATCAAACAATCATAACGCGCTCTACTACGATACCAGGGATCGTAAGTTCGATCCCCTGCCGGACCAAGTTCTTTGGTTGAGACTTCCAAAAACGAGGTACGAAGTATCAGTGTTTTACAGTCTAGGCATCTGAAATCTATGCGGATAATAAGAGTAGGACCTTGCGCCCGGGAATTTTGTATCCGCTATCCTCTTTCTAGTGCGTTCAATTAGCCCATAGATCGTTAACAAACACACCAAATCAAATCTGTGGCCGTTAAAAGTGAATTTTGCTATAATAGTACTGTAGGTTTACTCAGCTTCAACAACATCTTTGTCTGAAAAAATGTTATGATCTTTAGCTTTCTCCACTGTATAAGCGCTTTCTTTGTGCTTAGTGCGTCCAGTGATTTACGCGGCTTGTCCGGCATCCTAGCAAGTTGTATTCTAGGCGGAATGCGAGTTCTGGTGGCGGAAGTAGAGCGGCTGTTTGCTTGAGACGTGCTTTTCCGTCGGCGCTTAATTGTGTCGGTCTTAACTGAACATTCCGATGAGGAACTTTTCGGAAAATCATCCGATGACGTCGACATGGCATCGAGATCACGTTTCACTGGTAGACTGAATCTCCGGAATGATTCCTGACACACACAGCGGAAAGCATTTCGACCATGCATTATATCTTTGCGTATACTCTGTACAATATGGTCACAAAATGGACCCTTCTTTTCCAAGGCTTCAATAATTACAGTCATAGCCTTATGATAATCCGTTTCGTTCAAAGACCGGAAAAGAAGATTCCACAAGGGTTTCTCGTCTACAAACTCGGCATTTGACTCGGCTATCTTCAAATGTATTTTCGGAAGCAACAGTTCGTTTTGATCGAGGTGATCTACCACATCGCAGAGACACACACCTTCAATAAGAAGGCAAGCAGAACACCGTCTCTTGCCGTAGTTAAAACGCTCTGTTGTCTTCAGACTTGCATACGTGGACCATATGGATTCGAACAGACTATAATTATGTTCCTTGAATGTATTGACTAGCGTTGTCATTGCCTCTAGGCTGCGATGCCTCATACGCAACACAAGCGACCTCATTTTGGCCTTCGAGTCCTTTTTGTTGTTTGTTATCGTCTCGTGTTCACTGTCATTGAAGTTGTGTCTACTAACGAGGATATCAGGGATCTCACTGTTATATGGCACATACTCCACTATGTTTACCATGTGTTTTTGCAGAGCTTTCGCCATGCAGTGACGATGGAATTCCTTTTCTTTAAAATCCTCATCTGAAAGAAATAATATTGCCAATTATAGTAACCAAACAAAATTTTCTAGATAAACGCCATATCTTTTAAAACGCGTTTATAGACGTTGTTTTTAGCGTACAACCAAAAAAAAAACCAACGTTGTCAGTGTTCCAAAAGACAAAAAAATCGGTGGTTCGCCGCTGAATGAAGAGTGTGCCAACCCCCCCCCCCCCCCCCCCCCCCCCACCGGCAAGAGTGCCCAATGAAAAGTGCCCCCCCCCCCCCAATCCAATTTTCCTTCCTATGGGCCTGATATTGTCTGCTTACAAAGGGTGTGTATGTTTCATTAGTTTCTTCTATCATGTTCAAGCCACTGAAGTGACCTTGATCCTGGCCTCACTGGTTGAAAAGGCTTGTCCGGGTCATAGTTCTTACCTATATCTCATCAGTAAGGGATGCCAACTTTGGTATTTGATTACATCTCAAGCAGTGGCACTTGTAAACGATTTTCAGTTTAATTTGATCTTTACCATGACCCTTGACCTCAGTTATACAAGAAAATGCCCAAAGTTTAATTCTTATACTATATCAGCTAGGCTTCAGTATTCTTACCATCGGATTCATCGACCATCGATTGTTGTACCGGGTCATGTTTAGCTAGTTGACCAATCTTAACATTGATGTTCTGAATGCTGGAGTTCATCTTAGAAACCTGTCCCTGCAGTCTCCTTACGTCTGACTGTAAGCCACTGACATCAGAGCGAAGATCGCTTAAATGACTCGCCTCTGTGGATGGTAGGGCCATCGTATTGTATCTGTAATCTGTAAAATGTATATCTTGGATGAAGATCAAGTTGTTCACTCATTTATTAACCCATTTCATCACCATACAGTCGAACTTCGATATCTCTAGTCGGTTAAGTCGAACATGCCCATATTGCAAAGTTAAAACGTGGCAACGTGGCTATGCCACGTTTTAACTTTGAAATATGGGTATGTTCGACTAACCGAGCATGAAATTAGTGCTGTTCATGTGCCGAAGTATCGGATAGTTTGAGTTGAGTGAGTTCGAGATATCGAAGTTCGACTGTATTTTATTGTATACATTAACCCTTATCGTGCTGAACTGTCGTCTGCTTCAAATGTATCGTCTGCGAAAAAGAACATCCAAATAAGTGTAGATCTATATGATTCTTTAAATTGAGTGTCAAACAGTTTGGATTCAGATTATACGCCGCGTCACGTATAATACTATTATATAAATTTATTCAAATAGTCGACTCAAAATTACATATTGAATTGTTTAATAGGATAGTTTTTCTTACGGCCAATAACCTAAAAGCCTACCCCTACCAACTCCAATTAGTGTACGCACCGTTACTATAGAGGGCATGCTCCCTCGGGATTTTTTTCTAGATGGACTCCGGTGCCTTCAGTCTTGGGGCGTTTCGCATATTCAAAACAGATAAAATACTAAGATAAATATATGTAAATATTGGCAAAATTATTCGAGGAGGGGGGGGGGGGGGGGGCGTCAACTGTCGGCCCGTTGCGAAATATTTCTAAAGCTTGGTGCGGAACGTCCGTCAGTTGACAATAACGGCCGTTCGCTCTCCGTAGAACTTACCGGTTTTGCCCGATCTCATTAGGGGTCATCAACCTTAAGCAATGTCGATACGCCGAGTAACTTGGTCTCTGATCGGCGTCCAAGCTGTCAGCAAGGTCGACTGTAGCCATTTATCGCGATGATATGGTTTCTATGTTGGTGTAGTGAGTAGGAACGTTTGTTTACATTTGTTTAATATATAACCTTACATTGAAAGTTTAGTGCTACATGTATTAAATACACACAGGAGATATCGTTATCTCATTATTCCCTGAAACTTCCAATGGACAATTCCAGTTTGCAATAAAGACTGGTCTATTTTAGAATATTTGAGGTTGTTTTGGTGACCAATTGCAAAATTACAAATAGTGAAGTCCCTGATCAGTCCTCTTATCCGGAACTTCACTGTTTGCATAGGACAAGTGTACTCTTCACAAGTACACATAAGTTAAAGGAATCATATATACGTCACTAAGGCTCAATGAGGTATTCTTCACTAATACAGAAAAAACTATCTATTATGACCACTGATACGAATATTAATTGATTGTATCAAAGACAGGTGACAGCTTAAATCAAGGAGACCGTAAAACAGAAAGCTTCTTTAGGAGCTTTTCTACTTAACTGACAGATTGCTTTAAGCAGTCACTTTAAGCTGTTATCTGTCATAAAGACCTCATAACCAACACAATTAAGTGGTCGTAATAGAGAGGTTTTACTATAAATGCGTTTATTCTAAAACAATTATAGCCATTGCAAACAGTTTGGAGCCAGATCAGACACCGGGTATCCCGGCGTCTTATCACTCCACTGTTTGCCACTCAGATTAAACTGAAATTCCACTCCTTATTTAAACAATCTTATTTTTCTACATTTTCCTGCATTGTGTTGGTGTTCTGGTTCGTTAAAACGGATGAGAATTACATTTTCTACACTGTACTTTGCCATGGCTTTTAGCAGTTAAGGCAGTTTCGTCTTTCAATTTGGTCATGCGCTTACGCTTATTTATTTATGCTTTTCGGTGGATTACCGGAAAATAACAGTGGATTATCACTTGGTAATCCACTGCAGTGGATTATCACCAATCGCCGTTTCCCCGTAGGGCTCCCCAAAAATCGTAGTCAATCGTGTCTTATAGTTAAATTCCAGCAGTCCGATTTGTCGCAAACCACTCAACGGAAGAACACGAATCCAAAATCGGGAGCAACGACGTAATTCGGATGACGTCAAATCAATATATAAGTGACGTCATCGTACGGGAAACAGTTTCGTTAATGTGTTCGATGTAAACTTGGGGCTCAACACGGGGTAAATCATGTACTTTCGCTTTCACAATTGTCGAAAAATTTCGTTAAAAAAGTGGCTTAAAAGCATAAATAAATAGAATAATTGTATTTTTTCAGTATAAGATCGAATTTTATCCATTTCGTGAACATCAGACTGTTATAATTTCACTCGTGGCTTCGCCACTCGTGAAAATATAACGTCTGATGTTCACTCAATGGATTAAATTACTATCTTACACTGAAAAAAACCATCTTCCTTTATACAATGTTTGTTTTTTTAATGCATACCCAACTTTCAGTCCATTTTGACTGGCTTAATCAAGTGGGTTATCCCCCTTGCAAAAAGTCGATAAAATTGAGATCGATCAATTTCCCGGCTGACTGCCCTATATAGAATATATAAGGGAATAATTCTAAAACTCATATTTTAAGGTGTTGAATATCTATGACAATAGTTTAGCAGTTATAGCTATAAACTTTATTTTCTTCTGTTTCTCATGGTGTAAATTTTAATTTTCTATTTTAATGACTTTTTGCTTCCATTTTGATTTGAAAAAGGTACGTGTCGGACACATTAAACATATAGTAAAAATGGGTGAAAGCGTGTACTTTGCTGATTTTGAACGCGAATAAAGCATCCTATTAAACATCTGCGAATATTTGAGCAGTTATGAGGATAAAGACTGTTTTCTTAACAATTCAAAAATTGTTTTGACTTTGAATTTGAATTAAGTCTTTTTGCTTCCAAATTGAGTTAAATATTGGCAAATGTCGTGTTGCTGAAATCGGACTTAGTCTTTTATCCTTTATCCACGTTCGGCTATTTTCCGTGAAATCACGTCGTAATTTTTCGTAATACTCGTTTTTGGTTCCAGGGCTGTGATGGGGTTCCCGCTGTGTGTTTATAGGGGCTTATGTCCATGTGTGATAAAAAACAATTGCCGCAAGGCATAAGTTAGTCTTTTATACAAGCTTCCTGGGTAATTTGGTTTGACGAATTTGACTTTATACTATTAGCCGACAGACACACAGTTTACACAATCCAGACTCTTAGAGATATCACAGTTCTATTTTGAATGAGTCTGTATTCAGATCAGATCCTTAAGTAATTCAAGAGAGAGGGAGAGAGTAAATACTGAGAAAGAGAGAGACCGATGAGACATAGAGTGAGAGTTCTATTTGCAAACAGTAGGGATTCAGATCAGATCCAAGAGAGACATAGAAAGGGGATATATATATACATACATAAAGAGAGGGAGAGAGAGTTAGCTATATTTGCAAACAGTTTTGATCCAGATTAGACTCGAAATCGACTCTTCTTTACGGCTGACTATTGCTTTACTGAATGTCGCTTGAATTACATTTAGCAAACAATGTATATCCAGATCAAACAGCAAGTAACTGATCTGATCAGAATTAAGTCGGCAATCAGCAATCATAAAACAATAACAATATATTAACCCATTGTCAATAACAATCAACGTACTTAAATTTGAATTTGAATTTTGAAATATACACTTGTCGTATATATGCTAGCATAAATCATCTGAACAGGGCATGCACTGTTTGCCATTTTGCAATATATTGTTAACATCCACCCTAAAAAGAAAAGAATGGACTAGACTTAAAGGGGTAAATCAAGTCACTATATAGCAGTCCCCCCCCCCCCCCAAACACAGCTTGATACTTGGAGATAAGATCAGGGTATGCCAATTATCACAGCAGGGTACTAATTGATAGATGTTGACCAATCTCACTGGTTAGGAACTTGGTTACAGTGGGGCGAGGGTCCTCACGACATGTGGTATAGGGGTAATTTCGAAAAATGTTTCAGAGTCATGACTTTTTCTCTCGTGTACATGTTAAAACATACTCGTTCAGCGAGTTTACACAGCCTCTTGACAAGGAGTCATGATAAAAAACGTGGTAAGTGCTTTCGGCTTCCATTTAAGAAGATACTTAACGTCGCCTGCGTTAGAATTCAGGTGAATAGAGGAAATAAAAGCAAGTGATTCCCACTGGTTACATGTAGATGCACATATTTTTGTTATAAATTGAATTAACGTATGAAATGGCAGCATTTAACACAATAAGATTATCTATTTGTTCGTGTTTTTCCAATATTGAAGCATTTTTTAAAGAAATATGTCCGATTTTTAATGTTATCATAAGTTTGGTGTTACTTAGCAATGTGATGTAGAGGTTACAGGTCCCTGACGACTGTTTGATAAGTGTTACAGGTTCTTCTTAACAGTGTTACAGAGTATTCACGAATCTCAAAATGGGCGAGATCTCGTTAGAAGACCCCAGTTTACTCGATATAAGTCTGGATATTGAAGTAAACGGCAATAACAATATATGCGGCACTTCCAGCAGCCAGACTCCCGTGCAAATGTCGTAAAAGCAGATGAAAAAAGGCAGTTTCTTTGTAAAGAATATCAGTACAGTCTTTGTAAAGACTATCAGTACATGACCACAAGTTCAGGCATTCTTTAGCGCCACAAAAATACCCCTGTGGGAAGGTATTGAATTATTCTAGAATTATTCGAGAATGATTTCTTGAATATTCATGAAACATAGTAGAAGTGGCCATTAAACGTTCTTTCTTTCTCTATATACTGCTACACGCCCCTTTCGGGTATTACGAGCAGGGGCACTTTTTAGGTGCACCAATGGGACTGTACCCGGCCGGTCACTTTATCCTGACACCGACGAACCAGTTGTAATGCTAACCCGAAATCCTGAGCGCCAAGGAGGGAAGCCATTACTACCATTTTTTAAGTCTTTGGTTTGACCCGGTCGGGGATTGAACCCACAACCTCCCGCACTGCAAGCGGATGCTCTACCACTAAGCCACGCAGCCGGTTCATGAATATGCTGCAATAATTCTAGGAATTTGATGTTTTTAGAACCATTGTTCTAGAATTGCAGAAGTTCTTGAACTCCTTTTGTAGAATGTGTAAAGTATTTTTGAAACCCTAGAACTATTCTATTTAACGTTCATGGGTATTCTAAAATTCCTGAACACTTTTCACAGGGATAGTTTTCATCGAAAAGAAAGGTAAATTGCACTTTGTGCAATAAAGCTTTCAGTCCAGTCTATGACTTTAATTAACACGTAATGGCGTATCACAACAAAATCAAACTGCTTTATTAATTATACAGCGGACGGTTTAATAATCGGAACACTCTGGCAAGACATCGGCACGTTTATCATTCTTGGCAAAAGAGTGCCTTTGAATGTGACACTTGCGGATCAGAATACCAAAGCCTCGCTCATTGAACATGTCGAAGACAAACATGGACCAAAGAATCTGGTCTTTGTTTGTGGAACTCATTTTCATGTAGGCCGTCGTTTAGACGACACAAGAAAAAATGCAAATTTACTCACGCTTGAGATTTGAATTACTTATTAAATTTCGCAAAGTTGATAATATGCACGGGTTCGAGTGCGGTTCGATCCTATTCTCGGTGGAAGATCTATAACGCATTCTGTTTTATACATTTAATAGACTAACAGTCGTATTTGCAAACAGTTAAGAGGCTGGTGCCGCGCCAACTTTCTCGATGACTCACCAGGACCAATCTCGAAGAAGGATCTCTAAGATAGTCAAACAGCTTTGATCCGATTCAGACACATACTTATTCAGCTTCTCATTCGAATCTAACCTGTTTATCTGTGTTTATACGGTCAGAGTAAAGCAGTGAACGGGTTAAACTTATATTTGATATATGACGGATCGTTTTGCACATATGATTTATTTGTCTGAGAAATAGTTAGAAAGCTATTAATTAAACTTAAAAATATTGAGCAACTTATTGTGAAAAATTGCATTCAAAAAGAGCACAAATAGTGCAAATCGAGACCAGAGTTCGCCTGTGGCAAGATATGAGACTTGCCTATTAGGAAGAATTTACCTTGCACACCATAATGTCTAAATTAAAGGTGGCTTTCAGTTTTTTCATTAAGTACTATGCTTTGGTTGACCAGTTATGTAATGGACTGAGATAACCATACGATAATTTTGCAGGTTCTTTTTTATTACATGTACCGGTTATGTTTTGCCTTTGGAGCTGTTCTACACGTTAGATTATTTCAGTGATTGCTTTAGAGATATTTGCAAGTACATGTATATATTTAATTTTTAAGAGTCTGGTTTTCATTTTTGGAAATAAATACAGCAACAGAATCTTTGAAATTGAGTACTTTTTATTATTTTTGCACCGTGTTAACTATTTCGAAATTATTAAATACGACGATGGTTCTTTACATATGATAGAATATCAAGTAGGCACTAACCGAACGCAGTAATACGTAATAATGACAGTAAATCTAATTTACAACCGCTAAAACGAAGGCAAATTGATTGTATAAAAGACAGGTGACAGCTTAAGCATTGTAAAAGATAAAGAACCTCTTGCAATACATGCTTTTTAGATCCATTCTCTCTCAAACAAAACAAAAATGTCGATAACAACCTGTAACCATTTATTACCTGTCGTCAGAGAACCTATAACACTCTCTGTTAGACTCTGTAACCTTATTAACAACTTGAAATCCAGAATATTTCATTGATATACGATATTTTTAATGTGATTCTCTTGCAAAGATGCAATTTAAGTATTAATCTTGTCAGAAACATTAATTTCAGGCGAAATTATGCAGTCATTTATAAGAATTGATCGTTGTGAACAAAAACCTTGATTACCGCGTCGTTTTAGTAACTATTTCAAGCGTAAATTCCATAAATGGAACGAATTAAGCATGCACGACGCTTAGAAAAACATCGGACTATATGGTGACAATAACGATTTACAGTGTTTATGTCAATTTGATCTTTAATTACCACTTTTGCGTGAACTTCAGCGTGCCAAGTTTTGTTTCACGACGAGACTCTGAAACATGTATAGTCAGGACTCCGATACCACCTGTCGCGAGGACCCTCGCCCCACTGTAACCAAGTTCCTAACCAGTGAATCTAGGGGCTTATGATAGCTCTGAAACAAACCCTTATGCTGTTGACCGTGAGTTGACTGTTATTTGCCAACAGTTTGGATCCATATATAAGAAGATGCTGCATAATGTCACATCTGATCTGTATCTAAAAATGTAATGAAGTACTGTCAGTACTTCCTGATTTCTTATGCAACAACCACTGTGTTGAAATGGATCACCTATAGATCCCTTATCTGCCTGTAATAATACCTAGTACCTAAGACCATGATGCATCTGGGTGCCTCTGGGTAATATGATGTAACAATTGTGTATCACACCCTACCACAATATACACTCCAATTGACATCCTGCTGAGCCAGATATAGGCCTTTAATTGGAAATTAAGATGTCAGTTAACAATTTTATGGTTGAATGAGTTAACAAAACAAAGTGTCAAAACTTAACCCTTATCCTGCTGATTTGCCGTCTGTTTCAAATATAATGTCTGCGAAAATATAATAACTAATTTTGATGTTTTTAAATCTAAAGAAACAATACTATTCGAGTGACAAACAGCTTGGATCCAGATCAGACGCTATGTAACGCGGCATCTGATCTGAATCCAGATTGTTTGCGAATATAAGCCAAGTCCCGCTTAGCACGATAAGGGTTCAGGAGCGCCCGGCCTGTTTACTATCCCGGAGCAGAAACTTGAACTTTGAGACGAGTTACCCAGATAAAATCCGTGTCAAATAGTTTGGATCATGATCCGACATAGATAGTCTAAAATGAACACGACATTGTTTCCTATACAATTAGATCCAGTTTCAAAGTTTTTCAAACAAAACACTCAAATCAAGATTGTTTTCAGAGTTATTTCCGACACATAATTGTTGAGGGTCTGATCTTGATCCAAACTGTTTGCAATAGAACAGAAAAAAAATTCATTTTTTCTGTGTTTTTCATACAAATATATCTTATTCGAAACATTCGAAACGCATTTCCATCCTATTATTCTTATATGTGTAAATCACTCCTTAAAAAGAAATTCGAAAAATGCATGTTTTAATTTTATTTTAATTCTGTTTTTTACCATTTTAGCTAACAAGTAGTTTTGATCCGATTGGTAAACAGTTTGCAACTTGACGTATAGACAAATTACTTAGTCTGATCATAATTCATATTATTACCTAATGCTCTATTTTCAGGCCTCGGGCAACAGTTAGAAAGTCTTCCCTGATACCTCGGGCCAATAGTTTTGACTGTTCCCCAAACACACATGAAATAACTGTATACTGTTGTTTGTTAAGTGCATATGTACGAGTAATATACTATCGATAATGCTGGTCGGGGTATATTTGTTGTAGAACGCGAATTTAATCAGCAGATATACACGAATGGCTTTCAGAGGTCCCGCTGAGAATAAGCGCGAGTCCGGAGGCAGTGTTCCGGAGGCAGCCGAATGATAATCAAGCACTTACCGAACATCTGGCAATGTATCTGATGTTAGTGATGACCCAACAAATGAAGGAGTATATGATGACATACCTTTTAATGATCCAATTTGTATTCTAGAGGTAAAAAGGGCCGTCGAAAGTGCGAACTTGGGGAAAGCAGTTGGCTATGACGGTATTCCATCAGAAGTGCTTAAAAACGATGCCTCAGTTTGCTTTTTGCATGCGTTGTTTAATATTTGTTTTAATCGAGGCATTGTGCCCTCTTCTTGGGCGAAGTGTATTATAAATCCTATACCAAAATCGGCGACTGCTGACCCCAGAGACCCACTTTCGTATAGAGGCATTGCTTTAGCTTTTGCAATGTTCAAGATGTACTGTAGTATTTTAAACTCTAGATTGTCTGAATGGACCGAAAGTAACAATAAGATAGTTGATGAACAGAATGGCTTTAGAAAAAAGAGAAGTACTACAGATCATATTCTATCTCTTTGTAACATTGTTGATACTAGAAGAAAACTTAAAAAGTCTACTTTCTGTGCGTTCATATACTTCAAAAAGGCATATGATTCTATAGATAGGTCGAAACTATGGACTCAACTCAATAAAACTGGTATCCATGGTAAAATGTTGACTGCAATAAAGTCACTTTATAATTCTGTATCATCATGTGTTAGAGTAAACTCACACACAACTGAATGGTTTGAGGTAAATGTTGGTTTAAGACAGGGTTGAATTTTGTCACCTTTATTGTTTAACCTTTATATAAACGACCTAGCGTTGTATTTAAAGTCGTTGGACATTGGTGTTAGTATTGAACAAGAGAAAATATGTCTTCTTATGTATGCAGACGATATAGTCTTACTTGCTGAGTCTAGTCAAGATTTACAAATTCTGCTAAATGCATTGAATGAATGGTTTCTTACCAGCAAAATGGTGATAAACTGCAAAAAGAGTAAGGTCATGCATTTTAGAAATCCGTCACAACTTAAAACAGATTGCGTTTTCCGATGTGGAAATGATGTTGTTGACTTGGTTGAAAAGTATACATACCTTGGCATTGTTTTGACTGAACATTTAGACTTTAATATAACCGCTAAAATGGTTGCGCAAAGCGCAAGTCGTGCACTCGGTCTAATTATAGCTAAATGTAAACTCGCTGGTGGAGTCCCATATTCAGTTTTTTCAAAGCTGTACGACTCCATTGTTTGGCCTGTAATAGCTTATGGTGCTGCAATATGGGGTTGTCGGTCTTTTTCATGTATCAATGCCGTCCAGAATAGAGCAATGAGGTTTTTTCTTGGTGTGGGTAAATATACACCAAACGCGGCATTGGTGGGTGAGATGGGGTGGCAGCCTCCTATTGTCCGCCAATGGAAACATATCGCACAACTTTGGAGCCGTACTTGTAACACGTTACCAGTTCGCATTAACAAACGCATTGCGCTATGGGCATCTGCGTCAGCAGGAATATCTTGTAAAAACTGGTTCCATACAGTTGTGTGTAAATTGAAAGAATATAACCTTGATAATTGTACAAATCTTGCTAGTAAGGTGTCAAAATCATATTTATGTAGTAATCTAGAGAACCGTATGATGGACAAGTACGTTGAGGAATGGCGTCTTATTGTAAATAGTCAAACTGGCTCAACGGGCAAAGGCGGAAATAAATTGAGAACATATTCTACATTTAAATCCGACTTTACCGTTGAAAAATATTGCAGAATAATTTTACCACCTAGACATAGATCAGCACTTTGCAAATTTAGATGTGGGGTAGCCCCCCTTAGACTAGAAACAGGCAGATATGAAAACTTACCTGTAGAAGAACGCAAATGCTTTATATGTAATCAAATAGAGTCAGAAAAACATGTAATTCTTCATTGTTCATTGTACGAGGGCATACGGGATACACTCATCAAAACAGCTGAACGTATTGTGGATGGTTTTAGTGCTTCAAATGATAATGATAAGCTAAGAATAATTCTTACACATCCTGATCTGATCAGAATAAGTGCCAAAACCTGTTTAAATATTCTTAATAGAAGATCTTCATTTTTATGTAAATAATGTTAAACCTTGTTTTAGTCTGTATACAAATGTTATTTGGAATCTTTTAAACAATGCATACAGGATCAGCTAATCAGTTCATCAAAAATCTGATTTTGGGTGATATTCGATTTTTTACACCGTTTTTTAACTTGCCTTATTGGCTTACCTTTTCTGTCAGTGTTTAAATGGGCATTTAAAGCAGATTTTAACAAGCAGAAGTTTTGATGTGTCTAGAACGTATCAAAGCGTTTCCTTGTAAGATTAGCTGTTGCTGTTTGTTTTTTATCCGCTCAATATGCTTATATAGATAAGCCTGAGCGTGTAGATCTGTATATTATATCATGTGATATTTGTGATATATATTATATGTCTATTTACTCTTAAAGAGCACAGTCTCTTGTAATTCTATAAAGAATGGCATGGTTTTTATTTTAGTTGTATGTCTGTACTTGTATATGTATTGTAACCATGATGAGACTTAAATAAATAAACAAATAATACATTCGTGATTTCTTAGCAAGGCTAATATGATCAAGTGATGCCCGATAGTATGCCTAACGACTCGATAATTGATATCGTGGACCAAGGGAGATAATGGTTTAAGTCTGATATACTAAAGTGAGCAAGAACGACAATCCTGTAAATATGACCTGCATTCTTGGACATGACGCATCTCTTTCCTTTTTAATTACTAATTTAAAATGTTGTGGTATATTTGTATTTGTAAAACGTTTTGGACAATGTGCCAAGTCGATCTTTGTAGTTAGGATTATATCACGAATAAATTATAACCGGATCTGAAACGATGCAATTTCCCAATAATGCTGTCGTTTATTCGCCGATCGATACCTGTCCGCCGACTCGCGGTTAATCGATCGATAAACACGTCTAAAGCGCGCGCGTTCGCCTGGGACGGCTACCTAATGTTAATTAAAATTCCGTTAAAACTTTAATTTTCCTCCGATTTCTAAAATATAGGGCTCAAATGAGAGCTAAGATATTCAGCTTTTATTTGTGAAAATAATAACGTTCTATATTGAGCGAGTAATTGTTAACGACAGGTTAAAGAGTATAAACCTAATGAACCAGCAGGCATTTGACCGCAGATTCTCGCACAAGAAGAAAGGGTTACCTACCGTTATAAAAAGTCTATAGACAAATCATTTTTCATCCGATTTTTACAGTCAATGACTTAAAAAAAAAGCAGAAATCTGTATCTTTAAATTGTATAAAAACCATGAATTCATGTTATTTTAAACCAGAGCAGTCGCGAGTTATATATGAGCCTAAGCAAATAATGCAGACCGGACAGCTGCCGATCAGCTCGCCGCCCGAAAAACGAGACTGAAGCGCTATTTCTGTATGCGAAATTCGACTGCAAATTTTAATTAAATAGACGTGTTTAAAGGCATTAAATATTTGAAATATTTATGCTATCGGATTCGGTAAGTACCCCTTTTGTCATCTGTGTCGTTTATATAAGTATACGCGCTGTTTTCACCGGTTAAATAGGAAGGAAATTATATGGTCAGAAAACCGTTGTTTGCATCGAGCGGGACAAAATGGCGGATTTCTATTTATATGTATACATAATGACGCCCCATTTTATAGAAAGGTATTTCTTGTTGTCCATTTTTATTGAAATTAATACAAATACTTAAAAAGATACTGATGCTTTTTTTTAAAAAGTTTGGTGAGGATTGGTTGTGTCTTTCTTGGTGAGATTAACGCGTGAAAACGACGATTTTTCATGTGTGTTGTAAAATTCTTGAATGTGTAGGGTGTGGTAGCGCCCATTTTATAGAACTGAAGCCTATTTGTGATATTTACTTCAGAACGTTTTTTTTGTAATAAGAACATGTTGATGCTTTTTTTTTTAAATTTGGTGAGGATTGAATGGATATTTCTTATCTTTTTCATGTTTTGAATGTAGTACTTTTTTTTCAATTTTCGAGCATTGCAGACATTTTGAAATCTGTTATGTGTTGTCTAATCGTTGTCTCAAATTCATTCAAAATCATCAGATTTTGTATTATTTTCACTGAAAAAGGTTTGCTTGTTATGAAAATATCCTATTTTTACAAATATAACACCTATAATGTGGTTTCTTTTTATATTAGTCTCCCAAATCTGATATGAAAATCATCTATTTTTATGTGTCCTACTTTTTTAAAATGGTAAAGAATTTAAATAAAAAAACTAGTTTATTGATCATGATTTTCATCATGCCAAGTGTTATGTCTAATATGTTTTTTACTTATATAGGTTTCTCTACTAATGTGAAGTGGTGGTCAATCAGTACCGGCAGTCATGCCCCCAAAGAAACGACCGAGGCACGGATGTTATTTTGACATATATTGTAAAAATCAATCCCAAAAGTCAAAATGGACTTGACTAAATTCAAAACAAGAATTGTCCATTTGAGGGAGGAAAGGCCGTCATACTTATATCTACTGAAGACCAGTTCAAACGTCTAGTTGTATACATCTTCTAAAGGCTAGCAGGCATTTTAATCCCTTTATCTGTCCAATTAGTGGTGACAGGAGATATTGTTTATTGGAAATCTCCTCTGAGGGAAGGGGACATATGGTTTTGGGGGCTAAGACAGGAAGTCACCCTCCCATGATGTAAGATTAGGCAATCA
Source organism: Gari tellinella (assembly GCA_922989275.2). Taxonomy (NCBI): domain Eukaryota; kingdom Metazoa; phylum Mollusca; class Bivalvia; order Cardiida; family Psammobiidae; genus Gari; species Gari tellinella. Next base: position 53,187,917 of record OV277858.1, on the reverse strand, counting down.
GTCAATCACCATCATAAAACACTGGTCTAAGTGTAATCACTTTAGACTTAGACTCTAACAAGCGACTGAAGACTACAAGCTCGGAAATGCAAAAGCTTTTCAGTCATTGATACTCTTTTATTGACAGGCCGCTTTATGTCTCACAAGAAATATTTTCTACACCCTAGCAGATGGTAGCTTAAAACAGACTGAAAGTAAAGCAGAATATGCCTTAAGGAGCATTCTGCTTTACTTTCAATCTGCTGTAAGGAATAACCAATTTTCAAAAAAAGAAAAAGGTAATGGGTTCAAGGAAACATGCATTCACAAAATGCTGAGGAAACCTGTTTACAAAAACTAAAATCTTCATTTCTGCACCAAACCCTATGGTGTCACTACTCAGATTTGTCTCGAAGAGACGGTTCTAATGAGTAGTAACGCCATAGGATTTTTTGCAGCATTAGCTTGAAAATGTTGGATTTGATCACGTTACACCCCCTTATCTGGAACCCTGTGTTGTTAGATGCTTACTCTGAACATGAAAATGAAATGTTTATAAGAAATAAAAATTAATTATTCACTATATATCTTTGTTTTATATGTCCTTTCAAATAAGTGCATCCCATACATGTGCAGGGCCAGTATTGAAGGCAAAATATATCCCTGATCACTTTCAATTCAATGTTAATTATCAATGTTTTAGGAGAATTCTTTTCATCTTAAATGTACTTTTATGGTTGTTTTGCATTGACAGTTTGTGGTACGGTCATATCTATAATACCTTGATTAATCCTTTACCCCAAAGCCTGTTTTTAGTTTTGAAGACTGGTGACTACTTAAAGCAGGTTGAAAGTAAAGCAGAAATTTTTAGGGCTTAGGGCACATTTAGCTTTACTTTCAGTCTGCTTTAAGTCAACATCTGCAAGAAAAAAGAAAACATTTCTCATGAATGTATAATATGAAACTATTTTCTTCAGTGGAGAAAATAAATAAAAGCGTAAAAAGGCGTATTTATAGGGTAGTGGGTTAAGTAAAAAAAAAATGAATACCAGTGTTTTATCAATTGCAATCAAGCACGTGTAGGAGTTGAGATGCATAGTAATTTAATTACAATTTAAGGCTGCATGTTTGTGTTAGAATTAACCCATTTTGGCATTACCCCTTAACCTGTTTCTAGTTTTTTAAAATAGGTTACCACTTAAAGCAGGTTGAAAGTAAAGCCGAATGTGCATTAAGGCACATTCTGCTTTACTTTTAGCCTGCTTTAGCTTCCATCTGCTAAATTATAGAAACTATTTCATTTCATACATATTCGTAACTATAAATTGGAACTATTTTCTTCAGTGGAGAAATAAATTAAAGTCGAAAAAGGTTAAAAAGCATAAGTGAACGTTTATCTTTATATCAAGTGCCAGTTCATTAAGATGAATTATTATATCTCGCTCTTTTCGACAGGTGACTGCTTCGAGCAAGGTGACAGTTCTTCATTCGTGTCAAAACTGAAGAAAAATTATTTCATCAGTTCTTTGTTACGAGAAAACTGTCCATCCTCTTTCTACTGCAATAATCGTGTCCGGTCTGCATTATTTGCTTAGGCTAATATATAACTCGCGACTGCTCTGGTTTAAAATAATATGAATTCATGGTGTTTATACAGTTTAAAGATACAGATGTCTGTTTTTCTTTAAGATTTTGACTGTAAAAATCGGATGAAAAATGATTTGTTTATAGGCTTTTTTATAACGGTAGGTAACCCTTTCTTGTGCGAGAATCTGCGGTCAAATGCCTGCTGGTTCATTAGGTTTATACTCTTTAACCTGTCGTAAATAATCACTCGCTCAATATAGAACGTTATTATTTTCACAAATAAATGCTGAATATCTTAGCTCTCATTTGAGCCCTATATTTTAGAAATCGGGTGAAAATTAAAGTTTTAACGGACTTTTTATTAACAATAGGTAGCCACCCCAGGCGAACGCGCGCGCTTAAGACGTGTTTATCGATCGATTAACCGCGAGTCGGCGGACAGGTATCGATCGGCGAATAAACGACAGCATTATTGGGGAAATGCATAGGTAAATAGCTCGTTTCAGATCCGGTTATAATTCATTCGTGATTAAATTGAGCATTATACCCCATCGGATATGTTTTAATTCGTATCCAGTCGTAATATGGTATGCCTCAAAATGTGTTATCCGCTATGTTGAAGCTTTAAAATTAAAGGACGATAACACATAAGATAGTGACAAGTTGCCGATTTACTCGATCTCTGGTTTAGATCCAAACTGTTAACTAATGGGTTTATGTCGTCTAAGGCATATTGAGAGTAAAACAAAAATAACGTTTGCTTGTTGTATGTTTCATCTGCCCGAAGTTGTAAATATGGGTATTTTTTATTCTTTTTAAACGCAGGCCAATAGTTATATGCAGCAATATTCCTCATTTTTTGCATTAGCCAAATTGCACTGGTGTTTGTAAGGTTTGTTTAGGATCCTGTCTTACGAAAAAAATGGTCGTAAGGCAAAACTTTAGAAAACATCTGATTTCTTATTTCTCTATCTATCAAGACGATTCAAAAAAAGATGTCACAAGACAGGATTAAATGGAGAAACAAATATTTATTGAGAATTTTATAATCTTACTTACGATAATATTTGTCGTACGACGTTTCATAAGACGACCTCCAGCCTCATTGACAGTCGTATTGAGTTGTCTTTAATCAAAACGTCAGCCTATATTCTGGAAGCGGGAAGTTAAAATATCATTTTGTCGCGATAATTTGAGTTATGATCTTCAACCTGGTTACTAATTTTAAGATACCTACGTGTCACATTACATTTCGGTAAGTTTATACCCCCTTCCCTATGCACAGTAGTTATTAGGAAATAGTTTGGACCCTGATCAGACGCCGCTATAACTTGTATCAACATTAAGTATTAGAATACCTAAAATTTAGATTTGAGAATAAAAGCAGACGACAATTGTTTAAAACAAATAACGTCATGTCAGTGATAGGTTTATATATAGTTTTGTCGCGATAATCTATGTTTAGATCTTCAATGTACAAGTGTAGTTCCTAAGTTACCCACGTCTCATATTACATTCCATGGTTGTAATTTAAACTTCAGTGATTTAAACGAAGCTTTGGTATCTGATAAGCGATTCTCAAACAAAGGAAAATATTACATTTCTATTAAAGCACGTTAACACTTCTGCAACAGTTTCACAAATTTTAGGCACCTTGACTGAACCCCCCTCAATATGAACGCCAAAGAGTTAAGATCATACTTGGACGCCGACTTTCACTCGGTGACTGATCTAGTTCCAAACTATATATGAATGAAAGCTCTCGCGTGTAAAGGCAATGATGGGGTTTAACCTATTCAAAATAAGAGTTTAGTGTTATTATACAAATTAAAAGTACCTACGTGAGACAGTGTTATCCGCCCTTTTGTTTTCATCGATCTACGTATGAAATTTTGCCCTCGATCCCTGACCTAGATTGGCAAAATATCAATATTTTGTTCGCTTCGATTGTCGGGCTATAAATATTTCCGATGGGTCACATAATTTATAGCATATCACAACGTTTCTCTGTACATGCGAAATTTATTCAAGTTTGCAAATGTGTATTTTTTTCTTGAATGACTGATATCATATCAGTCATTCCAGAAAAATTGACACATTTGCAAATTGTTTATATTATCGGATGTGACCAGTCTAAACTTTACAAACTTTTAATGTTGCAAGTGCTGAATAGTTTACCGTTCAGATTTGGCAGAATTTTATTATGTTCCCTCATCTAGATAAATCACCTGCAGCGCAACGGAAGTTGGCCATGTTCAGCCAAATAACAGGTAAAGCTGTATTTCAGATGTTGTTAATCATTTGTAGCTTACCTTTAAATACTACACTATTATTGTACATTTTAAAGTGTTTAAATTCGGTGAAAATCTTCAACAAAATTTGCTGAAAATGTTTATTGGTGTAAAATCTTGATCAATTTAGATAATTATCTAAATCGCATAATGCATGTCAGAGTTTTGAGTAGTGGTTTAAGGACGCCAGCTGCACTGTTTGCTGAGCGCTGAGCTGAGCCTCCCTGACCGGAAACGCTCAGCCCTCGAGACCGGGAAAAAAAGGGGGCATGGCGCGGTCAGACGCGCGGCGACCGGAAGGGGTCACGGTCCAGCGATGTCGGCCAATCCCTCCGCTCGACTGGCTTCGGCGGACTCGGGACCCGGCGCACCCCACCCGGCAGGGCTTAAACTTGGCACCGGACGGTGGGGTCAAGGTTCGGCTTGACCTGTCCAATCTCGCGTTTTCCTAGGACTCGATGTTCAGGCGAGCTAAAATGGACAGGTGGAATGTTGTCTTACCCCTTATCATCCAAGCGTGAGTGTTTTATGAGTCCTAATACGAAAGTGGTTTTTTTATGTTCGGTTTATGACATGATACTGCTAGTGTTAGTATATAAGCTTTAACCCTTATCTTTCTGAGCGTGACTTGAGGACATGGGCAAACAGGTTGAATCCAGATCAAACGCAACCCATCATCAGATTTCATAGGATTCTGTCCAATCACAAAACCCCCCAAAAACCCACGTTTGAACGTGTTGAAAGACAACACTTTTAAAGCAGACGATGCTTTACTCTAAATATGTATACTCGTTAATAAAGCGACAGGGCATATTTTCAGCGAAGCGTAGCGAGATTTGACAGTCAACCCTTGTATGTACAGTTTGAAAGGTTAAATGTCACAGAGAACATATTTCCACCACGCAATGTTGTTTAGAATTCAAAATTCCTCTCCCATCGAATACGTTTGAGCTGGCTCTCACGCCATTATTTTTCATCCGCATGCAGCAGGCACTTGACTGTAGAGAGTATCTTACTTCTGTTCGTCTTGACTGCATACAATATTGACTGTATCATCACATCGTATTGATTGCGTTTGTAAGAAGGGGTATACTAGTATATACTATTAACCCTTCTCATGCTATTGGCGTTTATTGAAGACTTTTAAAAACCAATGTTGACCTTGATCAGACTAGATCCCCGAGAGTGTATCATTAAGCATACACCTACTGTATGAGAGCGTTCAGTTATAGCACAACCTTTCATGTTTGAAGGAATGCTATATCCAGGCCACACCACGTGGAGGAACTCTCGTCATGGCCCAAGGGAAGTAATACAAAACCAAACGTTGTTATGTTATATATAATGCGTAATATTTTATTACTATCGAACAGAGTACATGCGCATCCATTTACAATTTGATAACACTCATATACATGTATACGGTTTGAATCTGAAAAGCCTGCTTGTTTGTTGTTGTTGTTGTTGTTTTTTCCTTGCTTTTTTCTATGAGTTAAGTAAAAATCACATCATCATCAATAACACTCAAGGCATACTAATTTGTCCTTTGTTAGGAGTTGCACCATATGTCTCGAAAGACCACCCTGTCAGTTCACTCAGAACACAAAATTTGGACGGATATTGTAATTTTTCCGTTTCACCAGCAAATTTTCGTCTTCAGCACCGTCTCCTTCCTGCTCCACGGAATCGTCCGATTCCGAAGCTTCGATTTCCTGATCCTGTTTGTCGATAGCGACCGCCTCAGAGACTAGGTCACACGGTTCATAGTCCTCCAAAAGCTTATCTAAGACATACTTTCTTTGACCTATGGCGCTCTTCCAGGCTTCCTCATAATCGTAGTCGTCCAACTCGATCAGATTATCTGCGGTCGTTTTGATGGCCTTGTATATCCGATCCTTTTGAATGGCCTCAAACCAAGCCATTCTGTTCATGAATATGGACATGACCGCTTTCCTGTACACACTTCGCATGTCATGGTAGACGCGTCTCCCGGCGTCGCTTCGGCTCAATTTCTTCCTTTTCATGAGTTTCTCCACCTCTTCTTGGTATCTTTCATCGGACTTTCCAAACGCTTTCTGTATGACGCCTTCCCAAGGATCGTATCGTTCGTCCATGTCGCCCTGACGTGTGTCATCCTCCATTACATCTGAGGTTTCGCCGTCTGTCTCGGATGTTGACGTTTCCATGTCTAAATCCTCCAGCTGCTCGACATGGGAGTGTTTCTTATGACGTGACATATTATCGCGCCGTTTAAACGTTTTATTACAAATATCAAACACGTACATGTTGCTGCCCTGACTTCAAATGAGGAGGAGGAGGAGGAGGAGTGTGCTTTAAGAACATTACGACAGGTCAAAACTGGTACCTGTCGCTTACCTATGAAGTAGGTAGTATTGCACAACTCACCTCAATAGCGCTTCAACGAGGTATCGCAGTATCAGGCGAGACTAAGATTGTATCAGACCTTACCTTTTAGTGTGATAAGACCTGCTACTCCAGACTCCCGCTCATCGTTTTGAAGCTTCAACGGGTATCAAACACGTACATGTTGCCGCCCTGACTTCAAATGAGGAGGAGGAGGAGGAGGAGTGTGCTTTAAGAACATTACGACAGGTCAAAACTGGTACCTGTCGCTTACCTATGAAGTAGGTAGTATTGCACAACTCACCTCAATAGCGCTTCAACGAGGTATCGCAGTATCAGGCGAGACTAAGATTGTATCAGACCTTACCTTTTAGTGTGATAAGACCTGCTACTCCAGACTCCCGCTCATCGTTTTGAAGCTTCAACGGGTAGTTTGGGGCTGAGAGGAGGGGATGAGGAGGTATGAGGAGGCCTCCTCATTCCCTCCTCACCCCCTCCTCTGACCTCCAAACTACCCGTTGAAGCTTTAAACCGATGAAACGGGAGACTGGAGTAGCACCTCACCTCAATAGCTCTTCAACGAGGTATCGCAGTATCAGGCGAGACTAAGATTTTATCAGACCTAACCTTTTAGTGTGATAAGACCTGCTACTCCAGACTCCCGCTCATCGTTTTGAAGCTTCAACGGGTAGTTTGGGGCTGAGGGGAGGGGGTGAGGAGGTATGAGGAGGGAATGAGGAGGGGATGAGGAGGTATGAGGAGGCCTCCTCATTCCCTCCTCACCCCCTCCTCTGACCTCCAAACTACCCGTTGAAGCTTCAAAACGATGAGCGGGAGTCTGGAGTAGCAGGTCTTATCACACTAAAAGGTTAGGTCTGATACAATCTTAGTCTCGCCTGATACTGCGATACCTCGTTGAAGCGCTATTGAGGTGAGTTGTGCAATACTACCTACTTCATAGGTAAGCGACAGGTACCAGTTTTGACCTGTCGTAATGTTCTTAAAGCACACTCCTCCTCCTCCTCCTCCTCATTTGAAGTCAGGGCGGCAACATGTACGTGTGTGATATTTGTAATAAAACGTTTAAACGGCGCGATAATATGTCACGTCATAAGAAACACTCCCATGTCGAGCAGCTGGAGGATTTAGACATGGAAACGTCAACATCCGAGACAGACGGCGAAACCTCAGATGTAATGGAGGATGACACACGTCAGCGCGACATGGACGAACGATACGATCCTTGGGAAGGCGTCATACAGAAAGCGTTTGGAAAGTCCGATGAAAGATACCAAGAAGAGGTGGAGAAACTCATGAAAAGGAAGAAATTGAGCCGAAGCGACGCCGGGAGACGCGTCTACCATGACATGCGAAGTGTGTACAGGAAAGCGGTCATGTCCATATTCATGAACAGAATGGCTTGGTTTGAGGCCATTCAAAAGGATCGGATATACAAGGCCATCAAAACGACCGCAGATAATCTGATCGAGTTGGACGACTACGATTATGAGGAAGCCTGGAAGAGCGCCATAGGTCAAAGAAAGTATGTCTTAGATAAGCTTTTGGAGGACTATGAACCGTGTGACCTAGTCTCTGAGGCGGTCGCTATCGACAAACAGGATCAGGAAATCGAAGCTTCGGAATCGGACGATTCCGTGGAGCAGGAAGGAGACGGTGCTGAAGACGAAAATTTGCTGGTGAAACGGAAAAATTACAATATCCGTCCAAATTTTGTGTTCTGAGTGAACTGACAGGGTGGTCTTTCGAGACATATGGTGCAACTCCTAACAAAGGACAAATTAGTATGCCTTGAGTGTTATTGATGATGATGTGATTTTTACTTAACTCATAGAAAAAAGCAAGGAAAAAACAACAACAACAACAACAAACAAGCAGGCTTTTCAGATTCAAACCGTATACATGTATATGAGTGTTATCAAATTGTAAATGGATGCGCATGTACTCTGTTCGATAGTAATAAAATATTACACATTATATATAACATAACAACGTTTGGTTTTGTATTACTTCCCTTGGGCCATGACGAGAGTTCCTCCACGTGGTGTGGCCTGGATATAGCATTCCTTCAAACATGAAAGGTTGTGCTATCACTGAACGCTCTCATACAGTAGGTGTATGCTTAATGATACACTCTCGGGGATCTAGTCTGATCAAGGTCAACATTGGTTTTTAAAAGTCTTCAATAAACGCCAATAGCATGAGAAAGGTTAATAGTATATACTAGTATACCCCTTCTTACAAACGCAATCAATACGATGTGATGATACAGTCAATATTGTATGCAGTCAAGACGAACAGAAGTAAGATACTCTCTACAGTCAAGTGCCTGCTGCATGCGGATGAAAAATAATGGCGTGAGAGCCAGCTCAAACGTATTCGATGGGAGAGGAATTTTGAATTCTAAACAACATTGCGTGGTGGAAATATGTTCTCTGTGACATTTAACCTTTCAAACTGTACATACAAGGGTTGACTGTCAAATCTCGCTACGCTTCGCTGAAAATATGCCCTGTCGCTTTATTAACGAGTATACATATTCAGAGTAAAGCATCGTCTGCTTTAAAAGTGTTGTCTTTCAACACGTTCAAACGTGGGTTTTTTGGGGGTTTTGTGATTGGACAGAATCCTATGAAATCTGATGATGGGTTGCGTTTGATCTGGATTCAACCTGTTTGCCCATGTCCTCAAGTCACGCTCAGAAAGATAAGGGTTAAAGCTTATATACTAACACTAGCAGTATCATGTCATAAACCGAACATAAAAAAACCACTTTCGTATTAGGACTCATAAAACACTCACGCTTGGATGATAAGGGGTAAGACAACATTCCACCTGTCCATTTTAGCTCGCCTGAACATCGAGTCCTAGGAAAACGCGAGATTGGACAGGTCAAGCCGAACCTTGACCCCATCGTCCGGTGCCAAGTTTAAGCCCTGCCGGGTGGGGTGCGCCGGGTCCCGAGTCCGCCGGAGCCAGTCGAGCGGAGGGATTGGCCGACATCGCTGGACCGTGACCCCTTCCGGTCGCCGCGCGTCTGACCGCGCCATGCCCCCCCTTTTTCCCGGTCTCGAGGGCTGAGCGTTTCCGCAAACAGTGCAGCTGGCGTCCTTAAACCACTACTGTTTTCGCCCTTGAATTGTTAAAAAAAATGGTTGTTTCAATCTTGTCCACTCCCTTAAATAGTTTTGATATGACCATGTACAAACTTGCTTAAAACATATATGCTTTGTCCGCTCTCTAACTCAAATAGTTTTTGTCAAGTCTTCATCAAATATTTATGTTTATAATCTTGATTCCGTTTGATAATCAGCTAAATCAAACAGGGTATGTCACTGTCAGGTTTACTCAAAAGTGTCCCTTTTAGCCTTGTCCGTTCTTTAACAGTTTTCATTCGACCATGTTCATGTACAACCTTGTTATAAAGCATGCATGTCTGACTTATGCCCCTTCAGTTACTCAAAACTTTCGATTTTAGGCCCTTCCGTGCTGGTACTCAAATAGTTCATCCGACCTAAACAAACTTACGGAGAATGGTTATATATATCAAAATAACTGTGGAAACACATATATAGAGCTCATATACATGTACGTGCTCTCTCTCAGCTAAACTCCACTGTTTTTCGATTAATATTAAATTACATGTATAATAGTATTAGATTAAATTACTTTAACTCTTTCCTCGCCTTGAAACTTCAACTTGACAACTCCAGTTTCCAAATAAGTCTAGTCCATCTTTTTGCTAGATGTATTTAGGAGTTATATTTTATCTTTTCTTGATACATTGTAAAATGACAAACGGTACAGACCCTGATCAGAGGACTCCATTAGGAGTCATGTGAAGTGGGTCTTCACTGTTTACACAGGACAAGAGTACACTTAACATGTACACTTTTTCAAATGCGTAAGATACTTTTATTCTTGAAAATTGCCACATCCAGTTAGTATTGTTATATTGTTGTTAATTTATGTGGCATTGCCCATTTGGACTTAAGATCCACACTGAACCGAAATCACTTGAATGGAAAATGGAAGACAAATACGTAATGTATGATTGATAATGGGCATTTTATCTTAAATGCCATAAACTTATAATCAATGTCAAACAGAGTAACTATTAAATTTCCATATCTGGGCGACCCGGTTTTGTAACAGACTTGTTCACTGGTATACATCGTACAGCGGATGTTGCTCCAAAGTGATACGGAATCAATGGTGAATGATGATATAAACAATGTCAGGACAGGTAAGAAATACGTCTATTACACAATTATCGCAACACATACGTATTAAATGTTTAATCGTACCGAATCAGAACTAATTTCTGCCTGTCGCAAACAAGCCTCTTCTGTTACAAACGTCGAATGGTCCGTGAATTATGAGAGTTTAGTCTGCCCTATCACTAACAACGTGTGCCGAGTTTGCACAAATTGACTGAATATGTGCAATATATACAATTAAAATATAATTGTTTTTCACTGGATCGATGGCAAATAACTACATGCATTTGTAATATCTCACAGTGTTGGCTAAAATGATCTACAGTTTGCAAATTTGATCGATTTATTGCAGCATTACTGTACTGCGTCTTGCAATACGTATGTACTGTTTCTTGCAGAGGCTGTGATATTAACTGTACTGCTTCTTGTTAATACTAAATGACCGTTCTTCGTCTATTTTCAGGTCAACTATGGATTACAAGTGTGCTTACTGCGCAGATTCATTCCAAACATTTAGATCAATAATTGAACACACCAAAGAAAACCATCCAAGTAGAGAAATGAAAAGTCGTGTTGTTGAAAATAACAAAATAAAGACAACAAATTTTTAAATTATCCCAGATTTATGTCGTGAGCAAGGACGGGTTATTACTGTAAATGACTTAGAGAGAAAAATACACTTATCAAGAGAAGGCACGATCCCGAAGGACAGTCCACGGATAAAAATATTGAAAGTAAACGACAGTGTTAAAATAGATTACCAATCAAGCTGTGATTTAGGTTGTGAATCATTACCAGAAGAAACACACAGCGACTGTCAAAATATGCTGAACAGCAAAAATAACTATACATATGTAAAGTTAATGAATAATTACAATCGGTATACAAGAGCGTAAATTTTGTCTTTCTTTCCTATATTTGATTTACGCCTACCATTTTTAGCACGTGCAATTTTGAAATTGGTCAACCGTTTAGCCACAGGGTATTGTTAAGCCGTTCTCCACGAATCGCACGTGCGCGTTTCATAAAAAGTCCACGTGTTGAACATTTTGTGTCATTGACGTTATTGACGAAACAGTAACAGGAAAAACAGGGGTTTTTTTAATTAAAGAGTTAATCTGATGGCTAGACTAAACCAAATACAGCACGAACGCGCCATTAGCATGCTTACAGTGTATGTGCAATATACGCATAAATGAGATTGCACGGACATGTGAATGCACACGGGCATCTATCCCTTCGCTGCACAGCACATCCAACGTTACTTTGATTTTATGCGTAGACGTCTAGTGTCAGCGGAGGACATATCCCATACTAGACTTTCATACAAGAGTGGATTTTAGCTACACATAACTCGATATAAACTTGAATTGTTTCATCGATATTGTGGTGCCAAAAATATGGCATTTGTGGATTTTTACTTTTGATACTAACAGTCTTTAAAAGGGACGCCGTAACGTTACACTTCAATAGATTTACATAAAATGTCATGAAATGAGTTGAAATTGAATACTGTTTGACATCTTATAATTTCTGTTATGATTTTTAAACACACATTAAAATAAATACACATTATTTCTCATGTATAGTTTCGTTTGCTGTTATTGCTTCGATAACTTGAGCTCCTTCTTCCTGCCGTTGTTAATACTCTGCAAAATGCCGGTAGACTTAATGCGTATTTTGCCTTTAAACCGGCTTCTTGCTGAAAGCAGATTTTCCGTGAACAACATTGCTTTTTTATTATTTCTTGATGTGGTGCGATGGTAAGATTTGGACGAAGCAACCACTGCAATGATATACAACCCCGATGTTAAGGGTGTATCAAACCCATAAGCGAATTTTTCAAAGTATCTAACTTTTTTCTTTCATGTTTATTTCGAAAGAGCTGTTTATGATAAATGAAAAAAAAAGGAAAAAATCATATGTTGGTGTGCTTTATTTTGCACTACGGCAATTTGGAAAAGATGTGTCAAATTCAGACTTTTTCTCAAAAAATTTCAAAGCTGCAGTAAATTCTATTTTAGAGAAGAAACAAACATGGTAATTTTGTTTTTCATTATGCATTTAATGTCTGTGGAAGTATTTTGACATAAAGACTCTAAATCAAGACCAAACAGGCACCAGATTTGGAAAATATGAATATCTGAATCAACAACATGGTTTTTATGGGTAATGATATTTTTTTACAAAAAAAAACCATTATGAGATAAAGTAAAAATAATAATATTTCTAGTATCGTACTTTTTTTAAATTCTACCAGATGAAAAAATCCAAACGAAGGCAATTCAAAATATGAAAAGAAATTGATAGGTTAGTGTTGAAAAATTTGAGTTATGGAAGAAAAAGGAGTTATCTCCCTTAATAAGTACCATATCGATGATATTTAGAGCTTTATAAATTTCACATTTGGTGCATGTTTTGTCTTAAATTAGTTTTTGTATGAATAAATACTACCATAGACATGAAATAAATGAAACACAAAACCAAATTATCATGTTTGTTTTAATTTGAAATGGTTTTATTGAAGCGGGCTGTTTGAAAAGATCGAAATTAGAAAAAGTGTGTGTGCGTGTGTGTGTGGGGGGGGGGGATTTTACATGGCCGTGGAACCAAACGTTGTTCACCAAAATGTACACTTTTTCTATTTTTTCGTTCATCTTAAATAGCTTTTTAATACTTTGAAAATTTCCCAAACTCATGAGTTTGATACACCCTTAAGTCATGTTGGGTAACAGGCTTAAAATTGTTTAAGGGGCGTTTTATGAGGTTTATGAGTGGCCCAAAGAAAAATTTTCAATGGACAGAAAATGAAACTACTCCCGAACGTTATCCACCAGATACATCAAACATCAATTTTATCGTACCAGATTTACTGATTGTATTTTCCAAGACATGCTAGTCCGACTCTATCACCAATGAGCCACGGCGACTTCATTGAAATTCGGTTCGTTAGTTAGTTATATAATTGTGAAACTAATTATGTACTTACATGTACGCTAGTTTTGGTACCTAAATGTAAAGTGATCATGTATATCTCAAATATAGATTTTGAATAGATATCAATGTATTCCACGGTTTTTCGACGAAGACCGTAGTTAATAATGTCTTAAACAGTACCCTCAGTCGTTTGTAGTGACGTTACCCCATCCCAAAGTTGACCCAATTTCACAAAGCAACTTATACAAAAACGTCGGCTCAAAAGCCTCAGCAAAACGTATTTTCCTAGAGGAAAGGTTAGATACTAATTTTACTTAGCGAAAATACATAGAATGTTTCAGAATACGGGTCCAGGTCTAATTTTCGATCCATTTCGTTCATATTTACTAATTGTATTTTCCAAGATGCAGTACAGTAGAAATGCAAGATGCGGCACAGTTAACTGTCACCTGCTTGCAAGACGCGGTACAGTGATGGTATAATGAAATGGCCAAATTTACAAAACGTGCAACTGTTTCGCTAACACGAGAAGAAAATCCTAATACATAGAGTTACTATCTATCTGTAGAGGAAAAACAATTACACTTTACATGTACATGTATATAATGCACATATTCGACCAATTTGTGTAAAGTCGGCACACGTTGTTAGTGATAGGGCAGACTAAACTCTCATAATTCACGGACCATTCGACGTTTGTAACAGAAGAGGCTTGTTTGCGACAGGCAGAAATTAGTTCTGATTCGGTACGATTTAACGTTTAATACTTATGTGTTGCAATAATTGTGTAATAGACGTATTTCTTACCTGGCCTGACATTGTTTACATCAATTCACCATGGATTCCGTATCACTTTGGAGCAACATCCGCTGTACGATGTATACCAGTGTTGTTTATTTAGAGATCGAATAAAGAATGGCTATGATGCTCTCTGATTGGACTAAAGTGACGATCTAGCTTCCCATTGGTCAACTTTTCCCGCCGCCTCCAACACTGCCTGATTTCCTATGTAACCAATACATAATAGAATACTTGACTGGTAACCACCGGAATGATAGAAATGACATTAACCGGTAGTTACCGAAATAGTGACCAATTACACATAAATCCTTTTATGTTGTGCATAAAATATATTATTTGTTTTGTATGAAATGATTTTGTTTTATGTACTTGTACATAAATGTTGAGGGCCTCACGGAAGATTGGTCTTTACCAAATGAGGTCTCTCGTTATATAAAGTCTTTAATAATATTATTATTATATTATATGGAATCTAGACCGACGATGGTTACTGGTTAAAATGCACAAGGCATGCTAAGATTAAGGTTCTTGAATTACTCAAAAATGGGTCATTTTAAAAGCCCAGTGTCGGCTCTGAAACTAAAACAGTTTTCATCCGATTTTATTCAAAATTTCTGACAATTATTGCATTTGTTCAACCGAGGCCATGTTGGTAATAAGCTTGCACGTTACCACTTGATATCTCCTTTACGCAAGGAAGGATTTTCATTCAACTTTATTCAAATGTTTGCCTTGGTAAGTTGAGCAGCGATACTATGTGCTGACCTTCTGCAGTTTTCTCTATGTGCCTTACCCCTCCTGACAGCTTTTGTGGGGGCCTTTTGACTTATTTCCTATTAAAGTTATTGTTTTTCTGTATTCAGTAACAAAGCAGTTAGCAGTCCCTTATCAACAGAGATCGCCGTGTTTCATTTGTTAGCTTATTTTCATAATCATGAGCTGATATCCAGTAAAATAGTTTAATTAATGGCAATATAAGTGAAGTCGAAATATAGATCAAAACAAGAGTTGTAATATAACTTTTACTAATACCCACCACACTGCTAGCTTCCCCTGGGCGGGAAGAGAGTGGGTGTACTTTGAACAGATGTTAACGACCATAAATCATGTAACAAGAGGGCATTGAAAGCCCTGATCGCTCACCTGTTGCAATGAAGACGATTCCAATATCACACCGACTCAACCAATTGGATTGCCTGGGGTGAGGTTGGGAGTTATGAGTAATCTAATTCAATTCATACTACTGTATTAAATGAGTATGATTTGCTTTAGGAATTTATATCACCTTCCTCCATATCCGTCAGTACAGCTATTGATTGTATGTTTTAAAAGTACTTTTGTTTCAAGGCAGAGTGTTGCTTAAGACCAAATGAAATGAAAGCAAAACGCTCTTGTATGAGATTTCTGATCTACTTTCATCTTGCTTTAAATAAGCTACAGTCTGTATATAACATTCATTGAACCTTCATTTCAGTGCTTATATTCTGGAGCGTAGAAACCAGGGGCCAGTCTTACGAAACGTTGTATGACAAATACAAGGCTGCCATTTCTCCGGAATTTTCTAGAACATGGTAGCTTATAGCAGGCTGAAAGTAAAGCAGAATGCGCCATAATTTCGAAATCTTAGGATTTTTCATGTCAACTTATGGCAGCCCTGCAAATATTGCGTAAGTCAGATTCTGAAATTCTCAATTATTATTTATTTCTCAATCCAAACCTGTCTTGTTACATCTCATTGTCAGACTATTCCAAAAAGATGTCACAAGACAAAATTAGATGGATATATCAGATATTAAAGGTATTTTAAAGTTTTGATTTATGACCGTTTTTGTCCTATGACATTTCATAAGATGGGCCCTTGAAGTAAAAGGGGGGTAATAGGTAAAGGCGTCCTGTGTGTGATTCTGTGTACATTATTCTTCTAAACATTTTTCTAGGGTGAAAAGACATTTGACACTAAAAGTAAAATGCTATAATTATATTTATTTTTATATTATTTTATAACAAAATTACAAAATATCTGGCAATTTTATGCATGAACATATTGCAATAATGGTATTGTATTGACATATCTTGTTTGTTATATATTCAATATTGCTTTTACAAACTTTCAGTCATATCCAAAAGCTGGCTACAGCCAGACCCCATAGCCTGTTTCTAGGTGATCACTTATAGCAGGTTGAAAGTAAAGCAGAATACATTCTGCTATACATTCAGCCTGCTTTACCTGCAAGGGTATAGAATATATTTCTTATGTTGCTTGCCAAGACTATAAATTGGAACCATGGCATTCCCTTTAATGCAAAGATAAAATAAAGCAGAAACCTCCTATCGGAGCTTTCTACTTTAATTTTGTCTTGCATTTGTTCAATTCAAAACAATTTGCAGAATTAAATGGCTTGCGGCATGAAAGAAATGAAGGCAAGACTACCGTATTGCATTGAGAAATATTGTAAAAATGAAGCTAAATAGTACCTCAACCACTGTCTAGCTACGCCAATAGAAAAGTTATACCCTAGTCTTGCTATCACTTCTTCATTAAGTAGCAACAAAACAATGATTCACCTCCTCTTAACACTTTCCTCCCTGAAACCTCAAATGGACAATTCTAGTTTTCAATTTTTTCTAATCCATTTTTTACTTTAAGGGTTGATTTTTACAATATATGTCAATGACAATGACAATGACAATGAATTTATTTCGTAGTGAAAGGCCTCCGGCCCAAAATACAACATCATTATACCATCAACTTATGTTGTGTCTATACTATAAGGAACTATATAAATAATAATTGATTATGTCAAAATGACAAACAGTGTAGACCCTGATCAGAGGGCTCCTGAAGGAGCCCTCTGATCAGGGCCTACACTGTTTGCATAGTACAAGACTTAGTGTACTTCTTACAGATACGCTGTTTGCAAATGATGCATATATGCATGACTAGGGTCAAAGAGTTAAGTGGGTGCTTATCACAAGTTTGACTGTAGCAAGTTTAACCCATTACCCTATAGCCTGTCTCTAGTTCTGAAGACAGGTGACTACTTTAAAGCAGGTTAAAAGTAAAGCAGAACATTCCTAAAGGAACATTCTGCTTTACTTCTAGCCTGATTTAAGCTACCACCTAGAAAGATACTGAAAATATATTCTATGTTTTAGGTTCTTCAGACTATAAACCCATACCTTTACCTTTCTGGACTGTCCATGTGGGAAAGTAGAACTGCTTTACACAATGTAAATTAGAAGTGTAAAATGGTGTATCTATGGAGTAATGGGTTGAGGCACAGATACCACTTCTAAAGATAGAACCATTGACCTTCTACAAACTGATTGAAAGGTTTCCTCACAGGAAAATGTTAAATGCTCCAAGCAAGATTTTAACCATCGTAACCATTTCTACAAGGAGGTTTAAATCCCTGTGCAAAATAAGTGTATACTCCTTCCTTACAACAGCCCTCACCCAACAATGACTCCCTCCTTACGACAATGCTTACTGCTGTTCCCCAAACATTGACAATTATTTCTAACACTTTCACTGCTGCGAAACTGTCTGCTTAAAATTGATGTCTGCTGATTTTCTCAAAGTTACGTAATGGACATTCTGACAGAAAATATATAATGACAAGTGACAAACAGCTTCAATCCAGATCAGACTCAACATTACGCGGAATCTTATCTGGATTTAAGCTGCTTGCAAATGTAAGCCAATTTCCATCCCTATAACAACACACACAATCATTGTCTCCCATTGGATGTTGTTGTAGAGAGGGAGCACTGTATACAACAAAATCTTAAGAATGGTTGATTGGCCTTTGAATCCAAAACACACTTTTAGTTTGCAATTCCATGCACTCTACACTTTAACATAAAGAAAATATATGAAGAGAAACTTGAATTTAGTTACTATCAAAAACATTTTATTGCATATCTAACATTTTAAAAAGTTAAAAATTATCAAAATGTAAATTTCAAAAATATAAAATAATTGTTTATTCTAAAATGTCAAAATAACTCATTCAATAACAAAACAAAACTTTTTAAAAGTTTCTTGATAAAGTAGCTTAAATCTTTCTTCACTGAAACTTAATATACATTTCATTTCCTGTCTTTTAGACAATGAAGACATTTCCTATTGAAGCTTTTTTGCACAATAACTTGTTCTGTAATGAGCATTTACTTGTCATAAAGCTTATAAATACTTTGAATGACCTCTGAACACACTTTATCCTTAAAATCAGGGCCACAGATAGGGAGGGTATTTCAATAAACTTAACTCTTTGCATGCTAGCGGCGGATATACCTGCCATAGTGATTATCTCTGCAAACAGATTGGATCCTGATGAGACGCCGCTTAATGCTGCGTCTCATCAGGATCCAAACTGTTTGATATCCTGACACTTAATTTAAAAGACATTTTGAAAATTCTAATTTTCGAACAATAGCAGACGACAAATTGTTGCAGACGAAAAAATTACCCAGCATGCAAAGAGTTACGGTAAATCTGCATGACTGAGACAAACCCGGAAGTGTGACTAAACATTAGTATCGTCTCAATGGGAGTCTAATGAGTAGTCACGCAATAGGGTTTAGTACACACATGAATGGAAAACTTTAGCCTACATTCTCTGATCTGGGTCCAAGGTTATAAAGCGTTTGAGCTGAGTCTGAGTGTGTTCTCAAGCATCTGATTGGTCAGATTTGAGCCTAGGCTAAAATCTGACCAATCAAATGCTTGAGAACGACTTGAGATTGGACTCAAACTCTTTATAACCTTGGAGCCTGGAGTCCTAAAATTTGAATAACCATGAGGTAGCTTATCTAACTGGAATTTGCTAACATAGAAACTTCCAGTCCAACAATAAACTGGGTAAAGAGTTGATGCTACTTCAGTATTTTACTAAACCCCTTTTGGTCCTATTCAAAGTCAAAGTAATTTTAAATTTCGATGAAATTTATTCCTTTAACTATGCCTGAAACAGATGTATAAATACATATACAGCAAACTATGTAGACCTTGATCAGAGGGCTTCATAAGAAGCCCTGTGATCAGGGTCTACACTGATTAATTTTATTTTTTTAAAAGTGTTTCTGAACACACCCCTGAATTTCAACATTAACTGGTCATGTTTCCAATATGGAATAGTTCATATGAAAAATTCAACATAGAATGGGTTTAAGACAGCCAATAAGAATTAATGCAAATCATCTTTTGTCTCTTACAGGAACAAGGGGAATAACTCTTATAAGAATTAAATACCAATTACAGTATTAAATCATACAGAATGGCCAGAAAAATGCTGTAAAACCTGAGTTAACTCTTTGTCTTTGTTAAAATTACTCCATTACATAGATGTCACAGCAAACTGTCTATCTCAAAAGTATGACTGCTTTAAACTCTTTACCCCATAGCATGTTTCTATTTCTAAAGACAGGTGACTACTTAACTCTTTCTTCTCTGAAACCTCACATGAACAGTTCTAGATTTCAATTTAGTCCAGTCTATTTTTGACTTTTTAAGATTGATTTGTACAATATAATGTGAAAATGAGAAACAGTGTATACCCTGATCAGAGGGTTCCTTGCATAGGACAAGTGTACTCCTCACACATACACTGTTTGAAAATGACGCATATATGCGTGACTAGGGTTCAAAGAGTTAAAGCAGGTTGAAAGTGAAGCAGAATGCACCTTCAGGTGCCTTCTGCTTTATTTTCAACCGGATTTATTTTTTATGGTGTCTATTGATTGCTGTATAAAGTGGAACTATTTTCTTTAGGCGAGGAATAATCTAGAGGCATATTAATGGATTAATAATGTTAACACATGTCTTTCAATGAATGCATGTCTAGCATCAATATGAAAATATTATGATTGAAATGATTATATCCATTATTAGGTATGGTATAAATGGAATGCTCTTTGTGTGCTTCATAATTTCTAAAGAATCATTTTGCTATCTTTGACATCTTACTAAATCTATTGTTTTCAGGCTCAGCTTTGCAGAAACTGAACCTAAGTGTCAAATTAGGTCCCACATTTGATTGCAAACAATTTTAGTAATTCATCTCCAGCATGCAAAGCTTTCTAAAAAAGAACCAAGGCAAATACAGCTAGCCCTGGCAAGACTACAACCCAATCCCAAGCTCAAATGTTTGGCATACTGTGTGTGTAACTACTAATATGAACATAAACACAACGTCTCTAAATGGTTAACCCTTCTCATACTGATCAGATTTTTGTGTGTGTCTCTGAACAAATTGTTTTCTTGCAATATGGTGGTCTTCTGTAAAGTTTGAAATTAATATTCCTTCCCTACAATCCTCAACACATTCAACCCTAGAAGAGAGTATACTCGTCATTAACACATTATAGTGTGAAGAGCACACTTGTCCTATGCAAACAGTGTAGACCCTGATCAGAGGACTCCTGTAGAAGCCTTCTTATCAGGGTCTGCACTGTTTGCCATTTTGCAATATAATTAAAATCAACCTTAATTAGTCCACAATAGACTAGACATACTTGAAAATTAAAATTGTCCTTTAAAAGTTTCAGGGGTGATTGAGTTAATAAGTATCAAATGGACTGAATCTTGGTGAGGTGCAAAATAAATTGGCACCTCATCATGATCCAAACTGTTTACAAATAGTTATCAATACATGGTCGTCAAAGCATGAGAAGGCTTTTACCCATTACCCCATAAATACACTATTTTATGCCTTTAATTCATTCATCCACTGAAGAAATAAGTTCCAATTTATACAGCCATGAATATGCATCATAAGAAATATTTTCTATATTCCAGCAGGTGATAGCTTAAAGCAGGATGAACGTAAAGCAGAATGCATTACTTTCATCCTGCTTTAAATAGTCACATGACTTCAAAACTAGAAATAGTAATCAATGACCACAATCAAATATCTTGACATTTCTATAATCAAAACTTTTGAATCAACTTAATTAGGCTGATATGCAAGTTTTAATGCTTTTGATTATCAATAACCATTGAATTCTAGCATTGAAAACCACATATGAGGAATCAGGTCAAGATTTGAATTGTTTGTAAATCATCAGTTATAAAAACAATTTACCCTTCTCATGCTTTAAATGTTTGCATACATATTGACAATTTTTGAAAACAGTGTTAACCCAGATCAGACAGCTCTCTAAGCTGTGTGATCTGGGTCTGCACTGTTTTTTTAATTAGATTTTTGTCTGACATGAGTATGACTGTAATCTTTCCTGATGAAAATATTCTGTATTACATTAGCCAATTTTAATAGTTTCAACTGATAGAATGATGTTCATGGTAGCTGGTGTTTTAGATATGAATATTCAGCATGTGAAGGGTTAAGTCCCACTAAATTATGACCACTCAAACTATGATGCATTGATCATGGTGATAAAAAGGTAGTACATGTATCTTTAAATTTTTTGCACAGGAAATTTGCTTAGGATCATTTGAAAATTAACATCCCCAAAAAGTATCACCGGGTTGTCAGTCTAAGCCCTTCTTCTGCTGAAAATTCATTATATATAAAGTTTCCCACTATGAACATCTTATCAACTTCTGAACTGTTACCATGGTAAACAAAATAAGGAAAATTTACTGCATGACAGACTTGAGAGGCATTTTCAGACAGATCCTATAAGT
Organism: Gari tellinella; assembly: GCA_922989275.2. Lineage (NCBI taxonomy): Eukaryota > Metazoa > Mollusca > Bivalvia > Cardiida > Psammobiidae > Gari > Gari tellinella. Next base: position 53,166,072 of record OV277858.1, on the reverse strand, counting down.
AAAACAATGTAGACCCTGATCAGACAGCTCCTTCAGGAGCTGTCTGATCTGGGTCTACACTGTTTTCAAAGGTGTCAATATAATTATGTTAATACTGGTAGCAGGAGAAGGTTACAAGTTAACCCATTAACTCATAAGCGATAAACAATTACCAATGCTTATCTCAATACAAGCTAGTGGATTAAAGTGTGTCAAAATGAGTCAGTATGAGACTATTGCTCAATGAGTCAATATGAGTCAGTATGGCTTAATGGGTAAAGTACAACGTTCGTAATGTATAACTTTATGTAAGCTACTATAATGCCTAGGGTCTCCATGACCTAGAGGATTGAAGCATAAGATTTGAACTGCAATCTGGTAGTGATCTACCAATGGTCAAATCTAGTCTTAGACAAAACAAATTCTTAAATTGAGGTAGTTATCAGAAATTAATTACAGTCGATCTTCAATATCTCAAACTCGCTTAATTCGAACTATCCGATTTGTCGACACATGAATTGCATTATTTCATGCTCGCAAGTCGAACATACCCTATTTCAGAGTTAAAAGTGGCTTAGCCACGTTTTAACTTTGAAATACGGATATGTTCGACTTAACTGAGTTCGAGATATTGAAGTTCAAATGTATTTAAATGAAATCATTTCATAAACTTTTGATTGTGTGTTAATACTAGCACCTATATTAAAACACATTGACAACTTGTATGCCAAATCAGGCTGTCAATCTCTTTAAAAACCAAACACAAACTAGCCATGTTTGAGTGGTCATACAATTTGGGCAACTTTATTGTACAGTGGAGAATCTGTTATTCTTTCCCAATAAACGCGTTTACGCTAAAACTATTATTTGCAGTGCAAACAGTTTGGAGCCAGATCAGACGCCGGGTAACCCGGCGTCTAATCAGGCTCCAAACTGTTTGCCACCAAGATAAACATGAAATATCAGAATTGTCCAAAAGTTGTTCTTTTCTACGTTTTAGCGCTTTGCGTTTGCGTTAAAACGGGAAAGAATAACAGATTCTCCACTGTATTATATGGCACATAAACAGGGTAACACTTATGAATTACAAACTTACAAATTATTTCTATATTGTCCATGTACAAAAAAGTACAAGTACAAAAGAATACCTTAAAACAGTTTTTGAATGACTATAATATTATAGTCATTCAATACCAAGAAGCTTTAACCCATAACCCCATTGCCTGTTTCTAGTATTGAAGATAGATGACCACTTAAAGCAGATTGAAAGGTGCATTCTGCTTTACTTTCAGCCTGCTTTAAGCTACCATCAGCTACAATATAGAAAATATTTTGTGTGATATATATTCTTGACTGAATAAATTTGAACTTTTTTCTTCAATGGATGAATAAATGAAAGGAGTAAAAAGGAGTAGTTATGGGGTAATGGGTTAAAGCCGAATGAATCCTGTATCAATTACATAATCAAACAGATTTTGGTAAATTTCTCCAACATGCTCTAAGCACAAGTCTCTAATAGACATATTTCTTCATTCTTCTAAGTGAACCTGATAAAGAGTTGACCCTTTCCCCCATAGAAGTGCCTTTTAGCACATTCAGTTTATTCCTCCACTGGAGAAAATAATTCCAATTGATACAGTCATGAACATGTACCATAAGAAATATTTTCTATATCCTATCAGATGGCAGCTTAAAACAGACTGAATGTAAATCAGAATGCACCTCAAGGCGCATTCTGATTTACTTTCAACCTGCTTTAAGTGGTCACCTGTCTTCAAAACTAGAAACAGGCTATTGGACAAAAGGTTAATATGAAATCTCTCCAACATCTTGACAATTAAGTGAGTGTTCAAACCAGGGTTAAAGTAAAGCAGAACTTTCCTACAGGAGCTTCTGCTTTACTGTCAGCCTGCTTTATGCAGCCACCTATCTGTCTTAAACACTGAAAGCAGGCTTTGAAGAAAAGGGTTAAACAGCTTTGAGTAACAGCACCCATGGACCTCCAGGACCTGTTTAGGGATATATTACTTGCTGTAGCTATTCATCAGCCAAATCATGAGAAATAAAAGGCCATCAGTCATTGTAAAAATGTAGACCCAGACAGGGCTCCAGATAAGAGGTAGTTTTTTCAACAAATCCCACATTTTCTCACTATTTTTAGCACCAAATCCTATGGTGTTACTACTCATTAGAATCGTCTCGAAGATACGATTCTAATGAGTAATGACACCATAGGGTTTAATTCAGAAATACAGATTTTAGTTTTTGAAAAACTACCCTTATCTGGTGCTCTGCCCAGATACCCACAGCTATGGAAAGGTTGGTTCTAATCAATGTGTTAACTGTTTACAGCTGTAATAGATTAAATGATAATGACTCTTTGCATTGTTTGTTCTTGGTCTGTGTTTTTTCCAATGCATGAAAATCCTTTTTGTCATAAAATACTCAGCAGGACTTCGAATATTTCCAACAAGTTTTCCTTAATGTCTTCAAATATCCATGTTGTGACTTCTCATAAGAATTGTCTTGACGAGGTGATTCTAATAAGTTGTCACATCATAGTATTTGGTTGAGACATAAGGATTTAAGTCAAGAGCTCCAGATAAGGGGAGTATTTCAAAAACTAAAATCTTTATTTCGGAATAAAATCCTATAGTGTGACTACTCATTAGAATTGTCTCGAGACAATTCTAATGAGTAGTCGCACCATAGGATTTGGTGCTGAAAAGAGCGAGCACATGTTGGATTTGTTCAATATATTCCTTCTTATCTAGGCCCTGATAAGTGTTTGAAATACTCATCCCATCTGCAGTTCTGCTAAGAGAATTGGATGATTTACAAAGCTCCAGATAAGGGGAGTATTTCAAAAACTAAAATCTTTATTTATGTTTTAAACCCTATGGTGTCACTACTCATTAGAATCGTCTCAAAGAGTAGTAACATCATAGGATTTGGTATTGAAATAAGTAAGAAAATGTTGGTTCAAATTGCTCAGTTTACTCCCCCTTATCTAGAGCCCCGGATTTACACATTTAATGCTTTGTTATCTTTGTCTCCTGCCTGCACTCTGTGATCTTGCTCTATGACTCGTTGACCTATGCCCAGAACTGTCCTGTCTACTACGACGGTCATCATAATCATCATCATATCTGTCTCTACTATGATATCCCCTGCGATCATCATAGTCACTATAGTTGTCCCTGTCTGTATAATTATCCCTCCTCCTATGAACATGAGAACCAGTAGATGAAGATCTTGGCCTGCTTCTATCATTTGTGGTGCTTCTTGACCTATCCCTGCCCCGTAGTCTGTTATCATCGGAGTAGTAGTCAACCTCATCCCTGTAATCATAAGTACTGCGTGCACTACGAGCAGGAGAATGGGATCTATTTTTAGACTTTGAGCTACGTACACTCCCTGAGTCCTTGTGACCCCTACTGTGTGAGTCTGTAAGGGGTCGACCCTTGCTTCTTGCTTCTCTTAATGAACCTTTAATATTGCTGTTTGAAATTAGGGTTCGCTGGCGATTTGATCTTCCTAAGCCCCTGTTTGATTCAGCTCGACCTTGACGGTCAAAGTTTCTAGCTTCTTGTCTACTTATTTCTTGTCGTCTCAAGTCCTCTTTCTCCATTTCATCTCTTCTTTTATCTCGTAGCAACCCTCTACGCATGCTATCAAACTCTCGGTTCACATCTTTTAGTGGTTTGGACTTACTTCTCCCATCTGTTTCATTATAATTGGAAACAGAGTCTACCCCTTCACTGTTAGTCAAAGTATCAATGGAATTACACTTTGTAGCTTTGTCCGATATGGAAGGTTTGGTCCTAAACGCTGGATAAACAAATGCTTTATTTTCCTTGTTATTGGCTGTATTATGGGTACTATGGGTGCTGTGTGTGCTATGGTGACTGCTGTGGACGCTGCTATGAACACTACTGCCGCCTCTTGCAGTCCCGAAAGCTGAAAAAAATATATATACAGTAAAACTTCTCTATTACAACCACTAAAACTAAGGCTAATTGATTGTATAAAAGACAGGTGACAGCTTAAAGAAAGCTCCTAAAGGAGCTTTCTGTTTAACTGTAACCTTGCTTTAAGCAGTCACCTGTCGTAAACACCTAATAATTAACACATGTTAGTGGTCGTAATAGAGAGGTATTACTGTACAGACAAACTTGTGTCAGTGGTCATTATATTTAGAAGCATAAAGGTAGAAAGTTCCTGTTTAAATTTAACTTAACGCAATTGCAGTGAAATAAAATGTAGAAAAATTACATTTTTTCGAAAATTGATTTATTCAAGTCTTAGTGGCAACAAGTTTATAGCCAATTCAGACATCAAGTAACTAGGCATCTGATCAGGCTCTAAACTGTTTGCAATTAATGTACATTATTGTTCAAGCAACATTTTATGTCAAAGCATACTGTTTTTCTCAGTATATCATCATCATCATCATCATCGGTATTTATATTAACGTGCAGGAGTGGGAGTGTCGTCCACATCGGTGGGCCCCCTTCCAGGCAGCTGGCTAACTGCACGCATAGCAGATCTCACACTGGATCTACACACATCCCTGTCCCTATATGGTGAAACATGTATTAGCGACCATTAATGAAGCATACCAACCAAAAGCCTAAACTTCATTTCAGAGTACATGTAGTTATCAGATGAATTACCTCCCTTTGGTGGGAATTATGCATATTCCCAAACCATATGCAGTGTCATTCATTGTGAGAGGCAGTATATCAAGGTGAGAGGCAGTATTATAGGCCGCATGTTTGAAATATCATATTTTAAGGATATGTATGATACGTTCTGTGTCTGTCTCTTGCATGAGTGGCTTAGATTATAGGCACTGTTTATCCCTTATTTTACTGTAACATCATCTACACTACAGTACAGTCAAAACTCGATACTTCGAACTCACTTAAATCAACCGTACCAGTATTTCATCAGTTGCATTTCGATAAGTCAATCTCCCTTAAGTCAAACATACACCACTACCCGTATTTCAAAGTTAAAACGTGGCTAAGCCACGTTTTAACTTTGAAATATGGGTATGTTCAAACTAATGTGAGTTCGAACTATGGAGTTTCAACTGTATTTGCTAAAAGATTTTAAAATAGTTTTGATACTGTTCAAATACAGTTGCCCTGCATCCAGTCTGTATCTAAACTGTTTGCCAAGCCTAGTCAAGCAACAACTAGCAGGACAAAGGTGTATGCATTTTCTGCTTTACTTAACTCATTAATCTCTGAAACTTCAAACAGACAAATGGAGACCAATTTCTTGTGAAGTCTATAGTCCAAACTTTACTTTTATGTGTTGTTTTTAATGACAAACTGTGCAGACCTTGATCAGTGGGTTCCTACAGGATTCCTCTGATCTAGGCCTACACTGATTGCATAGGAAAAATGTATTCTTTAGAGGTACCCTGTGTGTAAAACAGTCACCTCTGTGTGTCAATCAATTACCTCCATAGTCTATTTCTTTTTTCAAAGACAGGTGACTATCTAACCCTTTCCCCTATACAAGCGACTTTTAACATGTTTTATATATTACTCTGCTGAAGAAAATAGTTCCAGTTTATACCCTTATGAACAATTACCATCACAAATATTTTATACTTTGTCGAAATTACGTCATGTATAATATGAGGTCATTATTTTTGTAACGTCAAAATGTGTTTAAAAAAAGGAAGACGTTAGATCTGCAAGCGGTTTGTCGCTTTTATTCGGAGTTACTCTTAATTTTAGGTATAGAACTATATAGCCTTTTAAGGGGATTATTCGGGAGAGAAACAATGACCCGATCAACTCCGCAAAAGGCTAGATCCTTAAACAAAAATCTGTATCATAAAGACGCCTTATTTGGTCCCGCAATGCAGACAAATTTTGCGCACCATTTTCGCGCATGTAACAGTACTATGTAACAGTACTATGTAACAGTCAACTGTTGCCCGCTGGCCTCAGTCTGGTGAATATTTCGGAAAACAGTCAAAAATGCTTAATATTCACTTAAATAGAGAGTCAGGTAATAACACCCAATGGGAGACAAAGAATGTGTGTGTTGTGCGGAGGGAGTTATTATAGTGGGGGGGGGGGGGGGGGGGTGGGGGGGGTGGGGGGGTGGGAGGGGGGAGGGGTTCTGATTCTTATCTGGATCCAAGTTGTTTGTCACTTGTCAGTAAGTTTTTTCTGTCAAAATGTCCAATATGTAGCAGACAACAATTTTAAGCAGACAATATTGAAGCCGTGGAAAGGTTGGACATTATTGTCTTCTTAAAATGGTGGAACAGCTGCAAGCATTGTTGTAAAAAGGGAATTATTGTTCAGTGGGCCGTTGTGGGGAAGGAACACTGTAGCAGGCTTGATACATACTTGAAGCAAACAGGGTAGACCTTGATGAAGCCAGCTCTTTATGCAGCTCTTTTTCTTCCTTCTTCCGCCTCTGTACATAGAACACATACACAGTAACGAGGATGATGATGACTATGAAGACAACTATTCCGATTGCTATTCCAATAATGGCCCCTGTAGACAGCCCTTTGGGTGCTGTGGGTTCTCCAATGTCTTCTCCACCTATATCAGGGCCTACAGTGAAAAAAGCAAGTCCAGAAAACAGTGGGTAAACTTAACATTTTAACCCTAGTCACGAGTATACCAGGGCTCCAGATAAGAGGAAGTAAACTGAACAAATCCAACATTTTCTCACTCATTTCAGCACCAAATCTTATGTTGTTACTACTCATTAGAATCGTCTTGAAGAGTAGTGACAACATAGGATTTAATGCAGACATAAAGATTTTAGTTTTTGAAATACCCACCTTATCTAGAGCTCTGGTATCATATTCAAACAGTGTACCAGTGTGAAGTAAACACGTGTCCTAGTCAAACAATGTAGACCCAGGAGCTTAAAGCAGCCTCTGGTCAGGGGATGCACTGTTTGTCATTTAGCATTATATTGTTCAAATATACCCTAAATAGTCAATAACGGACTTAGAACGGATTTAATTGGAAACTAAAATTCTTTGTGTGAAGTTCTATATGAGTTACACTTAGTCTACACACTATGTTATTGTTTTTTCACAAAGACAACATGTTTTAAATTGCTTGTATCAGTCAAGTCAAAATCCCATAAAAAAAAGAAATTGAAAGAGAATTTTGCAGTAATGCTTTAAGAATATTATTTTTTCAAGAACATGAATATCAAAGAAATTTTAAACCATGATTATTTGTTTTAGTTTACAATGTGATGGCTGGATCTTTACTTTTTGCAATGTAAGATTGCTAGCTTTCTCACAACACAGGTAACAAGGGGAAATGGCAGACATTCCTGATTAACCCATTCCTCCATAGGTTGTTTCTAGTATTGAAGACAGATGGCTGCTCAAAGCAGGTTAAAGTAAAGCAGAATGCACCTTTAGGTGCATTCTGCTTTACTTTCAGCCTGCTTTAAATTTCCATTTGCTAGGATATAGAAATTATTTCTTATGGTGAATATTCATGACTGCATCAAGTGAAATTATTTTCTACAGTGGAGGAATACATTAAATGCATAAAAAGGTGTATTTATGGGGGAATTGGTTTAAGTGTTGGTACTCCAGGAACTGATGTCTATCAGAAATTCTGACTTCTGTCTGTCAATCAGAAAGAGTTTCGAGCCTGAACAGTAAATGTATACAATAGTCATGTACTCTGCATCTAATCTGGCTCCAAACTGACTGACACTCAAATTTAAAAAAATCATCAACATATTCTTGAAAAGAAAAAAAATCATTTTCTACTATGCTTGCAAAGCAGTTTTATTACCCTTAAATTAGCGAGAATAAGGTTTTTCCCCATTGTGTATTACGCCAAAGTTCAAAATCGATGTAGACCAACACTGATAACTTGAACTTGTTTAATCAAACTTACTTCATACAGGTAGGTACCAATTTTAACACCTTTAAATTCTTTCTCCACTGACAAAAATAGTTTTAATATACAATCATGAATGTGCACCATCAGAAACAAATTCTATATCCTAGCAGATGGTTGCTCAAAGTGGGCTGAAAGTAAAGCATAATGTGCTTTAAGGCACTTTCTGCTTTACTCTCAACCTGCTTTAACTGATCACCTGTCTTGAAAACTAGAAACACTCAGACTATGCATAAAGTGTCATATCAAACTTACTTAAATGTGCTTCAAAGTTTATATGTTCAGCTAAGCCACTTTTAAACTTTGAATTACATTTAGAATTTGTGAGCTCACATTATCAAAGTATAAAACAGAAGCAATTGAGGTTAGTTTGACTTGAGCAAATTCAAGTAATTAATTGAGGTTCAACAGTTTTCTGTAGTCCACAAAGTATGAAAATGATTACCATCAACTCTAGCCAGTACAAGGTAGAAGCTGTAGCCAGTTCCTGAAGCATCTGGCTTCTCAAGACTGATGGCAACTTCTGAGGTTGTGGAGTAATACAGTCCATTAGGGCCCTGCTCACACCCGAACTTGTACTACAATCATACAATGTTCAGTACACAGAGTGTGCAAAAAACTTTAAACAATACAAAAATATAGAATAGATCTACTGCCAATGCCAAGAGAAAACCCGGCTGGAATATTTGATGTCACATATCATTGACTAGTTTCGTCCTTGTTTGGACTCATCATAAAACTTTAAACCTTAAAACACTGCTGACTTTCCACACAGAATCTCCCATTTTTTTCATAATGATCAGTTTGAATTGACTTTTCAGGGATTTGCAACCCTGTTTCACTTTTAATAGACATTTTCATGAAATGACTGAAATTGACAGGCTACTTTTACAAAAAATAATAAGAGACCTACATATAGGATTCAGACAATGTGTGCAATGATCGACTTTTATTTTCTCAAATCAACAGCAATTGTTCATTCACATCATAAGTTATGCATACCTTTGCTGAATACTTAATAACAAACAATTATCTCAGAAATATTGCATGTATTCTAATATTATTTATAAGAATTGATTTGTATTGCATTAAATATATATGCATTGTTTCAATATTGTACTTTGTAATTACATGTATTAAGATACTGATGTCATTACAATACAATACATAAAGTTAATGTTGATTCAATCATTTCGTGAAATGCCTGAAGGTATTTTTCAGTCATTTCGTGAAATGAATGAAATTTTTAGTCATTTCATGAAAAGACTGATTACACAGATTGACTGTAACATATATACAGGTCTTCCACACAGTAAAAGTTAAATATTCTACAAAGCCTGATTTGATGATCCGTTCACACAGATAAGATTAACCCATTACCCCATAAACACGCCTTTTAGCGCCTTAAAATTATTCATGATTTGAACAAAAAGTTTCCTTTTTATACAGTCCTGAATATATACTATAGGTAGTTTTTTCTATATCCTATCAGATGGTACCTTAAAGCAGGCTGAAAGTAACGCAGAATGTGCTTTCAACCTGCTTTAAGTGGTCAACTATCTTCAATTCTAGAAACAGTCTATAAGTTAATGGGTTAATTTTGAAGTGCAATGTTCGAGCACACAAAGAATGCTCCAAGTGAATGCTTAACACATAATTACCCAGTCTAGATACACCTTTTTACCCCTTTCATTTGTTTTTCCATTGAAGAATTAGTCACATTTCATACAAGTATGAATACTGCACCATCAGAAATATTTTCTATATCCAAGCAGGTGATAGTTGTATTTGTAAGTAAGAAGGCTGAAAGTAAAGCAGAATGCCCCTAAAGGGACATTCTGCTTTAATTCAGCCTGCTTTAAGTTACCATTCATCTTAAACACTGAACATATAAGCTCAAATGCATTTATTGGGAAGGAATTACAAGTAATTTCTCCCCAGTACATTAATGTTGCAGACTTACCCTTGGTGTATTTAAGTTCATATCCCCATCATACATTTTAATAAATACTTGACACTCTCTGAAGACGAGTCGACGTATAAATAACTTGAAATTGGATCCATCAGATGATACAAATTTTACTGTGCATCTGTCTCTAGTACCTGCAATAGACCATATAAAGTAATTAACGTTGAGGACCCCTAATGAGATCAAGCTAACATGTACAGTGATCACTCTACGCAGAATTTATTCTTTATTGGCTGACATAGGCCCAATCACATTAGGAGTCCAGGGCTCCAGATAAGAGGGAGTAAACTGCAGAAATCCAACATTTTCTCACTTATTTTAGCATCAAATCCTATGGTGTTACTACTTCGAGATGATTCTAATGAGTAGTGACGCAATAGGGTTTTAAGCAGAAATATAGATTTTAGTTTTTGAAATACTCCCCTTATCTGGAGCCCTGATGTTGATTCATTAAGCTGACACCTGTTGTAAACACTTACAAACTCAATTTTTAATGAAAATCAGAACGGGTTATCAAAGATTACGAAGCTCCAATCCTGCTAGGAACATCTTTAATGCAAAACCTTAACATTGACCCTAGAGGTCAAGGTCAAAGGTAAGGCCACCAAACTGAGAAGCATCTTGGTCTACTCAGTGATGTGCATCAGCATATGAAGTTTCATGACTGTAGGTGCAGTCGTTTGCTCAGGACAGACTTTAACGCAAAACCTTGATGTTGACCCTAGAGGTCAAGGTTAAAGGTCAAGGCCCACCAAAAACTGCAGTGCATCTCGGTCTACTTATTGAGGCCCATCAGAATATGAGGTATTGTGTCATTTATAATATTTTCTTTATTGGATGAAGAAATTTAAGTAAAGGCGTAAACATGATCGAGTATTTAAGGGTTGTGGGTTAAATATCCTTGACTCGGAGTCATTTACATGGATATGATGGTTATTATGAAAAAGCTGACTCCTGATGAGAGAATATAGTCTGACTGTCTTACCCCGACCATCCTGCGGTGGGTTAGCAAAGATATTGAAGACATCATATTGATTAACAGTCACTGGCTGGGACAAGGTACATGTATCTGTCCTCTCCATGTCAACTAAAATAGAGCAAAAATATACAGTACTGTTCCCTCTCTACAACAACCCTCCCAACAATGATTCCCTCCATACAACGACCCTTGCCGCTCTTCCAAAAAGCAAGAAAATTATGCCAAACTTATTCACAGCTGTAATGTCGTCTGCTTAAAATTGCCGTCTGCTGTATTTCTCAATATTACATATAAATGGACATTTTGATAGAATAAATATAATTATGAGTGGCAAGTAGCTTCGATCCAGATCAGACGCCGCGTTACGCGGCGTCTGATCTGGATCCAAGCTGTTTGCAAATGTCTCTCTCTATAACGACTCCTTCCGAACAAGGCACACAATTTGTGTCTCCCATTGGATGCCGTTGTACATAGAGAGGGAGCCTATGCATGTTTCATCCCTGAAACTTCAAATGGACTGTTACAGTTTCCAACAAAATTTCGAAATTTTAATAATTAGGATTTACGGTGGTTAATTGTTTTTGAACGCAATTCTAAAGAGTATTGACATTTAAATTTCGAAACTCAAATATTTTACAATAACTTTACGCTTTCAACACTTAAAGTAAATTCTGTGGGTTCCCTTATGGATCTTTTTAATTACCAAAATATGGACCAGATTAGTTGGAATTCATGGGTAGTTGAATAAATATGGGTCTAAATCAGAAAACAGTGCAGACCCTGATCAGAAGGTTCCTATTGGAGCCCTCTGATCTGGGTTTACACTGTTTTCAAATGTATTGAGTATATTTAAACAGGTATAATTATCGACTGTTGAAAGAGTTACATTGTAATTTAATATTCACCCTATAGCCTGTTTCTTTGTTTTGAAGACAGGTGACATAAAACTTTTTCCTCGATCCCTAAAGCTTTAAATGGACAATTTTTCCAATTCAGTCTAGCCAATCTTTCACTTTACAGGGTTGCACTTTTACAAATTGTATAGAAAAATGTCAAATATTGCAGACATTGATCAGGAGCCCTCTGACAGTTTGCATCATTATACTCAGGACACAAATGTGTAAAAAGGGGTATCTTAATGAAGTATATTTAAATCTCAATTTTAAGTTTAATTTCTTTCAAGAATTATCCCTTTTCCTCATAGCCTGTTTTTTTAAGTTTTGAAGACATATGACCAATTAAAGAAGGTTAAAAGTAAAGCAGAATTCTGCTTTACTTTCAATCTGCTTTAATTTTATTGATACCATCTGCTAGGATATAGAGCTTTTTGCATATGACACCACATGTTCATGACTGCAGAAATTTGAAATATTTTCTGTAGTGGATGAATAAATTAAATGCGCTAAAAGACTCTTCTTAAGGAGGGAAAGGGTTTTTGAAAAGTTGAAATTACAAGGAAAATTGTTACCATTAAATCCAGATCCATATATAGGCTTCAAGAAGACAGCTAAAGCAGCTATAAGAAAACCCGTCAAAGCCATCTTTTCTTCCCACTTAGCATAGATCTGAAAAAACAAAACAAGACTGCATTCAATATTAAAAGCTTAAAATTAAATCATTACCCCTCCCTTGACAATATATTCAAAAGTAGGTCAAGGGCAATGGATGGAGGACTTGAGTTAGGTTTAGGTTAGGGTCAAGGTCAAATTGAGGCTTGGCAATAGGGTTCAGAATAGATAATGGTCCAAGGCAACAACAGTATACATGTAAGTATCAAAGCATTCTACGTACACATGGGTGAAAGTTGGCAAAACTGAAAATACTGAAAACTATGCTGGGGGCTCGGGGGGCCGCTAGGGCCCCCAGTGGGTCCAGGGCAAGGCCCTGGCTGGGGGATCAGGGGGCCGGAGGCCCCCGGAAGCTCCTGGGTTTTAAGCATTTTGAAGGTCTGAAACTGTTGGAAAATTGTTTGAAAATGACAAGCAATGGAAAAATATAAAAATAATTTTCTTGGTCATAAGCATAAATGTTTTCCAAGGATTGAAAAATAAATCTTAATTTTGATTTTATTTAACAAAAGATGGAAATTGCTTTCAGCAAACTGTTATACTCCAAAGTAAATTATAAGCACTTTGCTTTTACAATTATCATTGTAAGGCCACAAAAATATGTTTCTAGTTAGGTCCATGTATGAGTTAGCTCCAAGGGAGAAAAATATGAGATGGTATTTAGGTTTTCTATCATTATACTGTGTTATAAAGCTGTATGTATAAGATTTTGTATCACTGACACTTAAAACTTATGACATGTAAATACTAGATCCAATACAAAACATTTAGAGCATACTCTATTTCCAGTCAAGCATTACCATAAAAACTGACTCTGGTTGTATAAGCTTTTGCAAGGATACTGTACATATCCCGTTCAGAAGGTTCTGATGGGAACATTCTGATCTTAGTCTACACTGTTCGTACAGGATAGATGTACATATAATTCATAACTGGCCCTTGCTTTCAGTTAACAGTTTAGAGTATTCAAATAAATCATTGTTGTCAGTACTTTTCAGTTGAATATAGTTAAACTATGGTACAGATACTAAAAGCCATTGTCACAGAAAACACCCAGTCCTGTCTGATCCTGTTTTGACACCTATATTTCATTTATACAGACCAGTGCATAGGTGCATGATTATATATATGAAGGGGCAGGTGCTGACCACATACTTCCACCTCATAAAATGATTTTTTAAAAAATGGCATGGGACTTGGGTTACCCTATAAATATATTTAAGAAATATTTTGTCATTTTTATGTGTACATGCCATTCTAAAGTTTTGTAAATTTAAAGGCATGACATTTGAGAGGGGTAGGGATAGGCATCTCACTTATCCTAATGAAAATACCTCCCTCTCTCTGCTCAAAGGATTTACTCATAAAGTAAATAACTTACCGCTGTGCCATGTCTACTTTATTTGATTGATAAATGGTTTCTTGATAAACGATTTCTAACCGTGATCTGTGTGTGAGTTTATTTTAGCTCTCATTTTCATGTTCAATTTGCTTTCAGAAAGTTAAAACTAAGTGGCACAAAATTTAAAGCAGTAGGCTATGATGGGAGAGGGAAGCCTTCCCATAGTTGATGGAACAAGAGGCCTCCCTAAAATTGATTTTAGTGGTTCAATGTTATACATTTAAATATTTTGATTTTTCTAAACTGTTTCAAAGCTGTGATGCTAGACTAAATTTTAATCTTGGGTTACCCAAATCAGATAAATATTTCTTTACTTAATGAATTAAATGGTTACTATCAATTACTTTAATGATAAGAATGCTATTAAAATACCTTTTCAATACTTTATAGCCATAGAAAACGGATTGTTTAACAGTCCAATAATATGTAATGTGAAAAATTAAAAAAGGTGACATTAATACTTCAGTACTGAGTAAGCCAGGGTTCGACATTGGCCTACGTCCGATAGACATTCACTAGTAACGGCGATGTTCGGTCTAGTGATCCCTCGCAGTTACTAACCCGAATGGTCTAGTTAAAATCTGAGGATGATTTTTTTAAATTCACGCATTTAGAAAATGACATCATTATGTTCAAGCTAAAAATCCTACCCAGTTCGCCACTGTGGTTTCAGACAAGTAGGTTGCTCAGACCTCAAAACTGTTTCCGCATCTAAATAAAGCACGCAGTCGGGAAATCCTTGTTCTAAAATTAGCAGTAGTAACTATCCCGCAGTAATTAGGGTGATGAGTAAAATCCGGTTCAGTTACGAAAAATATCGGTGTGATTAATTGATCATCTCGCGCTATACTTAAAACACCTGATTGTGTTGATAACAGTTACGTTTTGAATGTTTTTAGAATTGATCATTTTTAATTAGAAAGGTACAATATCCGAAAAGGTAACTGCAGTCTCAGTTTTTGGGATTGAAAATGACAATTTATTCTGCGAACCGATATTTCTCGGTAGTTACCGGATATTACACTTTCCCACGCTTTTCACTACCATGAGTGTCGTAAGTATCTTCAATGCAATTATTTTACCTAAAACACAATTTTGTATCAATTTTTACGTGCGAAACCGAAATCAATCCCAATTCTGATATATTATTTGTTTTGTTAACGAAAATATCCATTTTTCTGCCAAGTATAAGTACGACATTCAGCGAACGCTTTTTTGTTTGTGTACATCGTAACGTCAAATCATGTCAGATTTATTCAGCTTCGGTTTTAATGGTAAGAAAAAGGAAGAGAAAGGGGCGAGTACAGCTACGGCGGAGTCAAAGACACGCTATGAAAAGCAAAAAAGACAGAGAAAGTTTTGCGAAATTATTGAAGTTTACCAAAGATTCAGTTGTTTCTGTTTGGTCTACCAACTGTTTGGTCTGGTCTAGTAATGTTTGCAGGCTACAAGACCGAATGTCTAGTGAAAAAAAAAGTTAATGTCGAACCCTGTAAGCTACTTGTTTTATAATAAAATCGGATTTTCAGCCGAATTTCCTATTCAATCTCCTAATTTTGTTTAGTTTGCGTTTCAATAAAGTTAACCATTCATCTGCATTTGACAGATACGCCGGTATTTTAAATTCGCGAAAACTGATGACAAAATGAGCTTATTGAATTTTGATGCACCAACGATAAAATACGAAGCGTTCCGCGTGAATCGGATGATTCATAAAACAATGAGCGCCTAGTAAGACTCCGGTGAAAGAGATTTTAGATTTTCCAAAAGAAGTTTTTCGTACCGCTACGGCAAATTATCGGCAACAAGATCAAAATCACAAACAGCGCCCTCATAAATTTGCTTACCTCGTTATTTTAAGCAAGCCTGTCATATTATTGAAATCAACTACGGAAATGTTTGGTCAGAGACTGGTTTCCGTGTTTTCAACGCTGTCGGCGTGCGTGTAGCAACCTAATTCGGCAACCAGTCAGATTTGTTTTGGTTCACTCGGATTTTGCCGTCACCGTTATAGTACGACGAACGATAGGGCCGAACGATAACATTGGCGAACATTGACACCGTAATTTCAATTAATTTGACAGCTCTCGAAATCACCTTCTATTTTGTTTTTTCAATCTTACTCGACAAAGACATCCTCTACCCCCCCCCCCCCCCCCCCCCCGAATTTCTCAACGGATTTACACGTTCTGGAAAAATGACCCTCGGCAATTTCGGAAATACGGAATTCCGTCACAATACGGAAAACTTTCACCCATGCGTACAGGTTAGACCATGGTTAAGCGTGACTAAACGATATAGTTTGAGAACTATGTTGTTTAGTTGCGCTCAACGAACCACAGTCTAATTTAACCTTTTTAGAACGTACTCAGGCTTGGGCTCGAGGAAAATAAGAAATAATGCATATAACTAGGTCTAGCGAGATGGGGTAGATCTTGGTCTGTCATTGTTACATTGAAATTTCTGTATTTCTTCACTTTAAATCCTTGATCTGTTGTTAATTTCACTTAACTTTTGATTATTTATCGTTAAGTATACAGTGCAGGCAAAAGGTTTTTACTGTCGCTCGCTCGGAGGATAGCTATGAATGTGATGTCAAATTTGCTAAAATTCAGAATTGACGCAAGTATGGACTTAAAATTTAATAAACAGTTTGATAGTTAGTTCATGGTTTTTTGAAAAGCGTTGAACTACACGATATAGTCAACGGATTTTAAGGCATTCAAGTTTATTTCATATGATTCAAGGCCTCCAGCCCATAACATAATAAGTCATTACATGTAAATAACCTCAAACACATACTATAGATAGGTAATATAAGCAACAATACCAAAGCTCTTCTACGTCATATAGAAGTAAGAACCAAATAAAGTACTTGTCCTGACAAACAGTAGACAGACACAAACTTACATTTAAACAACATCAATAGCATTGCTCGATCAAAATTTCTTAAATAAGTGAATGCGTAAGATAATGCTTGACATCACTTTCAATAAACCGGTGACATATGGTTTACAATAGTTTGGTTTTCTTAAGCTTATTTGCGAAGTATATGTAACTTGCAAGGTCCTGCACTGTCCTTTCTGACTTTGAAGAGAACAAATGTACTATGGCATCAATATTTGAGTCCTCCAAATACCTTTGAGGTATATACTTCTGCCTAAGTTCTCTAAGAGATGAACAATTGAAAAGAAAATGCACTTCGTCTTCCACCTCTACGTTACACAGTTTACACATGCGCTGCTGTCTGGGCGTATTGGTGTATCTCCCTCTTTCTATTTCTAGTTCATGAACTCCAGATCTAAATTGTACTAGTGCATTTCGAAATTTTCGTATACTTACATAGTCTAAGTAAGATTCATGCTCAAATTCAGATTTAAACTTTTTATAGCATGTAAGTTTAGGATTGGAATTTAAAGCATGATTCCAATGTTGCAAATATTGATCTGTAAGTCGTCTTTCAAAAATCTTAAGAAACTCTGTTTCATAATTAACACCTTGCTGTAACCATACATGTCCAAAGCCATTTTCGTTCAGTAACTGCTTTACTTTAGTTACCCAGTTAACATTGCCAATAGAGTCATAACGCTTTAGCATTGTGTAACACTTTTTAACATAACGGTAATCAGGCATTTTCATAATTTTCAACCAATAGCTCAAACATCTTTTAGCAGCCTCTATATACAATGGGAATCGCCCACAATCTCCTAACACAGCCGCGTTACAAGTTCTGTTATTCGCACACAAGTATCTTTTGCATGCGTATCTGTAAACAACTTCCGTTTCTTTGCGTTCTTCAAACCCCCATATTTCTGCACCATACAGCAAGATTGGTTTGATTTTAGTGTCAAATAGTTTAAAAAATACACTTTGTGGTAACTGACCACACTTATAAAGTGAAGCAAGAAGTGTATTTAGAGCCCGTTTTCCTTTTGCTGCCATGTCAGATGCCATTATATTATAAGATAGCTGCTGAGAAAATGACACACCAACATAAGAAAAACGGTTCACAATATCCAATTGAACATTGTTATAAAACCACTTCTCTCGTCTAGAAGGTCTACCGCCTCTTTTAAAAACCATTACCTTGGTTTTGGTAGTATTTACCATAAGCTGGAAACTGGTGCAGAATTCCTGAAGAACATTTAGTTGCTTCTGGAGTCCTGCAACAAAGGCATCTGATTGGTCAAGAGCTCCAATCCATGTAAATCTGAATCTGAATGTATATGTCTAAGGAACAACTTCTGGCTTAAAAGGGACTCGCAACCGGATGGTGTACTTGTCAAAATAAAATAAAATACTCAAATTAAAGCAAATTTGTGGCATTATTTGGCTTCTGACATTAAAAAAATATGATCAGTCCAAAAAAAGTCTCAAGAATCGTCACCGAATCTGCCGAATCTTAGTTTTTTTTTAGATATTTTCCATCGTTTTTCTATAGCGTCAGCTGACGGTATAGTTGTTGTTGCTTCTCTACACGGGCTCAGACATAAACCCGAGCCGAATAAAGTACTATCAATCGCTACCAGTGAAGTACTTTAATTCGCTACCACATATAGAGAGAGCGCTGGTAGCCGAGGTAGTAAAGGCGTTTCCTCATTTTTCATGTTTGTCTCTGCATGGAGGGTCACGGGTTCGAATCCCACCAGAGCTTCTTCTTTTTTTTTTTTGAAATGCATTTTGTAACAGAATTTATTATCCTAAACTAAATATTACCCATTTATATAAGCAATTATTTTGACATATATATACAAATTACTATTTTTAATGCTAAATCCGGTTGCGAGCCTCTTTAATGAAACTATGTGCTAAATGTATAATATTTATGTACATTGATTGTTCGTAATTTGGACAAATAAAATGAGAAAAAAAGTCTAATTTAATTCATGGTCAAGGTGAAGTTGTGGTTGTGCGATACTGGTGGATTGTTAGTTGCGATAACGTAACTGTATAATATTGGAATTAGGGACGATGTGAACCACCACCGATGTGAACCACTGCCGATGTGAACCGATTTACCAGACGCTGTGAACCACCTCATAAGACGATGTGAACCTTTTTTTTTTTAAGTTTTATAAGTGAAATATCAGATTTATTTTTAACAATTGGAAACTATAATTTTTAATGTTCATTGACCTGTTATAACCCTATTTTAGCGACTTTAAGTGGGTCAAAAAATGGTAAATTCTCATTGGATACAAGAACATATTAAGATTAGTTAAACTTGGCATAAATCTTGACCAACATATCTACATCAGTATGTGTATTGTTTAAATTGAGTTTACAGCATTAAAATTGCTAAAATGACAAGTTTATGACACTATTGTACTAACATTTAACAGTGAAAAGCAACTAGTTTAAAGCGTAATCATACGTCGGGTTACCCGGCGTCTGATCTGACACCAAACTGTTTGCAAAGTATTTAAAAATGAGTGGCAACTAGTTTTAAACCTAATCATATGTCGGGTTACCCGGCGCGTATGATAAGGCACCAAACTGTTTGCAATGGAATTAAGGGTTATAGCGAAAACGTGTTTATTGGAAATAACACCCTAATGAAAATATTGCAGGCACATAAATGAAAACTATGATGAAGTTGTATTTCAAATATCTAAATATGAGAGAAAGTTATATGATTTAAATACATAATTAATTTTTATATGGATCTAATAAATAGCATAAAAAACAATGAACGTACAGGACAAATTGAACGCTCCATGCGTATATTGTTCTAATAATTGGTTCCTGCTAAATGGCCATATCAAGTGACATTTTTCCCGCGCCCATGGTTTCTTTCTCCCTCATGCTGCATGTAACCATGCCTGAGATGAAATAAAGTTTTGTTCTGTTCTGTTCTTATTCCCTAGCAGGAGCTCTTACCGGTAGATATAATCTCCCTGGCCCTAGCTACCATAATGCTATGCTCATTCTTTTCTTAATATGTACACAATCCTACAACAATTTTGAAAATAAATATTTTAAAACAATCGCATAATTTAGCATACGGGTCAAATCCAAATTAAAATCTATAGATCTAATAACTTTTCAATAAAATTTAGATATTGTCTGTTTTAAAACTTTATTAGATCTACTCAATGATTTATATTAGCTATATATATGTGTATACATGGTCTCTGATCTACTTAGACTCGCCCGTGTTCCATTAAAGTTAGATGCTGGAGCACAGAGAGAGTTTAATAAGCAATTACTTATATAGATCTAAAATACACTCTTAACCCATTAAGCCATACTGACTCATTTTGACTCATTGCTCAATAGCCTCATACTAACTCATTTTGACTCACTTAAATCAACTAGCATGCATTGAGGTGAGCACTGATAATTGTTAATCGCTTATGAGTTAATGGGTTAATAGATAAATTATAGGCTAGTTAGAACGATTTGAAGAAGATAATATGCGTAATGTAAATTAAATTAATTGTTAACATTCAGGGATCTAACTTTGATTAAATAAAATATGATTGGCCATAGGCCGTTTTGATGGGGAAAACGTTTCTCCTTTGAAGGAGTATTGTTTCACACAAGGTAAAATAAGAAGACTTGGGTTGTTTTATTTTGAAAAAATTTAATTGGTTCACATCGTCCAATAGGGTGGTTCACATCATCCTGAAAATCGGTTCACATCGTCCAAAAATCCGGTTCACATCGGCGGTGGTTCACATCGTCCATATACCTAATATTGCTGATACAGTGGTCTAGAGCTCTAGAGGTACAGTACTGCAGCTAGTGGATTGTATATGCCGCAGCCTGTAAAATATCACTAATAATGAGGGGAAATGTTGATAATAGCATATATGCAGGGCTTTCTATGAAGGAGTCGGTTTAGTCTCTGAGTGCAGTAGTGGCACACATGTATGCAAATCAAAACTTTTATTTAGATTTTATTTGTATGACTTTTTTAAAGAAAAAAAAAGAAAAAAAAGTTGATTGATTCCTGAGTTCTCAGCATTCCATTGGTTACTTTTCACGATTCATTTGACGATGCAAACACTTCCGATATGGTTCAATGCATGTATCGCCCTAGCATGGGGCCAATTAGCGATCTATTAAACAATTTACTAGTATCCTGCCAAGGTCTTATCAGCTCGTGTCAAGCCAGCCGGGTGATCAAAGGGGCAAAAAAGCTCCCACAATGAAAGTAGGGCAGCTCGGCGCTCGGAAAGGGCAACACGGCGGGGTTAAAAAGCATATAGGGCACGGCGCTGCGCCGTGCTGAAAAGACCTAAGGGAAACACTATTTTTTTTTTTATTATTATACCATATTACACTGCGCTAAAAGCATAGGAGAAATAACAATACCAATAAATTGACACATGAGTTATGTATGGTATTTGTACATTTCACTGTTCAGCATTTGAAGACTTTTCAAAGTTGATACACTTGTACTATGATTTTAGATAATTTACGTGAAACTTAATGCAGTTTATTGTCTGTCGTTTTCATCTTTCTGTCCCGGACTTATTCTGAGTTATCCTTTAAGAATCAAAATTATTTGTCACACCTGTATGTTTCACCTGTCCATCTTCCGTAAACAATTGTGTGCCCTCTATCGGATAAATGACAGTTATCTCCCTTTTGGCTGGTGCCCAAAATCAGTGAAGCCGGACTAAGCCAATCATTGATTGGCCGATGAATACACACCTCCAAGAGGTGAAGGACGACGAAATGGCTTCCGTTGCTGTCAAAAGCTTCGGACTTTGTGGGAAAATTACTAGACACTTAAGCATTTTTCTGAGACCAAATCATGGAAATATTAATCAATATCAAAAGCGCTCAATAGTTACTAAGGTAAGATTTAATAGTTAAATTAAGATATTGAAATAAATTCGGTTTGTGTGTTGTCCTATTTCTCAATGTCAGATGTTGACACACTTGCGATCAGCTGAGCAAAGAACAGGTCGCTGTAAAGCAAATTTCAAATTTAGGTCTTAGGCTTTAGGAAATAAAACGCAAGACACACTTTAATTCATGATTTTAGATATTTTGTAATTATATGTAACTTGTAAGGAAATTGATAAAAATTAATAAAAATAAATTTCATTTTAAATTTATGATTAATGACCTGAATTATGAAAAAGTTAGGCTCCGTTTCAAAAATACCAAAATTTGAAAAAGGATTGAAACATGAATGTCGCTCATTTCAGTTGGCTTGACTCTATGACAACATGAACAACAAGAAATATCTTTAAAAAAAAGATATTCAGCGGAATGGGTGGTGGAATTCATGCTGTAGATGGGTGTGCAAAAGTGTATGAAATTGGGGTTTTTCAAAGAATTGTAATATCTTGGATTGAAAAGCAAAAAATACACATTCAAGGATATAGCATATAAATTACTCTGACTAAAAAACTATAAATGTACAGAAATGCAGAACAATAATATGAATTATAACCCATATCCTAGCAACTGGTAGGAGATCCTCAGATTAAACTATTGTTCTATATATCAAACTTCATTCATGGGGAGTTTCTTGAAACAAACTACAGCGCCGGGTCATATTATTATAAACAATATGGCCGTCACGTTATGGACTGTAAGATTTGTCTACCTTTGACTATGTTTTATATTTAGGTTACTGTACATAAAACATCGATGATGACTTAACCATTACACAGACGTCATACATATGACGTCATAACCTAAAATCTTGGAATATACTCTCGTGTTTGTTTTCTTTTAGTGATCTCGTAAGTGATGGGGAAAGCCAAATATCTGTGTACCAGTGTGATAGAAATTAGTGTAAATAAATACTTAAAAGATGGAAAATGCTCTAAAAATGCAAAACTGCTAGGATTTTTAATAGATGTTCAGTATTTGCTGTTGCTAATCGGCATAAACAAAGAGGAATAATAGTATACAGGCTAAGAAGTGGAAAGAAGAGAAATGCCAAAGCCCTGGCTGTCCGTCCAAGGTCAGCCTCGTGATTTGTTACTGTATTTCCTGATACGGAGTACAGACAATATCTGTTGTTGGTAGCAAAATGCATGCACATATCTTAATAGATATTAACGACACCAATCTTTGGCGAGTTGTTGGTAGACATTTCACAAAACAGGTCTTATATTTTCCCAAATGAGTGTGCTGGTACATAGGGTGCGGAGTGTGGCACAGTTAAAACGAAGACACAGCAATAGTGGACTTTTATGGCCAGCTCAATCCCCAAATGCCAATAATATTGAAAACTGTTGGTTGTTGCTAAAATCCCAGCCCAGGAAAAAAGTAGCTCGCATCCAAAGTAAGCAGGACTTTGAGAGTAAAATCAGATCAATCTCGACTAACATTCCTCTTCATTACATAAAAACCTTGTAAAACTCTCTCGCATAGCAAACGGTAAAAATTATAAGAGCCAAAGAACACATCACTGAATATTGATGTTAAAAATGCTTTTTTACATCCTTGCTATAAAGTTATTTGTAAGTGTTTGGCAATGTTGATAATACGCCGTTACGTCAATGACGTCATTTTGTTTATAATAATATGACCCGGCGCTGTATAACTAAATAAACTGGGCATGTCCATCATAACAGAACAGCAGTCTGTAACCTCACTCTTGTACATAACTGATGAAACAACACAATTGTGTTTAACTCACTTGAGGCCATTTATTATATTGCTATCAATGTATGGTAAATTTGTACAAATAGTTAACAATTAAAATAAATTGGTAGTAAACCATTATTAAACAAAACACCTAGCTACCACTGTCTATCTATAGATTCTATAAAAAGACATCTGCTATCATATCTTAAAATAGAAGAATGATGTCATCAGCTCAGTAGTACACACACTGGTAAAACTGTTCTGCATAGAGTTTCAGGGCTCCAGATAAGAGGGGAGTAAACTGAACAAATCTAACATTTTCTCACTCATTTCAGCACCAAACCCTATGGTGTTACCACTCATTTTTATCGCCTCAAAGAGACAATTCAAATGGGTAGTGACACCATAGGGTTTAATGCACAAATAAAGATTTTAAGTTTTGAAATAATTCCCTTATCTGGAGCCCTGGCTACTATCCAATCAGACAATTCAGTTTCAACAGGTGCTCTTAATTCTAAATTTCTGATCAAATATAATTGGTTGAAATGTGTGGCCAAATAGAAAGTGTGGCTAAATAGAAACCAGACAGCTCCGCTGAAAAACACATGCAGCAAGTTGCTCAAGATTTCTAAAACGTTAAAAGATCCACGTGCGCAGTCCTACTTGAAGTTGAAAGGCCCTGCAAATGTCAGACTTAATAAAATCTGCAACGTCCCTTGATGGTTCTGTCACAGGTATTCTTCTTACCTTCACAGCTTTTTCTGCAATCTTTTAAAGTTTTATTTATTTTTAGTTGTCATGGGTTTTCCATCTACAGACATACAAATCACATGAAAAAAAGGCATGATAAATTAACTGTGGATATTTTGTTTTTTCTCTGTTTTCTCAATGTCCATGTAGATCTAAATCTATAATGTGCCTTACTAAAACCTTTGAGGTTGCCTGGTAACGGCTATTGTTCAACTAAAAATAGCACAAAGCTGTTCCTAAAAATAGGTAATTGTCACAGGTTTTAGAATATGCGACACCGTTCTGCGTTGCCATGGAAGTTCAGATCGGCTAGGGGTTTAGGTGATCCTGAAATGGAAGAAACATCAAAAGCCTTGACATAACTGGCAGTCACAGGTTTTAGGTACTGGTAGTGACGGAGTTTAAACCGTCACAATATTTTTCCTTTCTTAGCAAATCCAGGGTCTTTCACATTTATCCTCTAGTCTGGTAGTTTCGGACAGTCCAGTAGTAGTTTCGCATGCTTTACAAAAATACAAATTACAAAAAATGGAACTCATTAATTCACTCACTTCAGCATGCAGAATTCTGTCAAAGCTTTGGGAAGCTATAAATTAAAGGGTTTAGAAAAGTTCAAATATTTCTTTTATCATGTTATAATGAATGCAAGATTTTTAAGCTCTATAGAAGTAAGTGGAGCTTTTCAAATAATTTCATTTAATAATTATAATTATTTCAAATTCATATTTCAAATCCAATGTTAAGTTGGGACACTGCATATTAGAATCATCTGAAAGAGACTTGTTGCAGCTCATACAGTACTGTACATTAAGTTACACCAGGTAGCAGAAATGTGAAAGTCTTTAATTTATAGTCTATTCCATTTCCCACTAAACTCTACATTTTAGGTTGATCTAGATCTGAAAATACTGAAATGGTTTAACTCTTACCATGCTGAATTGTCGTCTGCTTCAAATGTATAATCCGCGAAAAAAATCAAAATGAATTTAATGTTTTTTTAAACTGAAGAAAAGTTGAATATCAGAGTGCGACAAACAGTTTGGATCTTGATTAGATGCCACATCACATGGTGTCTAATCTTGATCCAAACTGTTTGCAAATGTTAGCCAAGTTAAAATTAGCAGGATAAGGGTTAATCTTAAAACGATCAATTGGAAGAAAATTTTAGTTAAGATCAATGTAATACAGTCAAACTTCAATACCTCGAACTGTCACTTATAAGTCAAACATATCCATATTCAGAGTTAAAACTTCACTGTCCTCCAGGCTTTAAAGTTTGAAATAATAATTTATATTGTAGAACATTAGAAATAGGTGTAAGTTAGACGTACAGTTGAACTTCGATATCTCGAACGCACTTAACTCAAACTGTCTGATATTTCAAAACATGAAGCTGAACAGTGCATTATTTCATGCTCTGTTAAGTCGAACACACCCATATTTCAAAGTTAAAACGTGGCTTAACCACTTTTTAACTTTGAAATATGGGTATGTTCGACTTAACAGAGTTATAGATATTGAAGTTTGACTGTATGTGAGTTTGAGATACATGTATCAACGTTTGACTGTATACTTCACTTTCCGTGCAACAGTAAAATTAGGAAGAATAGATAAGATGTGTCTGTTAAAACATTGACTCATCATCATTCAATGGGACAATGTCAGAAATCTAAATTAAAATCAGGTTTTAGGAAAGATGCACAATATCTTTTACAAAAGCTCCGTATAAGATACATGGGTAAACAAAAAGTTCCAACATTTAAGTACCTATTATTTTTAATAAATTTTATATTGTCTGAACCATTTTCTAAGCCTATAATTAGGCTCCGCAGATAAAAAGTGCCACTTATTTACAATGTTTTTCTCCTTCATGTCTGCACCAAACCCTATGGTGTGATATAGACCTGGTGCACTCATTTAAGAATTCACAGTTGCAATGTGACTAGTATAAATGAGTGGTCATCATGCCATGTCCTGGTTTGGTGGAGGTATAAGGATTTTGATTTTGAAACACACACCTAATAGTACTTTTATCTTGAGCTCTGTATAATATTGTGATTTCTTATAAAATAACCTTAAAGAGACTCGCAACCAGTCTTGAGCATTAAAAAAATTGTAATTTGTAAATATATGTCAAACGCTTATATAAACAGGTAAGGATTAGTTTAGGATACAAAATTCTATTTAAAAATGCATTTCAAAAAAAAAAAATTGAGGTCTGGTTGGATTCAAACCCAGGACCCGGCATGTGGGGACAGAAAAGCAAAATAAGGCAACCCCTTAGCCAAATGAGCCACATGTGCTATTTATATATCTGGGATCGATTTAGTGTACTTAATTGTGTAGTGATGGAGAGTACATAATTCGGCCCGGGTTTAAGTCTGAGCCCATGATCAGTTTCTGTTGCGTCGATAAAGCGATTGAAAATATCTAAAAAACTAAGATTGGAAGACTTTTCTTGAGGGTGTTTTTAGACTGATCATATTTTCTATCTGGTTACGAGTCGCTTTAAACTAGGTACAGTTTGAATGTGTATTATGAAACAGAAAGCATTGGGTTTTGTTGAGACATAGAGGGTTTAAGTATTTGAATAGTTCCCTTTAAAACCCTTTTGGTGTCCTCCACAGCAATGATAATGTGAATCACCTATAATCACCATGATTTAGCAGAGTTGATTTAGGTATGTCTTCTTCTGCTTCATTTACAGCGCTCCAGATAAGAGGGAGTTATCTGAACAAATCCAACATTTTCTCACTCATACAGCACTAAATCCTATCAGTATGGTGTTACTACTCATTAGAATTTAGAATCGTCTCTTCGAGACAATTCTAATGAGTAGTGACACCATAGGGTTTAAAGCAGAAATAAAGGTTTTAGTTTTTGAAAAACTCCCCTTATCTGGAGCCCTGTTCAAGACAGTTGGATATAGTCAATTGGCTCTTTTGGCTATAAGGGAAAGGGTTAAAGAGGCTCGCAACCAGATTTAGCATTAAAAATATTAATTTGTAAATATATGTCTAACGCTTATATGAATGGTTAAGAATTAGTTGAGGATGAGAAATTCAGTTTAAAAAATTCATTTCAATAAAAAAAATTATTATGCTCTGGTGGGATTCGAACCCGTGACTTGGCATGCGGATACAGAATAGCAAAAATAAGGCAACAGCTTAGACCTTTCGACCACATGCCTATTCATATCTTTGGGATCGATTTAACATACTTTAATGTGTAGCGATGGAGAGTTCATAATTCTGCTCGGGTTTATGTCTGAACCCTTGATAAATTTCTATAGCGTCTTTCGATGCAATGAATAAAGCAATGAAAAATATCTAAAAAAATTAAGATTTGAAGACCTTTCGTAAGGATGTTTTAGACTGATCATATTTTTCTATTGCCAGATGCACGATAATGCTACACATTTGGTTTTATTTGAGTATTTTATTTTATTTTTGCAAATACACCATCTGGTTGTGAGTCGCTTTAAATCTGTTCCATTGTTTGTCAATGTTCTGTTGATCTGAATTATCCTTTTATATTTCAGGGTGGAAACCCAGCTGATTTTGGGTTCTTGTTTGATATTGATGGTGTCATTGTCCGAGGCAAGACCGTGTTGCCATCTGCCAGGGAGGCATTTAGATTGTTGATTGATAGAAATGGGAAATTTAAGGTTCCAGTTTTATTTGTGACCAACGCTGGGAACACCCTCAGACAGATAAAAGCTAAAGCCTTGACAGATTGGCTCGGCATAGAGGTACAGTACAGCATGACATTAAAAAAAAATTAATTAGTTTTCAGGTAGAGTATAATAAAAGCTCTCTATTACGGCAACTAAAACTAAAAAAAGGTGACAGTTAAACAGAAAGCCCCTAAAGGAGCTCTCTGTTTCACTGTCACCTGTTTAAAATTGCTAAAGAGTAACTCGGAATACAAAAGAGACTTATAATTATCCATCTTGTATATGGTAATGTCTGTCATTAAATATGTGTACTAAATTGCCTGGGGAGATGATCATTGATCATAATAAGCAGCAATGCTTTCGATCAAATCCTTTTTTCTCTTGTATGTAATTTATGACTGTGTACATTATTACGAAATAAAATATGTTTAAACTAAACTAAATTGCAAATAATTAACACATTTTATTGGCTGTAATAGAGAGGTTTCACTGTATAGTATAGTGGACTGAAGACAAATAATTATTTCCCAATAATGATGTTTGTGTTAAAATCTTTGTGTCTATTGCAAACAGTTTGGAACCTGATCAGATGCCAAGTAACCTGTTTTCTGATCAGGCTCCAAACTGTTTGTCAATCAGGCAGAAATAAATCATCAGAAATTTAAAATACAGTTGTCAATTGTTACATTTTCTTGCAAATGCTTTTGCATTTAGTTTTGTGTACTGTTTAACACATTACCCCATAGCCTAATTCCTGCTTTGAAAACAGTTGAGCATTGAAAGCAGATTGAAAGTAAAGCAGAATGCGCCTTAAGGCGCATTCTGTTTTACTTTCAACCTGCTTTAAGTTACCATCTACTAGAAAAGAGAAAATATTTCTTATGACACACATATTCATGACTATATACGAGGGCTGTCCCAAAACATCGTAGACTTTCGTTATAAAATTGTTATTTATAACAGCAGATACAAACGCTCATCATGGTTTATAAACATGGGGATTAAGTAAGCATGTGTGAATTTTTAACGCACTATCTTAAAAACTGGCTATTGCAGATTCGTTTGAAACACCCTACCCGTGCAACCTCGGCGCACACTATAGTTACGTAATGACGTTATCGACGTCAACGTTACTCTTTTTCAAAAGATTCGCCGTGATGAGCGATGCATTCGCTGTTTCACACAACCGGTTAACTTGTCATATACGCTGGCGAACAATGCCTTTCTTCATTCCTCACAAGACTCAATGTTTCTTGTTTCAGCTTCTCAAAGTTTTCAAACTTAAGTCACAGTATTTGAAATTTTAGGCATATAAATACGACGAAATCTGATGGGGCTATGACAGTGATGTATTGCACATGTTCAAGCTTTCGAAAAACCCACAACGAAAATTTTGAATTGTACATACTGGGAAGTGTGGCACCGAACGTTATCCTGGTGGAATATAATGCTTTCATCTTGAAATCCAAGGTTTTCAATGACCCCCCAGGTCGCTTCTTTCGTATCGAAATGCGGCATGCAAGAGATCTGTGCGATGAATTTGTTGAGAAATGCCTGCTCTCTCGCATACCGTTGCAAACCTGGACATGTCTTTCTTTTTTTCTGCACTTAGCAAGCGAGACATCCACCTACTAGTATAGCCTCTCGAGATGTTAAGTTTCTCAAGCAAAATTCGATGCAAAGACGAGTTGCTGACCCCGACGATTTCAACAATTTTTATCACCGCAAGATGCTGATCACCATTGATGAAGCACCTCACGTTTTTCTACAATTAAGCCGTCAATTTATATCGGCCGTCCCGTCTTTGTAAACTAATTTTCAATCCATCCTTCTGAAAAATGCTTATGCTGTTTGGAGATAAGAGAACAAGATGCTGATTTATACTTTTCTGTGATTGTAGTTGTTTAAACGTCTGTGTCGGGGTCATATTTAACCTAAAACAGTATTCTATAACATTTTGCTGCTCCGCACTTTCCTTTGACGTCGTCAATTCTAGCGTTTTCAGAACACGGTACCATTGGCGATAACTCTATAGATGTTTTCAAAATACCGCTACGTTAATGATTCTTTCCAGGATGACGTCACACATAGCAACGTCAACGTTCATGACGCAATTTCGCGCGAATTCAAGCTCGAAGTTGCATTGTAGGAGGTTGAAAGATGCACACCTTTAAATCTACCTGCAAGATTTTTGCGTGCGCCGCACAATCTTACCAGCAATTAATAATTGCTAATAAATAAGGGTCAAGTTTGTAAATTAACCTCATTCTTTATTCTACAATTGTGAAAATGTTTGAAATAGCATCAGTAAAAAAAAAAATAGAAATAATACGTCGGGTTCTTCAAAAAAAACAATTGTCCACGGTGTTTTGGGACAGCCCTCGTAAATTTGAACTATTTTCTTCAGTGTAGTAATAATAAAGATGTAAAAAGGCATATTTATGGGGGAATGGGTTAAACCATGGGCCACAGCTGTGATTAATTTTGATAACATTGTCAGATTGTTTGTGTATTGTGCATAATTATGTTGAGCATGCATTCTTTGTAAATCAAAACATTCATCTGACATGCTCATATCATAAGTGGAGTAACACATCTTTAACAGAATGATTTAAAACATGGTAGACAAAATCACATGATAATCATAATCATTATAATTATGATATAAAGTCGAATGTCGATATCTCGAACTGGCTTAACTCGAACTATCCGATAGTTTGACACATAAGCTGCATTATTTCATGCTTGATTAAGTTGAACATACCCATATTTCAAAGTTAAAACGTGGCTAAGCCACGTATTAACTTTGAAATATGGGTATGTTCAATTTAACCGAGTTTGAGATATCAAAGTTTGACTGTAGTTCACTAGTTGTAAATAATCATTATAGTTATGATATAGTTGTAAATGTTTGTGTTTAACCCATTACCCCATAGTCTGCTTGCAGTTTTGAAGACAGATCACTACTTAAAGCAGGTTGAAAGACTGAAAGTAAAGCAGAATGTGCCTTACGGTGCATTCTGCTTTACTTTCAGCCTGCTTTAAGCTATTAACTGCTAGAATATAGAAAATACTTCTTATGATTCTTATTTGTAGCAGTATAAATTGGACCTATTTCCTTTAGTAGAGGAATAAATTAAAGGTGTAAAAAGGTGTATTTATTGGGTAGTGGGTTAAGACAGATGGTAGCTTTAATCCTTTATAACATGAATGTCAGATGTATGAGTGCTTTACACTTGGCATCTAAAAGAACCAGAGAACTCTCTTGATAAGGTTCTCTGTATCTGCTCCCCTCTCTCTGGGGCATCCAACTAGCCCATAGATGACAGAAACGGAAGTTAACAAACAAAAACAAAAAAAAAATCATTGATACACACTTGTTTTTAAAAGTATGGCAAACAGTGTAGATCCTGGTCAGAGGGCTCTGAAGACAGGGTCAGGAATCCAGATAACAGTAATATTTATAAATTATATTTTAACATTTTCTATTTTTTGTCTCTGACAAAATCTGTTATATATAAAGTGAAACCCTTCTAAACCGGACATGCGTGGGGACACAAAAAAAATCCATTTTAGAGAGGTTTTAAAAAATAATCCCATAGCTTGTTTGCGTATGGAAGATAGCTGACCACTTAAAGCAGAAAAGTAATACTCAGCCTTAACCCTTTGAACCCTAGTCCCGCATATAGGCGTCATTTTCAAACAGTGTACATGTGAATAGTACACTTGTCCTATGCAAACAGTGAAGACCCAGATCAGAGGGCTCCTAGGAGCTCTCTGATCAGGGTCTTCACTGTTTGTCATAATGCCAAACATTGACAAAAACAACCCTTAAATGTCAGAAATGGACTAGGCTTAAATGGAAACTGGAATTGTCCATTTAAAGTTTCAGGGAGGAAAGAGTTAAGGCGCATTCTGCTTTCCTTTCAACCTGCTTTAAGCTATCATCTACTAGGATATAGAAAATATTTCTGATGATACATATTCATGAATGTACTTTCCTTAGGATAGGAATAAATCAAAGGCGTAATAAAGCTTTTATGGTTTGATGGGTTAAAATAAAGAGGGGTTGGGAACGGGACCAAAGTTTTTGTCCGGTTTAGAGAGAATTCCTTATTAAAGTTATTTAGAGATTCCGGTTTGGAGGGACAGTCCACTGTATATACAATAGAATTCTTTTGAAGAAACACCACTTTCTATTAACCCTTTACCTGATAGCCTATTTATAGTATTGAAGATATGTGACTACTTAAAGCAGGTTGAAAGTAAAGCAGAATGTGCCTTAAAGGGACTCGCAACCGGATGGTGTACTTGTCAAAATAAAATAAAATACTCAAATAAAAGCAAATTTGTGGCATTATTTGGCTTCTGACATTAAAAAAATATGATCAGTCCAAAAAAAGTATCAAGAATCGTCACCGAATCTTAGATTTTTAGATATTTTCCATCTTTTTTCTATACCGACTAGTAGACGGTATAGTTGTTGTTGTTGCTTCTCTACACTGGCTCAGACATAAACACGAGCCGAATTACGCAGTTGTATGCATTTTCGATCGCTACACATTGAAATACGTTAAATCGATCCGAGATAAACGGATAGTTCCGTGGTCCATTGGTCTAAGCGGTTTCCCCTATTTTGCCTTCTGTCCGCCAATGCCGGGCCCCGGGTTCGAATCCCACCAGAGACCAATATTTTTTTTTATTGAAATACATTTTTTTTAAACAGAATTTCTTATCCTAAACTAATTCTTTACCATTTATATAAGCGTTTGACACATATTTACAAATTACTATTTTTAATGCACCATCTGGTTGCGAGTCGCTTTAAGGCACATTCTACTTTACTTTCAGCCTGCTTTAATTAAGCTTCCATGTGCTAGAATATAGAAAATATTCCCCATAATATATATTTTTTTCATGACTGATTAAATTGGAACTATTTTCTTCAGCGGAGGAATAAATCATATTTGCTAAAAGGCGCTTCTATGGGGGAAGTCACAACATACAGTTTTGTCAAGAGACAATATGAAGTTAGTATTTGAAGTACTGTACCTTTCAGGAGCTCTGCTATAGTGTATTTACCAGAACAGTAGACTAGTTGGGTATCAGCGTGTAGGGAAAGGTCAAAGGATCATATTGTTTAGAAAGTTAGCAGAAAGAATGTCCTATCATAATGATAAATCTTTCATTTGGCAAGATAGCCTGACTGGCATTCAAAGCAAATGGTTTGGAATTTTACATATAGTGGTTAATCCATTACCCCATAGCTGGTTTCTAGATTTGAAGGCAGGTGACCACTTAAAGCAGATTGAAAGTAATACAGAATGCACCTTATGTCACATTCTGCTTTACTTTCAGCCTGCTTTAAGCTACTATATCTGCTAGGATTTAGAAAATATTTCTTATGGTACAATTATTAATGATTGTATAAATTTGAATTATTTTCTTCAGTAAATGAAAAAATTGAAGGCATAAAAAGGTGTATTTATCAGGGGGTAATGGGTTAAAACATGTAAAAATAAGTTTGTATGGAGTAATGAGTTAGTTGTAGCATGACTTTAACCCTTTGATTCCTAGTCCCGCATAATAGGCATCCTTTTCAAACAGTGTACATATAAATAGTACACTTGTCCTATGCAAACAGTGAAGTCCCTGATCAGAGGGCTCCTGCAGGAGCCCTCTGATCAGGGTCTTCACTGTTTGTCATAATGCCAAACATTGACAAAAACAACCCTTAAAAGTCAGAAATGGACTAGACTAAAATGGAAACTGGAATTGTCCATTTAAAGTTTCAGGGAGGAAAGAGTTAAGGGGTACAAACAACAGTGTATATCAGGCATGACTTTTAACGTAGTACATTGTATTTGCAAATAGTTAAACTTGGATCTGAATACTGATATGGCATGTAACTCGAGAATTATTGTGACCAAGTAGATCCAAACTGTTTGTCTCTTTTGATTCAATGTTTTTGTGCTCGAAATGCTAAAAACTAAATTTGTAGGTAAAAAATCCTTGCAGATGAGAATTTTAGGTAGATGACAGTATGGCAGCAAAAAGGATAATTTAGGTTAAATTTTGTAACACAACTGTATAGTATGATCTAATTCAATTCAAGCGTTTACCTGTTTTGACGTCCTTGGCAAATGCAATCAGCTAGTTTGGGTCCAGATCAGACACTGAGTATCTGTTAGTTACTTGGGTAGTTTATCCACAAGTAATTCTTTTATGGATATGTTAAGGAAAGAGTTATTTTCAGAACTCAAAAGCTCAGCGGCTGATCGGTGCTCTCAAGACTCAAACACACAACCTAAAAAGAAAGAACCATTAGCCCACATCCGTATCCATTACCCCATGGAGCCACACAAGCCAGTAACTTGAACATACCTATACAACTTGTCACAGGACTTTGTATTTATTTTTTAATTTTGTTTGTTTACATTTACAGTATTTTGTAAACAATGCCATCTGATCAGTGTATTACTGTAATATGAGAGCATGGACTCAGCGGCATACATTCAAACTTACCAGGTTATAAATGTATATCTTTATTTCCTCCAATGTTGAAGATTACAATATCACACATGAAAATATATAAATTGTTTACATTTGACAAAATACATAAATACAATACACATGCACACATGAAGTTGGTGTCAATTTAGTAGTATAAAGGGAGCATATATGCAAATATAAGCTACATTATTGACTCCAACATAGAAACAACATGGAAAATAAATAAAGGTAAATTGAAGTATAAACATAAGCATTCTTAAGAATGCAATTTAAGTCCATTTTGACATAATATAGTCAATATTGTATTGAGCGTCCAGCGAGTAGAACATTTATAGTGTACTTCAATACAGATGGATGTCTAATGCAGGACTGTGAAATAATCCAGAAAGTTAATATAGGAACTTCCTGGAATATAACTACCTGTTAAGCAGGTAATATGTCTTTTACAGAACGTCAATCATGAATGGTAGCTCAATACAAGATTAAAGTAAAACAGAAAGCTCCAGTGGGTGCTAAGGACTTTTGTAGTATAATTTATTCTTGCTTTAACTCATTTATAAGCGATTAACAATTATCAGTGCTCACCTCAATACATGCTAGTTGATTAAAGTGAGTCAAAATGAGTTAGTATGAGGCTATTGCGCAATGAGTCAAAATGAGTCAGTATGGCTTAATTGGTTAAGCTGCCACCTCTTTTTAACTTCATGAATGAATATTCATTTGTGGTTGAGTGGATAGAGGGGCCCTTTAACTCTTTGCATGCTGTTTGTTGTTTTTTTCATCAGCAACATTTGTCGTGTCTGCTATTAATAGTGTTCTAAAAACAGAATTTTCTAAAGTTTGGACCCTGATGAGACCCCATATTACGCATCCTCTTATCTGGATCCAAACTGTTTGCTAAGGCAATCACTGTGGCAGATATATCAGTCGCTAGCTTGCAAAGAGTCATGCTAGTGGCGGATATATCTGCAACAGTGATTACCTTTGCAAACAGTTTGGATCCTGATGAGACGCCGCATCAGGATCCAAACTGTTTGACACTCTGATCCTGTATTGAAAAGAAGTTAAGAAAATTTTGTTTTTAGAACAATAGCAAACAACAATTGTTGCAGACATGCAAAGAGTTAAAGGTGTGATCCAGGAACATACTTTACTGTAATGACATAATTACAGACCTCCACTGCAGTGCAAGGAGAAGTTGTAATCCAATCTGATCATAATCTCTAGACATACACTGCTCCCTCCCTACAACGGCCCTGTGAACAACGACTCCCTCCTTACAACGACATTTGCCTCTGTTCTCAAGAAAATTATTCCAAATGCTTGCACTCAGATGTATTATCGTCTACTTAAAATTGTTGTCTGCTGTTTTTCTTACATAAATGACATTTTGACAGAAATAAACATAATGACGAGTGACAAACAGCTTGAATCCAGATCAGACGCCGCGTTACGCGGCGTCTGATCTGGATTCAAGCTGTTTGCAAATGTAAGCCACTAAGTTCCCTCCCTGTAACGACTCCCTCTGAACAACGCACACAATTTGTGCCCCCCATTGGATGTCGTTGTAGAGAGGGAAGACTGTATATTATTGTTGGCTAGTCGGGCATACTTAACCTTCTGCTCGACTTTCAGGATAACTATTGCAAAGATTTGATCCAAATTTTGGTAGCTTTAGCAGGATGAAAGTAAAGCAGAATGCCCCTAAGTTCAAATTCAAGGGGTTTGACTGTACAGTATGTATTTATATTTTCACCTAATTCTGTGTTGTGACTACTTAATAGAAACACCTCCTGTTAAAGAAGCTTTCTGATGTTACTTTTATCCTACTTTACCCTTATCCCATAGCCTATTTTTAGCTTTGAAGAAAGGTGATCACTTAAAGCAGTTTAAAAGTAAAGCAGAATGCTCATGAAGCGGCATTCTGATTTTTAATTAAGTTTATACTTTTAGCCAGCTTTAAATAAGCTACCATACATGCTAAGGATACAGAAATGATTTCATATGATGCATATATATATTTATAATATCCATAACTGTATAAAGTGGAACTATTTTCTCCAGGTCTGGAGGAATAAATTAAAAGGCATAAAAAGATGACTATTATTGGTATAATGGATTAACCCATTTCCCCATAAATATGTCTTTTATCTATTCCGCCACTGAAGAAAATGTTTCATTTTATACAGTCATGAATATGTATCATAAGAAATATTTTTTATATTCTAGCAGGTGGTAGCCTAAAGCAGGCTGAAAGTAAAACAGAATGTGCCTTAAGTCACATTCTGCTTTACTTTCAACCTGCTTTAAGTGGTCACTTATATTAAAAACAAGAAACAGGCTATGGGTAAATCGGTTAAGACAGCCACTTGTGTAATATAGAGATATCAGTGGTTCCTAATGAATGACAATTTAACACAAGTTAAACTGTACCTGGCCTTCTGTTCAAGGGCATTTATGATTGAGTGGTGCAGAATTGCCTGAATGTTTACAAATTAAGACAAAAAAGTTTTATTATATAGCAGCGACAGGTACTTGACACATACATCTAAATCCATTACCCCCACCCCCCCCCCCCCCCCCAAAAAAAAAGAAAAAGAAAATTGGTTTTTTTGGTAATAGATCTTGATGTATCTGTCAAGCTGTCAAGTACCTGTGATATCAGCCACTCAAAAATAGACCACTGTACATGACAAACAATAGTCTTCTCTTATAGAATGGTATGAGTTTCTGTTCTGGAAACCAGTATAACCCATTACTCCATAGATACACATATCAACCCATTACCCCATAGCCTGTTTCTAGTTTTAAAGAAAGATGATCACTTAAAGCATGCTGAAAGTAAAGCAGAATGCGCCTTAAAATGCATTCTGCTTTACTTTCAGCATGCTTTAAGCTATTATCTGCTAGAATATAAAAAAAATATTTCTTATAATTTTTATTTGTGACAGTATAAATTGGAACTATATTCTTCAGTGGAGGAATTAATTAAAGGCGTAAAAAGACATATTTATGGGGTAATGGGTTAATGCATTCATATGTTCCTTCACTAGAAACAGGCTATATGGAGTAAAGGGTAAAAGGATGTCACAGGGTTACAATATATGCATTTATCACATAACTTGCGGTTGTATAAAGCCATTATGTCAATATCGTAATCCACTGGTGGAATATCGTTTTTTGGGCTCCGGCCCAGCCGGTTTGTCCTTAAGCGCTGCATGTAGCAGGACACCAAATGACATCATTTGTTATGGTGTTAACGTAAACAACTTTACGTTTTGGCGGAAAATCTATATAGCAGAGGGTCTACAAACTAAAAGTAACGGCTTCAATTAGTTTAAAAGGTGCTGAAAATCATAATGTGATAAATAGAATTTCTGACATAACTACCCTTGTTTTCTATAGCGAACAAAGATGACGAATATCCTTATCTCCAACATGTGTAAGATCACTTTGATGACGTCACAATAACCTCACTATTTATAACGGCGTTTTGACGTCGCCCGGGTTCCAAAAAAATGCATATTGCTTAAAAAAAGGCATAAATCGTTGGTAATGTGAGAAAAAGAATCTGTCAGTCGTCGATGTTTAAGACAAGCTGATCTCAAACTCATTTAGAATAGAAAAGTTATTAAGCTCGCCTTAACATTTCAATTCTAGACTCGTTTGAGATCAGTTTGTCTTAAACATCGACTCATGACAGATCCTATATCTCATATTCGTGCTCAATATTTATCGTTTTTAGCTCACCTGGCACGAAGTGCCAAGGTAAGCTTTTAGGATCGCTGGATGTCCGTCGTCCGTCGTCCGTCGTCTGTCCGTCCGTTCACAATTGGTTGTGAACACTCTAGCGGCTACAAATTTCATCCGATCTTCATGAAACTTGAAAACAATGTTTGTCTTGATGAAATCTTGGTCAAGTTCGAATGTGGGTCATGTCCGGTCAAAAACTAGGTCACTAGGTCAAATTATAGAAAAACCTTGTGAACACTCTAGAGGCTACAAATCTCATTGGATCTTGATGAAACTTCATGATAATGTTTGTCTTGATAAAATCTAGGTCAAGTTCGAATGTAGGTCATGTCCGGTCAAAAACTAGGTCACTAGGTCAAATTATAGAAAAACCTTGTGAACACTCTAAAGGCTACAAATATCATTGGATCTTGATGAAACTTGATGACAATGTTTGTCTTGATGAAATCTAGGTCAAGTTCGAATGTAGGTCATATCCGATCAAAAACTAGGTCACTGGTTCAAATTATAGAAAAACCTTGTGAACACTCTAGAGGCTACAAATCTCATTGGATCTTGATGAAACTTCATGACAATGTTTGTCTTGATAAAATCTAGGTCAAGTTCGAATGTAGGTCATGTCCGGTCAAAAACTAGGTCACTAGGTCAAATTATAGAAAAACCTTGTGAACACTCTAAAGGCTACAAATATCATTGGATCTTGATGAAACTTGATGACAATGTTTGTCTTGATGAAATCTAGGTTAAGTTCGAATGTAGGTCATATCCGATCAAAAACTAGGTCACTGGTTCAAATTATAGAAAAACCTTGTGAACACTCTAGAGGCTACAAATCTCATTGGATCTTAATGAAACTTCATGACAATGTTTGTCTTGATAAAATCTAGGTCAAGTTCGAATGTAGGTCATATCCGATCAAAAACTAGGTCACTAGGTCAAATTATAGAAAAACCTTGTGAACACTCTAGAAGCTACAAATATCATTGGATCTTAATGAAACTTATTTAAAATGTTTGTCTTGATTAAATCTAGGTCAAGTTCGAAAGTGGGTCACGTCCGGTCAAAAACTGGGTCACTAGGTCAAATCATAGAAAAACCTTGTGAACACTCTAGAAGCTACAAATCTCATTGGATATTAATGCAACTTGGTCAGAATGTTTGCCTAATTGATATCTAGGTCACGTTCAAATATGAGTTATGTTTGGTCAAAAACTAGGTCACTAGGTCAAATCATAGGAAAGTCGTTAACACTCTAGAAGCTACAAATCTCGTCCGATATTCATGACACTTGGTCAAAATGTTTGCCTCTTTGATATCTAGTTCAGGGTCAAATATGGGTCATGTCTTGTCAAAACAAAATTCTCTAGGTCAAATCAAAGAAAAACAGTGTTAACCCTCTAGAGGCTACGAATCTCATTAGATCTGAATGAAATATTCTCAGAATGTTTGCCTACATCAAATCTAGGTCAAAATCAAACTGAATTGTGTCTGGTCAAAAACAAGGTCACTAGGTCAAATCATAGAAAAATCTTGTTAACACTCTAGAGGTTGACTGTGGGTCATGTCCAGTTGTAATCTAGGTCACTATATATATATATATATATATGTCAAGTTTTACATGGTGTACCGGGTGAGCGATTTAGGGCCATGGTGGCCCTTGTTTAATAAACTCTCCGACTAAAATGAATATGACGCTCGCCAAAGCTCGCGTCATATTATTTTACTCAACTCATTTATTAAAAATGATAAATAATGAGCACTCATAAAAGATCTTTTTATTGCATCATTTGACTGCAGTGTCTTGTTTTGTGTTACAGGTTTCCCCAGAACAAGTTGTGATGTCTCACAGTCCCTTAAAGATGTTTAAACAGTTCCATGACAAACACATCCTGGTCATTGGCCAGGGTCCTATACTGGAGATAGCGAGAGGGCTGGGCTTTAGCCATGTTACCACAATGGACACTCTTAGACAATGTTTCACCCACTTAGACATGGTAGACCATACCCGGAGAAAGCCTGCAGTGAGTACAAACATGTACATGTATATGGTAAACTTTAAATGTACATATAGTAAGGTTAGATGTAATACTGGCGCGACTAGGCCAATTCCTTATAGCCTGGTTCTAGTTTTGAAGACAGCATTCTGCTCACTTTCAGCTATCATCAGTTCTGTTTAGATGTTTTGCTTATAGTGCATATTCATTACTGTATAAATTGGAATTATAATTGTCTTATTGGAAGAATAAATTAAAGGCATTAAAAGGTGTATTTATGAAGTAATGTCTTACTATGTGCCTTTTGCATGACTTCTCATTGACATCTTGTCTTTGAGATGACTGAGATGATACAGGTACTATAGTCATAGGTGCCTGGCTCAAAAATACAACAACAAAATATATATAGACTAAAAAAATAATTATTTTTTTGAGCTGGGCACCTATGTTACTAGTCTACCCAATGTCACTAGTACTGTTGCAGAGTACAAAACTGAGAAACTGAGGGTTCCTAGTGGCAAATTAAATCTCACTTTGCTCAGTGCTGGAAATAAGTATTGTATCTATCATTTGCAAAACAATGTAGACTCAGATAAGAGGGACCCTGAAGGAACCCACTAACTTGACTAAGCAGGTACTACATTGTTTGTCATATTTTTCATAATTTAGAAAACATTGTAGTCAATGTAAGCTAATCATTAAATGGAGGAGTCCATAATTATGAAAGTTCAGCATAGGGACTTGACCCATTAGGCATTACACAATTTTACGCCTTTAATTTATTTCTCAACTGTAGAAAATATTTCCAATTCAGACAGTCCTGAATATGCATGATAAGATATTTTCTATATCATAGTAGCTGGTGGCTTAAAGCAGGCTGAAAGTAAAGCAGAATGTGTTTTTAGGGGCATTTTACTTTAAATTATACTTTCAACCTGCTATAAGTGATCACCTGTCTTCAAAACTAGAAACAGGCTATTGGGAAATGAGTTAACTCTTTGAACCTTAGTCATGCATATATGCATCATTTACAAACAGCGTACCTGAGAGGAGTACACTTGTCTTTTGCAAACAGTGTATACCCTGATCAGAGGGCTCCTGTAGGAGCCCTCTAATCAGGGTCTACACTGTTTGTAATTTTTAAATATATTGTAAAAATCAACCATAAAAGGTCAAAAATGGACTAGACTACATTGAAAACTAGAATTGTCCATTTGAAGTTTCAGGGAGAAAAGGGTTATATAAGGGTTGACCACATGTATTTGCAATTAGTCACTTGGTCCAAAAAATGTTTGAAGCTTTAATGGTTTAGGTTAAACATATTTTATTCAGGAAAAACATAACATGAATATTAACATATTTGGCAGCATAATAAGGATTAGAATGGAAGCATAAATGCTTATTAGGTTCTTCTCCTTAAAAAAAGTTAACATATCATATGAACAATAGTTGTCTAGAATAAGACGCCTTGAATAAACGGGCAAAAACTATTTGAATTTTTTTTTTTTATGTTTTTGATTAGAATGGTTTACATGCTGAAGTTTTTGGTTTATTTTTGAACCCATTTACCCCATAGATATGCCTTTTAATGCCTCTAATTTATTCACCCACAGAAGTTAATAGTTCCAATTTAAACAGTCATGATTATGCACCATAAGAAATCTATGCTATATCCTAACAGATGGTGTAGCTTAAAGCAGGCTGAAAGTAAAGCCCCTAAGAATGCACCTTAAATAACATTCTGCTTGACTTTCATCCTGTTTTAAGTGATAACTTGTCTTCAAAATTAGAAAAAGGTTATGGGGTAATGGGTTAAACAGTTCAAACTGCACATGTCTACCAGTCATACATGATGAGATGCGGAATTAATTACTGTTTGTATTGTTATAGTCATGAATATATATTATTAGAATTCTAACCCTATCAGGATTCCTAGATCCAAGAAATTATACAGTCGAAACTCAAAACTTCGAACTCATTTAAATCAATCGTACCAGTATTTCATCAGTTGTTTTTTGTTAAGTCCATCTCACTTAAGTCAAACATACCCATAAAGCCACGTTTTAACTTTGAAATATTGGTATGTTCTAACAAACACAAGTTCAAGTTATGGCGTTTCGACAGTTTATTAATGAAGAGTATACATGTAGTAGAATTTGAATTGAAAAAGATTAACAAACATTGTTGTATACATTTCACTGTTACTGTCAAAGCTGCCTTTGTTGTTTATTTCAGCCATGTGCATTTGAACAGTTCTTCCCAAGAATTGAAGGTAAGTTTCCAAAAGTTACAAGTTTTGCAAACTTAACATTTATTTCAAGGAGTCAAGGAGTTTAGTATATGAAATTATACTCACCTAACCTGGAATTCTTCTGTCAAAGAAAGTTACTAATCATGTACTAATGTACTGTCAACCACTCGACCATGCTATTATGATTGTTTCATTGGCTGTTTGGAGGTAAAACTCTACCCA
Source organism: Gari tellinella (assembly GCA_922989275.2). Lineage (NCBI taxonomy): Eukaryota > Metazoa > Mollusca > Bivalvia > Cardiida > Psammobiidae > Gari > Gari tellinella. The sequence continues at coordinate 53,123,536 of OV277858.1, read as the reverse complement.
TAAAATAGGGCTGTATATACAGGCAATCTAGGATCAAGCAACCATTTATAGAGCTAACATGGAGATGTCAAGTGCATGCTTAAAATTAATGCTATCATAAGAATAAGGAGCTATATATTTTTCAGTTGTTGTACTTTTTGGGGAGCCAGTGCGATGGGAGACCAATCTCCAGCTGATTGTTGACCTGTTAATGTCAGATGGTCACCCAAGCAAGGCCCTCAAAGAAATCCCTTACCCCCACCTGCCTGTGCTAGGTTGTAACATGGATCTGGTGTGGATGGCTGAGGCTGCCATGCCTAGGTACGTATATAAACAGGGCTCTAGATGAGGTAGGTATATTAACCCATTACCCCATAGCCAGTTTCTAGTTTTGAAGACAGATGACCACTTAAAGCAGGTTGAAAATAAAGCAGAATGTGCCTTCTGCTTTATTTTCAGCCTGCTTTAAGCCTCCATGTGCTAGTATATAGCAAATATTTCTTATTATACATATTCATAATTGTATAAATTGGAACCATTTTCCCCAGAAAAGGAATAAATTAAAGGCGTATTTATGGGGTAATGGGTTAAACAGGGCTCCAGATCTGAACAGTTCTAAAATGTTCTCCTTTCTGTCTCCACAAAACTGTATGTTGTAACTACAGTCAAAACTCCATTCCTCGAACTCGCTTAATCGACCTTACCAGTATTTCATCAGTTTAACTTCGTTAACTTGATCTTGCTGAAGTAGAACATACCCGTATTTCAAAGTTAAAACGTGGCTTAGCTAGGTTTTATATTTGAAATATGGGTATATTCGTACTAATGCGAGTTTGAAGTATCAAGTTTCGACTACTTATTGAAGCTGTCTCTTTGAGAAAATTGTAACGAGTAGTCGCATTGTCAGGTTTGGTTCAGAAATTAGGTTATGAGTTTTTTTAATTGACTGCCTTCACCTGCTAGTCATAACTTTCCTCTAGTTGCAGATAAATTGGGTTCAGAAACTTCAGATCAGGTATGGGGTCTTACTTGAGAAAGTAATGCATTATATTACAATTACATTGCCAAAACAGTGCATTAAATTACAATTTAGTTACTCAACTTTTACAATTGTAATGAATTAAATTACAATTACATTGGCAAAGTAATGCATTACATTTTGATTTCAAGCTATGATACCAATCCAAAATTATGACTAAAAAAATAATTAATAAGCATATAATATCTAACTGATAGGTTGCTATCTACAAGTTCATTGTCAGCTAAATTTATAGAGATTGGAAACATATGAATACATGATGATCAGGATCCAAACTGTTTGACCCTCCTGTTAATGTTTCTAAAGGTACATTGACTTGAAAATTGCATTATAAAAACAATTGCAGGTGAAATTGAAGCAGGCAAAGATGTTCACCTGTTTCGGAGCTCTGTGTCAGATACCAGTTTATTAACTCCATGACAAAAAATGAAAAAAAAAAGATGTGCTATCGTCAAAATTTATAAAAAGACACATTAATGGTTTAGACACAATTGACATCATAAAGCTGGATTGTCATAACTTTTTTACACTCAATAAAAAATAGTAAGTTAACATTTCTAAAAAGTGGGTAATTTTTACAAATGTATTACATTACAATTTTGTATTCCATTTGAATAGGAAATACAGTGCTCCCTCTCTACAACGGCCCTCCCAACAACGACTCCCTCCTTACAACGGCCCTTGCCGCTGTTCCCCAAAAAAGACAATTAGAGTGATGTCGGGTAATCCCGACAGTCGTCTAATCCAGTCACCCTTTTAAAGACTCTTAAATTCATAGTGTTACCACTCCATATTCAAGGATTACCTGATTTAATAATGACGTCATATATAAATGTAACGTCATAAAATTGATCGGCGCATTCAAGACGCTTTCTTTCTGAGTATCAATCTCTTTGAATCAGCGACCTCATTTTTGACCCCCCAAAAATGCCACGTTATGTAATTCCATAAGCTAGTCGCCGAAATAAGGTGTGCAAAGTTATTGTTTTTCACAATCTAGTGGTGTGTATTGGAGTAACAATACCAAAGGTATCTATTTAGCTTCTTTGTAAAAGTCACGAAATGAAGCTTCATAAACTCTGTAAACAGATTTTGGGGTTGTCGGAATTACCCGACAATAAATATGTGTGGAGGCTAATTCCGTCACCTTTATGATCTGACCTACATAATTAATCTTAATTCCGTTTTCCTACTTCCTCAACGTCATAAACACCTAGATATATCAACTCCATTCATTAGATACTATTTAAAAACGTATCATCTGAAAATATGGTAGAGCTAGCCACATATATTATAATTATACTCTCTAGCCGTGATATATTCAAATTAATGAAACTGAACGCCAATTAAGACCTGACTGAATTTTAGTCTAAAAAAAATTTATTCTATATCTAAAGCTCTTCGAGTTGGTCTTTATTTGTACATCTACGTCTTTAAAAAGGAAAAGAAAATCAATGCTCAAATTCATAGAAAGTTAGGCACTAATTCATATCTAGCTAAAACATTTAATATAGACGCTTCAGGACAAAGGAATTTAATACCCTCTTTCAAAAGGTAGATACTGCTGACAATTATCGTGGAATTGGCAGTCATAAGATTTTAAAAGTCCATGTCAGGACTTGAAAACTATTGCCTGGTACTGTACTGGAATATCAAAACATCACAGTGTTTTCACACCTCTCATAGCATTTTGAATCAATTCAGTAACAGCTAATTGGCAGAAAACCCTTCTGTTGTGTCATGTGACTTTTCACAATAGAAAAAACCCAAACTGTATGCCTATTTATAGAATATTACGAGGGAGAGAGATTCAAATGAGTGAGTGAATAGTTTTACCAACGGCTTTGTCACTGAACGTCAGTGAATACCACAATAAATGATACATGTCTGCTAAATACAGCATGTGCTAAAATTGAAATTTTGTTTTTTAAGTGAATTCCTTATCCGAATTACAAACAGTTAGAAAAGGTGAGACTATAATATGTTGGCCCCTTATCTGGATTGAAAATGTTGCAAAAGTTATCACAATTTCACCGTTAATTATATATTGAATGGTAAGCGTAAAATCTACGTGTAATTTCTCACTTGTACGAACATTCGCAGATTCAAATAGATATAGAGATTAAGACGAGTGCGTAAGATGCAGATCATGTCCACAGAAATGACACATTTACTGTGTTGCAGACAATAAGCCTGTATGTCTGACATATCAGCAGAGAATACAGAACCCTTTTGCCTGCAAAGAGTGCACACATACCTTTGTATATCCTATTTGTTTGATTCAGCTAGAAAATAAAGGGTTTATGTCATTGTTTTTAAAAACTCTGATTGGGTGTCGGGATTACCCGAATGGTGTCGGGGTTACCCGCCAGAAAGTTATACATGAAACCGAAAGTAACACACATATTTAATATAGTTCGGCACAAATCGTATTCATGGATTTCAGGGTAAATGGTGTGTTCGTGTAACTCCGACCTCTACGGTATTTAAGGAACGTTCGGCAAATCTATAAATTATTTTTTCTCTTAAGGTGTCGGAATTACCCGAAATTACTCTATATGCCTAACACTTTCACTTTTGCAATATCGTTTGCTTCAAACTGTCGTCTGCTGTTTTTCTAAAAGTTACATAATATACATTTTGACAGAAAAAACTTAATGACGAGTGACAAACAGCTTGAATCCAGATCAGACGCCGCATTACGTGGCGTCTGATCTGGATTCAAGCTGTTTGCAAATGTAAGCCAATTTACCTCCCTGTAATGACTCCCTCCGAACAACGCACACTTTTTTTGTCTCCCGTTGGGTGTCGTTGAAGAGAGGGAGCGCTGTAATAGCATTTTCACTCATGTATTGTACAATTTTGATTTTTTATTCTTTCCAGGTTTGCAAATGGCTGTTTCCTCCTTTGTTTAGAAACACTTTATCAGGTAGGTTGTACAGCAAGATTACTAACCAAATTCCTGCTTTAACTTTTTCAACACTAAGTAACTCTTGTGGGTTATAGGTTCCCTTGCGGATCTTTTTAGTAAGCCAAAACATAAACCAGCCTACTTGGAAGTTTGGGTAGTTAAATAAATACTGGTCTAAATTAGCAAACAGTGGTGACCCTGGTCAGAGGGTTTTTAATACTTTTTATAGGATCCTTCTGATATTGGTCTACACTGTTTGCAAATGTAATGAATATATTTTGATCAGGTCCATGGTGTTGAAAGAGTTAAGGTCATTTTCTTTAGAATAATTATTGTTGTCTGCAAATTAAATATTGATGAAGTTTTAAATCAATAAAACCTAATGACCAGTGACAGATTGGAGCAATTACTCAGCTTCAGATCTGAATCTAAACAATTTTTAATGCTAGTCAAGTAGCAGTCAGCAAAAATAGAGTGGATAATGTATGTGATTAACTTCAGATATCCATACTGGTTAACACACATATTGCATATTGTAGAATTAGGGAAGGAAAATTCAGTCTGATATTTAAGCCTCCTGCTGCTGAATATTCATAGATAATGCCCACTTTGAACATCTGTCATGAAATTTCACACACTTATTGAGCTTCACAAGAGCTGCATTCTGACCAAGGGATATTACTCTATTATGCACTTTATACATGTTATTCCCCTTTTCTGACTTATAAAAAGCTATGCACTGTCAATTCCTATAGAACTCTTGATACCAACTATGTGTTTGTGCTTGCAAAGATTGAGTCTGATAGTTGGGGCAGAGGGAGGGAGTGGGGTTGTATTTGTTAGCCTTTGTAGTACAGTTCTAGTTTTTAACCAAATACCCCATAAACTCATCTTTTTTACACCTTTAATTAATTCCTCCACTGAAGAAAATAGTTCCATTTTATGCACTAGCAAATATTCATCATAAGAAATTATTCTCTATATCCTGGCACATAGTAGCTTAAAGCAGGTTGAAAGTAAAGTAGAATGTGCCTTAAGGCACATTCTGCTTTACTTTCAACCTGCTTTAAGTAGTAACGTATTTTCACAACTAGACACAGGCTATGGGCTAATGGGTATAAGGTTTGTAAGAGGTAAGTTAGTTACATTAGTTTACAGCCTATATGTTATTTTTCGCAGAAACTGTCTGGAAGGGAATTGAAGTACACTGCATTAGTTGGTAAACCATCCCAATTGACCTATCACCATGCTGACTATCTGCTAGATGAACAGGCTCGAAACCTAGGAATGAAAGGCATCAAAACTATATATTGTATAGGGTAAGTATTGATATAAGGTTATGATAGGTATTGTTATACAGTAAAACCTCTCTATACCACCACTGAATTCATTATATAATAGACAGGAGACAGCTTAAAGCAAAGTAACAGTAAAACAGAAAGCTCCTAAAGGAGCTTTCTGTTTTACTGTTACCTTACTTTAAACAGTCACTTGTTGTAAACACCAAATAATTTACACACTCGTGTGGCCGTTGAAGAGAGGTTTTACTGTAAATTAAAATTATTTACTGCATAGAGTTAATATTGATATGAATTTAAACTATTCATTGCATAGGGTTAATATTGATCTGAATTAAAACTAAATATTGTATAGGGTAAGTATTGATGTGCATCAGGTTATGCTACATGTAGGTATTGATATAAATTAAAACTATTCACTGCATAGGGTTAATATTGATATGAATAAAACTATAAGTATTATACTGTATAGAGTAAGTATTGAAATGCATTAAGGTTTTGATAGGTATAGGTATGAATATAAGTCATACACTGTATAGGGTTAGTTTTGATATAAATCAAACCTATATACTGTATAGCACAACCTGCTTTAAGCTACCATCTGTTAGGATAACGGAAATATTGGTTATGGTGCATAATCATGACTGTATAATTTAAAATTGTTTATTTTCATTACTTTTGGTTAACTGTGATTGGCTGTAAATATTTTTTTCATAACCCCATGAAAATAAATATTCAGGCCACGCCTTGTCTTGACTACTTTGTCCCAGTCCAACTGCTCTCCAAAAGCGCTGCGTGAAGCAGGACACCAAAGACGTCATTGACGACGATGTTACTACAAAACAATGTTGTGTTTTGGCGGAAAATATATATGGCGGAGGGATTACAACCTTCGTTTTAAAAGTGTTAAAAAATGAACACTCGTGTCAGATTCTCTATTTAACTTCTTTCTTAAATTCAGTAGTGATATTAAATTATAAGTAATAATTCGGAACATTTATTGTATTCATGGAGGTATGAAAAAAACACCTGGTCACACTTTTAACTTTTTAGCTCACCTGGCACGAAGTGCCAAGGTGAGCTTTTAGGATCGCTGGATGTCCGTCGTCCGTCGTCCGTCCGTCCACAATTGGTTCCTTAACACTCTAGCAGCTACAAATATCATCCAATCTTCATGAAACTTGATCACAATGTTTGTCTAGTTGAAATCTAGGCCAAGTTCGAATGTAGGTCATGTTGGGTCAAAAACTAGGTCACTAGGTCAAATCATTGAAAAACCTTGTTAACACTCTAGAGGCTACAAATCTCATTGGATCTTGATGAAACTTCATCAGAATGTTTATCTCAATGATATCTAGGTCAAGTTCGAATGTGGGTCATGTCCGGTCAAAAACTAGGTCACAAGGTCAAATCATAGAAAAACCTTGTTAACACTCTAGAGGCTACAAATCTCATCGGATCTTGATGAAACTTAAACAGAATGTTTGCTTAATTGATACCAAGGTCAAGTTCGAATATGGGTTATGTCCAGTCAAAAACTAGGTCAGTAGGTCAAATCATAGAATAATCTTGTTAACACTCTAGAGGCTACAAATCTCATTGGATCTTGATGACACTTGGTCAGCATGTTTGTCTTATTGATATCTAGATAAAGTCTGAATATGGGTCATGTCCGGTCAAAAAGTAGGTCACTAGGTCAAATCATAGAAAAACCTTGTTAACACTCTAGAGGCTACAAATCTCATCGGATCTTGATGAAACTTGGTCAGAATGTTTGCTTAATTGATACCAAGGTCAAGTTCGAATATGGGTTATGTCCAGTCAAAAACTAGGTCAGTAGGTCAAATCATAGAATAATCTTGTTAACACTCTAGAGGCTACAAATCTCATTGGATCTTGATGACACTTGGTCAGCATGTTTGTCTTATTGATATCTAGATAAAGTCTGAATATGGGTCATGTCCGGTCAAAAAGTAGGTCACTAGGTCAAATCATAGAAAAACCTTGTTAACACTCTTGAGGCTATAAATTCCATCTGATCTTTATGCACTTTGGTCAGAATGTTTGCTTAGTTGATACCAAGGTCAAGTACGAATATGGGTCATTTAGAGTAAAAAACTAGGTAACTAGGTCAAATCATAGGGGAAACTTGTTATCACTAGATGCTTCAACTCTCATTGGATTTTAATGAATTTTGCTCAACATGATTGCCTCATTGATATCTAGCTCAGTTAATTTTGAATGATGTCTGGTTGAAAACTAGGTCAAATCAAAGAAAAACAGTGTTATAACCTTTTGGAAGCTACAAATCTCACTAGATCTGCATGAAATATTGTCAGAATTTTTGCCTACATCAGATCTAGGTCAAAATCAAATATGGATTGTGTCCGTTCAAAAACTAGGTCAAATCATAGGAAAATCTTGTTTACACTCTAGAGGTTGATTGTGGGTCATGGCCAGTCATAATCTAGGCCACTATAGGTCAAGTTTGCCATGGTGTACCAGGTGAGCAATTTAGGGCCATAGTGGCCCTTGTTTCTTTAATGGAAGAATAAGTTACAGAGATAAAATGGTGTATTTATGGGGTAATGGGTGAAACTATATACTGCATTGAGTTATATACTGAAAAATACTATAGGCCTAATATTAGTGCTTCTAGAATACTAAAATCAAAGTTGGTTAAAAATGTGCGAGATATACAAAAGAATTTGGCCTAAAAATGTATATTTTATTGCCATTTGTAAAAAAAGCTCCATAATGTATTATTTCAAATTTGATAATGTATTACTAAAAATTAACCCTTTCCTCCCTGAAACTTAAAATGGACAATTCTAGCTTTCAGTTTAGTCTAGTCAATTTTTGACTTTTCAGGGTTAATTTTTACAATATTTGTCCTTAAGGAGCTCTCTGATCAGGGTCTACACTGTTTGCATAGGACAAGTGTACTCTTCACAGGTACACTGTTTGTAAAGGACGCATATTTGCTTGACTTGGGTTCAAAGAGTTAAAATACAATCCAACCTGAATATTTAGTACTCACTCAAGTCAAACATACGCACATTCCAAAGTTTAAACATGGCTTGTAAATATGGGTATGTTCGACATAAGCGAGCTTGAATCATTGAAACCCAACTGTTAAAATATCAGTTAATTTGACTGAAGCAAGTTATCGAGTTTCAAATGTACGTCTGAAGTGTTTGGATTACATCAGCTACAATGAAGTATAATAAACTAAAATATATGTAATAAAGTATAACTAACTGGTTTACATTTTCCAACATTAAAGATTGACTGTGAGTCATCTCTTAACTCTTTCAACACCATGGACTTGTTTAATATATACTAATTACTTTTGCCAACAATGTAGACCAAGATCAGAGGGCTCCTATAGGAGCCCTCTGATCTTAGTCTACACTGTATGCTTATTTAGAGCAGTATTTATTACACTACCCAGTAGACTGGTTCATGTTCTGAGAATTAAAATGATCCACAAGCCCGGAATCTAATAACCTATAAGAGTTACTTAGTGTTTAAAGAGTTAAATGGTTACTTAGGCTATTGAACCCTAGAAACATGTAAACGCATCATATTTAAACAGTGTACTTGTGAAGACTGCAAACTGTGCAGACTCAGATCAGATTGCTCCTGTAAGAGTCCTTTGATCAGGGTCTGAATGTTTTGTCATGTTGCAATACATTGCACAAAATAATACGTAATTGTCAAAATGGACACTATTTAACTGAAAACTGAAATTGTCTGTAAGATGTGGCAAAGGTAAATGGGTTCACCATGAAATGCTTTAGTATTAACCCTTTACCCCATAGCCTGTTTCTAGTATTAAAGAGATGTGTCCACTTAAAGCAGGTTGAAAGTAAAGCAGAATGCATCTTAAGGTGCATTCTGCACCTTAAGGTGCATTCTGCTTTACTTTCAACCTGTTTTAAGCTACCGTCTGCTAGAATATTAGATATGCACAAATTGGAACTAATTTTTTCAATGGAAGAATACATTTTAATGTGTTAAATGTGTGTTTATGGAGTAATGGGTTAAATTTTGGTTTTCCAGTGATAATCCTGAGTCTGACATCTATGGTGCAAACCTGTATAACAGATACCTAGAGAAGCAAGTGGTGAAGCAAACTTCAAGTCATATGAGAATGCAGTCTTTTGGATCACAGGTTGTAAATATTGACGATTCTGACGGTGATTCGGACTTGGAGAGCTGGGTTAAAAGTGAGGAGGCCACAGAGGTGTTTGCCTCCAGTTGTGTATCTATACTTGTAAGTACTGGTGTGTACTGTTCGTCTAGTGATAATGTGGCGTACGGACGGAAGCGCACATCCAATCACAACCACAGAGACTTCGTGCTGGATCCACTTCTCACAAAACCCCAGTATGAGACCCAGAACGTGTTAGAGGCGGTGAAGCTAGTCTTTCAGAAGGAGAAGGTGGTTAAAAGTGGTAGTTGATGATGGCTAAAGTTTAGGCTGCTTGTTTTTGATGTTGATCTTGGCCACACTGTGCACAAATTTGAAGTGTGTTTCAGGGCTCCAGATAAGAGAGAATAAACATAATTATCCCATTACCCAATAAATACCCCTTTTTACGCCTTTGATTTATTCTGTCACTGAAGAAAATAGTTCCATATCCCATATTTTCTTCTTAAGTATGAATATGTCCCATAAATAAAAATTTCTGTTTTCTAGAAGATCGTTGCTTAAAGCAGGTTGAAAGTAAAGCAGAATGCGCCTTAAGGCACATTCTGCTTTACTTTCAACCTGCTTTAAGTAATCAGCTGTCTTCTAATCTAGAAACGGGATATGGGGTAATGGGTTACTAGATTCCAACATTCTTTTCTCATTTGCCGTATGTGATTATGAAACCCTTTGTTGGGACTTATACGTATTGTCTTTTGGAGTCTACTCAAAAGCTTATGTTGTGACTACTCATTAGAATTGTCTCTTCGGTTGAATCTAATGAGTAGTGACTTGTGTAGACAATCCCAGAGACATAAAGAGATTTAAGTGTTTAAAATAATCTCCTTATCTGGAGCAGTGATGTTTGTTGGCATAAAAACTGATATATGATACCTGATTTACACATTTACACATATACACACACATGCTGATGTACACACATTTTCACTCTAGTGTTAAGCTTAACCCATTCCCCCCTAAATACGCCTTTTTACGCCATTAATTTATTCCTCCACTCAAGAAAATAGTTCCAATTTATACAGTCATAAATATGTAGCATAAATATTTTCTGCATTTTAGCAGATGATAGCTTAAAGCAGGCGCATTCTGCTTTACTTTCACCCTGCTTTAAGTGGTCATCTGTTTTCAAAACTAGAAACAGACTATGGGGTAATGGGTTAAGTTGATTATGACAGGTGTTTGTTTTATATTGACTTTTATTTATACGATCTGAATTTTATTTTTGTCACTGTCCGATGCAACATACATGTACTATGAAAACAGTGTTCACTTTGTTACTTGTAATATCTATCTACTAGAACCCTACAGTCTTACTACTCATTAGAATCGTCTCTTCGAGATGATTCTGATGAGTAGTAACACCGTAGGATTTGGTAATGACATAAGTGAGAAAATGTTGGTTTTGTTCAGTTTACTCCCTCTTATCTGGAGCCCTGTAATCAACATGTATTTTATGGGTTTTATGATAAAAACCTTCTCTTTTAAAAAACACAAACAAAAACATTAAGTTATTTGATTGCATCACACCAGGGATTCAGATAAGAGTTAATACACCATTTATTTTCATTGTCTTCTCCTTAATGCCTACACTGAACCCCAAGATGTGACTATCCACTAGAATCATAGCAAAGTGATCATTCTAATGTGTAGCAGGGCTCCAGATAAGAGGGAGTAAACTGTACAAATTCAACCTTTTCCCACTCATTTAAGCATCAAATCCTATAGTGTTACTACTCATTAGAATCGTCTCTTCGAGACGATTCTAATGAGTAGTGACACCATAGGGTTATTTCAGAAATAAAGATTTTAGTTTTTGAACTCCCCTTATCTGGAGCCCTGGTGTAGTCATAATTATGATAGGGTTTTGGAGGAGACCTAAGAATCGTAGCATTTGAAATACTCTCCTTATATCTATATTTAGAACTTTGATCACATACAATAGTGCATAGCAGATGTGTGATATAGGAAAATATCTAATGGTTGTATCAAATAGTAAAGTACATGATATGTGATAAATACCATTTTCACATTTTTAATTCACCTTGGTCTCATTTAGTAATGTAAATCTATTGCCCATCTCATGCAAACAGCATATTTTGATAGCCTTTGCAAAATGCAAAAAGTTTGGATCAAGATGATCTCAGCATCTTACCCAGATCCAAAACTGTGTGACACACAAAATGTGCACCCGCCGTAATGGGGAAGGAAAGAAAATTCATTTTCAGATATGTTGAAGATTACATTTTTAAAGGATACAACTTGTTTAACCCATTACCCCATAGCCTGTTTTTAGACAGGTTGAAGACATGTGACCTCTTAAAGCAGGTTGGTTTTGTAAAGCAGAATGCACCTTAAGGCACATCCTGTTTTACTTTCAGCCTGCGTTAAGCTACCATCTACAAGGATATAGTATATATTACTTATGGTACAAGTTCATGACCAGGGACCCGTTTCATAAAACTTCTTACGACAAATGTTGTCTTAAGTCAAAACTTAAAAATACATTTAATCTGTGATTTCTCTATCTAATCCTGTCTTGTGACATCTTTTTGGAATCGTCTTTTCAAGACGATTCCAAAAAGATGTCACAAGACAGGATTAGATGGAGAAATAAATAATAATTGATACTTTTATAATCTGACTTACGACAACATTTGTCGTAAGAAGTTTTATGAAGCGGGCCCCTGGACTCCATATAAGCCGAAGTAAACTGCACAATTCCAGCATTTTCTCACTTTTTAAGCATCAAATCCTATGGTTGTACTACTCATTAGAATGGTTTCTTTGAGACGATTCTAATGAGTAGTGACACCATAGGGTTTAAAGCAGAAATAAAGATTTTAGTTTTTAAAATACTCCCCTTATCTGGAGCTCTGCATGACTGTATAAAATGGAACTATTTTCTTCTGTAGTCTATAGGGTAATTGGTTAAAGTGAACAATGTTTTTAAAGAAGCAAGCTTAATGAGCATGAGAAGGGCTTAAATTAGTATTTCATGGCATTGATAGTGAACAGTAAAACCTCTATTACGAGCACTAAATTGTGTTAATAATTAGGTGTTTACTACAGGTGACTGCTTAAAGCAAGGTGACAGTGAAACAGAAAGCTCCTTTAGGAGCTTTCTGTTTGACTGTCACCCTGCTTTAGAGCTGTCACCTGTCTTATACAACCAATTTTTCTTCCTTGTTTACTGGTCGTAATAGAGAGGTCTTACTGTATATGTATTTATATTTAATTATTTATTTCATTGTACAATCAAAAATGTGGCAGCTGGCAGCTTAATGCAGAATGGGAGTAATGCAGAATGCTCCTTTCTGAGTCTTCTGCATTATTTTTGTACTGAAAAAAGCACAAACCTGTCGGCCAAGATCATCATGTATTCTCATTGAATGTTCAATGAACAGTGGATATTGAGGAAAGTATGTGCTAAACAGTTGTTTTTGTTGTATAATATTCTTTATGGACCTGTTTTATTTTAGAATGCAAATTTGTTTCCTTATATACATGTGTGTTGACTTATCTCTCTAAAGTACCAAGGGACCGCGGGAATTCAAATACAGTAAAGTTCTGCTGCGCTAGGTCTGGAGGAGTTTGACCTGTACAATGCTGATTTAAATGGACTCGGCCTATTTCTGATAAATTACTAGTTTACATATAGACTGCTGGTGGATTTGTCCCTAAAATATTTAAAAGAGTGACAAACATGCAGGCCCTGATCAGAGAGTTCCTACACGAGCCCTCAGATCTGGGTGTACAATGTTTGCAAAGGATGGTGATGTTCAGTTCCAGCTTTGTTAGGAGACCTAATGATGATCTACTAACCTCTAGTGAAACGGAATTGAGCTGTGCCATGAGAAAACCTGTTTTATTGCATTGCAAACAGTGTAGATCATTCGGTGTCAAAGATGTGGCGGCTGGTCTCGATCTACACTAGTTGACACCGACATGCATCTAAAGCATTTTATGTAGCTGTTTATATACGGTATATTGCAGTGTAGATGAAACTCAGATAGCCTGGGATGACAACCGTGCTTGGTCTGTACAATGTTGCAGTGCTGTATGACAGGTTTTGTCATGACATGGCTCATACATGTGTCATTCAAAATAGTAAACTATTGAAAAGTACATGCCATAATTATGCTAGTAGTGTCAGCTTGAATCAGGGTCTGTACTGTTGTCATTTTGCAATATATTGTTTAACACATTCAACCCTAGCGACGAATTTACTTGTCATGTACAAACAGTGTACCTGTAAAGATTACACTTGTCCTATGCAAACCGTGTAGACCCTTATCAGAGGGCTCCTTCAGGAGCCCTCTGATCAGGATCTATACTGTTTGTCATTATGAAATATATTGTTAAAATCAACCCTATATAGCCAAAAATAGACTAGACTTGTTTTGAAATTGGAATTTTTCGTTAAAAGTTTCAGGGGTTAATGAGTTAACTCAAGTCTAAATATTGCAAAACACACTAGACGGAATTTAAACTATAGTTGTCCATTTGAAGTTTCAGTAACTTCCTGATTAAAAGACTGGAAACAACCCACACTCTTTTGAGGGGTTGCAGCAGCTGAATTTTACTGTAAATGATTTTTCCAGAAAAACATATGGATCATTTTATTTCTATTTTGTGTGTAACATCCCTAATGTTTATTTGATACATGAATTAAGTCTCAAAAAGAACATTTCTCATGGACATATGTTGTCATTAAATGACAGTCATTTCAATCAAGATCTGTACTGTTAGTAGCAACAATAGATTATTGTTTTGACTCGGCCAGTTGTAGACCCAGGGTCCAAGGTTATAAAGCTTTTCAGTTGAGTCTAAAGTCGTTCTCAAGCATTTGATTGGTCAGATTTGAGCCTAGGCTCAAATATGACCAATCAAATGCTTGAGAACACACTCAGACTCAGCTTAAACGCTTTATAACCTTGGACCCTGATCAGATTACTAGTAACTACAGTAGCTGAAGAGGGTGTGCACTGTTGGTGTGATTGGTAAAGTTGTCTATTACAGTGGAGAATGTGTTATTCTTTCCCAATAAACGCGTTTACGCTAAAACTATTATTTGCAGTGCAAACAGTTTGGGGCCAGATCAGACGCCGGGTAACCCGGCGTCTGATCAGGCTCCAAACTGTTTGCCACCAAGAAAAACATGAAATATCAGAATTGTCCAAACGTTGTACTTTTCTACGTTTTAGCGCTTTGCGTTTGCGTACGTTTGCGTTTAAACGGGAAAGAATAACAGATTCTCCACTGTATAGTAAAACTCATTTAAGATAGCCACTCAAAGAAACATATTGATCTCTGAAGACAGATTATGGCACTGCTAAATGAAGTTCAGAAGTAATGCAGAGGTTTCTCAATGTTTCCTAACCAATTACTCCATAAGCATGCCTTTTAATGCCAGTAATTTATTCCTGCAAGGAAGAAAATAGTTCAACACCATACAATCATGAATATCTACCTTAACCCTTTACCTGTGGCCTATTTCTAGAATTGAAAATAGGTTACTACTTAAAGCAGGTTGAAAGTAAAGCAGAATGCGCTTAAGGCGCATTCTGCTTTACTTTCAGCCTGCTTTAAGCTATCCTGTGCTAGAATATATTGAAAATTTTCCCTATAATATATATTAAATTATTAAATTGGAACTATTTTCTTCAGCGGATGAATAAATTAGATTCGCTAAAAGTCGCTTCTATGGGGTAAAGGGTTAAGAAACATTTTCTGTATTCTAACAGATGGTAGCTTTAAGTAAGCTGAAAGTAGCAGAATGAGCCTCAAGGGGCGTTCTGCTTAACTTTCAACCTGCTTTAAGTGGTCATTTGTCTTCAAAACTAGAAACAGGCTATAAAGTAATGAGTAAAATGATATTTCTGCATTTGATTTAGCCTGCATGTATCTGCCACCTCTTTATAAATGAATTTAGTTTGGGGATTTTTGATTTTTTAAAAAATTCTTTTGGCCTTTTTACACAGATTTGACTGTATACTTTCAGGTGAAAATGCTTGACCCAGATCAGCTGCTCTCTGTCAAATTATTTATAATGTCTTAGCGCTCCTCTTCCTACAAAGCTTCAATAGAAGTGCATTTCACACCTTTACCTATTTCTCATAGAAATTATTTTTCATTATTTTACCATGTTCTATTGAAGAACCGTTAAGAAGTTTTGAATTTTGACAGGAAATGTTTCAAGCAGGCAGAAAGTAAAGCAGAAAGGAGCTTTGTGGGAGCTTTTCTGCTTTACATTCAGCCTGCTTGAAGCAACCAACTTTCTTAAATAAAAACGAAAACAGGCTACAGGTAAACGGGTTAATCATGTCACTATTAGCCTTCAAAGATATGCCTGTAGATCCTCAGTCTATCTGTTAGCTTGCCAGATATCGGCATGTTGTCTTTTATACAATCGTCACAATTTTACAAATTTTCATACTTACTTTTCACAACTTTGTTCAGATTTCAGACTGGACTTTAAATGACCATCAGTGTTGATGGACCATAAAACATCATACATGTATACTCTTTCCATATTTCAGGTTTGGAGATACTGGAATTTTCCTTGAACTTTAGTTAAATGGCCAATTTTAGTTGAAACATGAAACTCAGGCACTGGTTTCTGTCTCAACATGTTCCTTCATTTAGATCGCACATGTACAGTAAAACCTCTGTGGTACGACCACTACAACGAAGGCTAATTGATTATATAAATGATAAGTGATAGCTGAACACAAGGTGACAGTAAAACAGAAAGCTCCTTTAGGAGCTTTCTAATTTACTGTCACATTGCTTTAAGCAGTCACCTGTCATTAACTCCTAGTAATTAACATGTTGTGGTGGTAATAGAGAGGTTTTACTGTATTATAAAGACCTTCCCTATTCATCATATTTTCCTCAACAGGATCAGAGCTCCAGATAAGGGCCAGTATTTTAAAGATTTCAAGAATTTTCTCCTGAATGCCTACACTAAATGCTATGATGTGACTACTCATTAGAAACGTCACTTTGTGATTATTCTAATGAGTAGTCACAACATAGGGTTTGTTGAAGAAATATTGAATTTAATGCATTGTATTTTGGATACTCAACTTATTTGGAGCTCTCTGCTTGACGTGCTGATCCTGAATTACTTATCTGATTTTTGCTGTGTTTATCATAAAAGTTCATTTGCACATTAAGTATCTGTGATTTGTTTTTATTGATGCATATGTCTGTTTTACAATAGATGTGGAGAGGTAAGAAGTGACATGTCTATCTATAGATTGAAACATGTGCTTTTGATGTTTTTGTTCGCTTTAATAAATGTTGTCTGCAATTTTAACAAATTTTGACTTTTTCAAGATTTCACTGAAAAATGTCTTCAGTTTCTATTTTTCACAAGTGTTGATACTGATATATATATCCTATTGGCACCTTCTGCTATACTTTCATCTTGCTTTTGGTTGCCACCTATATTAAACACTATCAATGGTTATATTGATTTGTGTCACCTATAGAGGGTTAGGTACAATAGCGGCACTCATTTAACAAGGGATCCAAACCGCCTTGCAATTAGATCAGTATTTCTTCAGTTAAAGTGCTTAAAATAATAGATTTAGAAATAAAAGCAGACAACAATTATTGAAGCAGATGGTAATCTGACAAAAGAAGGGGTTAATCAGTATTTACATGTATATTATAACCCTTCCTCCACTTAACCCTTTACCTGATAGCCTGTTTCTAGAACTGAAGAAATGTGACTACTTAAAGCAGGTTGAAAGTAAAGCAGAATGCGCCTGAAGGCGCATTCTGCTTTACTTTCAGCTTGCTTTAAGCTATCATGTGTTAGAATATAGAAAATATTCTATATAATATATATTCATGACTGATTAAATTGGAAATAATTAGAAATAAATCATATTCGCTAAAAGGCGTTTCTATTGGGGAAAGGGTTAATATATGAAACTCTGCCCAGAATGAATATCTATCATTTGAATCATTACATTGGCAAATAAAATAAGCAGTTTTTACAGTAAAAAGTGTAAACCTAAGTCCTAAATCAGACAGACCCTATCAGAAAATAAACCACACCCTGATTAGACAGCTCTATGTCTGGGTGTACACTGTTTTCTAAAAGTGTCAATTCAGTCAAATCTCTCTGTTATGACCCCTAAATAGCTGGCTAATTTAGTGTGTGAACTACAGGTGGCAGCTTGAAGCAAGATGAAAGGAAAACAGAAAACTCCCTGTTTTACTTTCATCTTTGCTTTAAGCCATTACCCCATAGCCTGTTTCTAGAATTGAAAATGGGTGACAACTTAAAGCAGGTTGAAAGTAAAGCAGAATGCGCCTCAAAGCGCATTCTGCTTTACTTTCAGCCTGCTTATCATCTGCTAGGATTTAGAATAAAACTCTTATAATACATTTTTATGATTGTATAAATTGGAACTATTTCCTGTGGAGGAATAAATTAGAGGCGTAAAAAGGCGCATTCATGGGGTAATGGGTTAACACTTTCATGATCAAATTTGTTGTGAGATTTCTACCTCTTCGCCACATTGTCGTCTGCTTCAATATTGCAGCTACAATATCGTTTAAAAGTTAAGGCAGTATGACTGAAGAAATTGCAAAACCAGTGTCAAACAGTTTTTATCCTGATCAGACGCCGCGTAACGCGGCGTCTGATTAGGATCAAATCTGTTTGCAAAACAAATGTTTGCAAAATAAATGTGCTTTTTGACGTCATTGAGAGGGAAGGGGTTAAGCAGCCACCTGACTTAAACACAAAATAATTAACACAATTTAGTGGTTGTAAAAGAGAAGTTTTACTGTAAATGTATTAAGGTTTTACTGTAGCTGGTTAACCTGCAGATCTATCACAGAACCAAACTATCAGCATTCTAAAGGGACAATTCTTGCCTTTATCTAGGCCAAACATTCACCAGGTTATCCATGTCGTGTACAATGGTTGATATTTAAATAAACAATTCCTTTATAAAAAGTATTCCATGTATATTTATTGTCATTTAAATATTTTGAGTTGTGCTACTTTCATAAGCACTTATTTATAGATGAATTTTGTTTCTATTTTAATCACATGAGTATATAATTTATATAAATGTTTTCAGATCTAATACTTATTTCAGACATTTTGATTCTGATATTTCTTTGTTTACAATCAAACTTTTGTTAAGCATCCAGGTAATTGCTAAATGCAAAACAAAAGCAAAGCGGAAAGCTCCAATAGGAACTTTCCGCATTACGTTCAGTCTGCATTAAGCAATTACACTTGTTAACACAAGCTTGATGTACAATGTTTAATGAAAAATCAAAGTTTCAGTGTTAGTTTTTTGGACTGGAAATAATGGGCCAAACGGACAGATAACTGTTTATTTCATTCACTGTAATGTCTGTAGGTTTGAATGTCTCAAAAGGAGCTTAAAATGAAAAGAAAACAGGAGTGTTTATAAATAACAAACCTCAGATAAAGGGAGTATTTAAAAATCTTAGGATTTTACCAATTTCAATATTGTAACTACTCATTGGAATCAATCTCTGAGAGTAGAATTCTAATGTGCATTGGTAGTCATAACATTAGTTCAGACAATATTTCATAAACTCTTTCAACACCACGAACCTGTTTAAAATATACTCATTACATTTGCAAAGAGTGTAGACACTGATCAGAGGGCTCCTATAGGAACCCTCTGATCCGTGTCTACACTGTTTGCTAATTTAGAGCAGTTACTTATTTACTAAACAACCCAGACTTCCAAATAGACTGGTTCATTTACTAAAAAGATCAACAAGAGAACACAATAACCGACAATAATTACTAAGTGTTGAAAGAGTTAAAAGAAAAGGATTGGACAACAGGCAGAACCTATGGGAGTCCTCCAAAAGTCACAATATTGTGGAGTCATGGAGGGACATCTGTGATATTTAGCTGATCTCTCTTATCTGAAGCCTTTGTAATCATAAAGAGCTAAATAAAGATACTGTTATGGCTGTGTGTATGTCTCAAAACGATCGTGAAATAATTTACCCTTCACCAGCTGAATATTCACATAATTCCACCGACTGTGAGCAGTTATTGATGTTCAGTTGTACAGTCAAACTTTGATATGTCGAATTCAGTTAAGTCTAACTTACCAGTATTTCAAAGTTAACCCATTCACCCCTGAAACTTTTAATGGGCAACTCCGATTTCAAAATAAGTATCAATCCATTTTTGACTATTTAGGGTTGATTTTAACAATATATTTCAAAATGACAAACAGTGTAGACCCTGATCAGAGGGCTCCTGAAGGAGCCCTCTGATCAGGGTCTACACTGTTTGCATAGGACAAGTATAATCCTCAAAGGTACACAGTTTGTAAATGACGAGTATACTCGTCACTAGGGTTGAATGTGATAAAGCCTGGTTAATACAGGTATGTTTGACTTAACCAAACATGAAATAATGCTATTCAAGCGTTGAAATGTCAGTTAGTTTGAGTTAAGCAAGTTTGAGATATCGAAGTTTGACTTTATTATGCTTAGTCTTAGATAAACAAAATAATTTACATGTATATGTTAGAATCTATAGTTTCCATCCATTCTCCACAGCTTCTAAAACATTTTGTGTTTGTGCCAGTTCTAGTATAGAAATTTTTTAAGTTTAATTCTGATGAAAGTTTTAGCTTTTAGGGTACATATCCCAATTGTTTGAGTCTTTAACCCTTAGCCTGCCACTCACGACTATAGCTCCATATGCAAACAGCTTGGATCCGAATGAGACGCCGAGTAACTCGGCGTCTCATCCGGATCCAAGCTGTTTGACACTCGGACAACATTTTCAGCAATTTTGAGCAACTTTGAAGCACTTTGAAACTTGAAGCAGACGAGAAATATAGCAGACGACAATTTATTTGGCGGGCTAAGGGTTAATGTATCTGTTTGTTTACATGGTTTCTAAGGAGGATTAGTGAATACAGTTCAGTACACCAAAACCCCTATTGAGGGACCAGACAATTTTGATACAAGTTACATTAAAACCTAAACACAAAGATAAATGTACCCTTATATAAAGGTAACAATTTAACACATAACGCCACAGTTTCTAGTTTTAAATATAGGTGACCACTTAACCTATTACCCCATAAGAACACCTTTTTACGCCTGCATTTTACTCTTTAACTGAAGAAAATAATTCCACTTTATACAGTAATGAATATGCACCCTTAAAAATATTTTCTATATCCTAGCAGTTGGTAGCTTAAAGCAGGATGAAAGTAAAGCAGAATGTGCCTTAAGGCCATTCTGCTTTACTTTCAACCTGCTTTAAGTAGTCATCTATCTTCAGTATTAGAAACATGCTATATGGGGTAATGAGTTAGTTAGCAGGTTGAGAGTAATCAGAATGTACCTAACTTTCAGCCTGCATTAAGCTACCATCTGCTAGGATATAGAAAATATTTCTTGTGATTCATATACATTACTGTATAAATGGACCTATTTTCTTCAATGGAGGAAAAAATTAAAAGCATTAAGGTACCATCTGCTAGGATATAGAAAATAGTTCTTATGGCGCATGTTAATGACTGTATAAATTGGTACTATTTTCTTCAGCGGAGGAATAAATTAAATACACTAAAGGGCGCTTCTATGGGGGAAGGGGTTAATGACAAGACTACAGAATAGTATGAGAATACCACAATATTTATAATATCTTGTATCAGTTGGATATAGTCAATCTTGTATTACCATTAAATTAAGGAAACATCATATATCAAATATCAAAAAGACACTTGCTTAACCCTTAACCTGCCACTCACGACTATAGCTCCATATGCAAACAGCTTGGATCCGGATGAGACGCCGAGTTACTCGGCGTCTCATCCGGATCCAAGCTGTTTGACACTCGAACAACATTTTCAGCAATTTTGAGCAACTTTGAAGCACTTTGAAACTTGAAGCAGACGAGATATATAGCAGACAACAATTTATTTGGCGGGCTAAGGGTTAAAGCAGGATAAAAATATTACAGAAACTCCAACAATATTTTTATCCTACATTAAGGAGTGACCTGTCTTTAGAGATATCAGGATTCCAGATAAGGGGAGTATTTCAAAAACTAAATTCTTAATTTCTGAATTAAACCCTATGGTGTCACAACTCATTAGAACCGTCTCGAAGAGACGATTCTAATGAGTAGTAACACAATAGGATTTGGTACTAAAATGAGTGAAAAAAGTTGGGATTTGTTCAGTGTACTCCCTCTTATCTGAAACCCTAGATACCCACACTTCTTTACACATTCAACCCTAGCGACGAGTTTACTCGTCATTAAGGAACGGCATACTTATGACGCATACTTTTGTCCTATGCAAACAGTGTAGACCCAGATCAGAGGGCTCAAGTGCCCTCTGATCTGGGTCTACACTGTTTGTCATTTTGTAATATATTACCAAAAACAACCCTAAAAAGTCTAAAATGGACTAATCCTGATTTGAAACTGGAATTGTCCATTAAAAGTGTCAGGGTCAAATGAGTTAAGTGAGTGGTTGTTTACTACAAGATTGCCTATTGGAAATGGTTGCTATGGAGAAAGGGATACTGGTTTAATTCATTCACCCTTGCAACTTCAAATTGAACATTCCAATCTCCAATTAACTCTTTCAACACCATGGACCTGTTTAAAATATACTCATTACATTTGCAAACAGTGTAGACCCAGATCAGAGGACTCCTATAGGAGCCCTTTGACCAGGGTCTAGACATTTTGCTAATTAAGAGCAGTATTTATTAAACTACCAAGAATAACAAGTAGACCGGTTCATGTTTTGGTAACTGAATAGAACAACAAGGGAACATAATAACCCACAAGAGTTACTTAGCGTTGGAAGAGTTAAGTCGAACCATTTTGAACTACTTAGGTGTGTTTATGACAATATAGTGCAAAATGACACACAGTGCAGACCCTGATCAGAGGGTGTCTGCAGGGGCCCTCTAATCAGGGTCTACACTGTTTGCATAGGACAAGACTTTAGGGTACTGTTTGGAGGTTGTATATTTGTTAATGATGAGTATACTCATCGCTAGGGTAGAATGTGTTGAAGGGGTTTTGGTGTACAGGGGCTCGTTTTACTAAACTACTTACGCAAAATGTTTGCGTAAGTCAAAATCGTTTAACTCTTATTTTTCGATCATAAAAGTTTGCAAACAGCAAATAGCCAGATCAGAGGACGCGCTAAAAGCGCGTCCTCTGATCTGGCTATTTGCTGTTTGTAGCAAGTGATAATTAAAAATTTAAATTAAAATTTAAAATTTTGACTTACGCAAATAATTTGCGTAAGTTGTTTAGTAAAACGGGCCCCAGGCATATTACAAATGTTACAGTATTGTCAAGAATCGTGTTGTTGTTAAACTGATGTTTTTACATATGAAAATTGAAAACAAGCAAGTTGACTCTCAGATGGTACAATCATGTTGTTATACAGTGGTGTAAATGGATGTTGTTTCAATGAAAATATGTTTTTATAACTGATACAAGAAGTAAAATCATAAGTCATGATGCTGTTGCTATTGTGTCATTTTCCCACAAAGTCACATTTATAGCTCCTTTAGACAGATGATAGCATGTTTAAAGACATTACATGACCAAGCTTGGGTGGTAACACCTAGCACCATAGAAAGTTTGAGTCAAAGCATGGAGCCCATGCACTGACTCGGCTAGCGTCTAGGCAAAGAATCATTCAGGCGTCTCATGTGAGGCCGGCACCTAATATTTGATAGCTTGGTTAGTAAAACCAATTATTGAAAAACCTATTGAGATCTATTATGTAAGGGCCTCTATTCAAAGCTTCAGATGGCTGAGCTGTTGCCTGAACAATTTTCTAATGCTCTACCTGTATTTTGACACCTAGTGAGATCAATTGAGGGGGGGGGGGAATCAATGAATAGACTGGCGTAATGTCTTTAACCCATTACCCTATAAATACCCTTTTTTACACCTTTAACTTGTTCCTCCATTGAAGAAAATAGTTCCAATTTATACTGTTACAAATAAGAATCATAGGAAATATTATGTATATTCTAGCAGATTTTAGCTTAAAGCAGGCTGATATTAAAGCATTCTGCTTTACTTTCAACCTGCTTAAAGTGGTCACCTGCCTTCAAAACTAGAAACAAGCTATGGGGTAATGGGTTAATTCTTTCTTACTTCTTATTATGCTAAAGTTTTTCGTATTGACCATTTTACTGGTGAAAAATGACATATTAATGTTGATTTTAGGACTGTTGCTTGTTTACATTAGCTCAACTAAGTCGAAGGCTCAAGATGAGCTATTGTGACCGATCTTCGTCTTGTGTCTGTCCACATTTTCAGAAGCAGAAGCTCAGAACAACTACAGATAAAAATAATATGTATATATGTATCGTGTATTTAGTAGCAAAATATGGTTCCACACTGCGTGACACAATGGGATTTATTTTCTTAACTAAAAAGACATTTTGTCTACTCTTGCAGGATTGCAGCAGCAAACATGAAGACACACATGCATTATAACTTAGGGTGCAAATAAATATCCATGTCACTGAAATCCAATAGAATACATTTACTGTAAAACAGGTATTTTATGCGTCATGAATATTTCGCGTAATGCGATTTTGTATTAATTCGCGACACCATGCACTATTTCTAGCAGGTGGTAGCTTAAAGCAGGTTGAAAGTAAAGCAGAATGTGCCTTAAGGCACATTCTGCTTTACTTTCAACCTGATTTAAGAAGTCACCTATTTTCAAAACTAGAGACATTCGCGAATTAACGCGTAAATTATATTCTCGTGAATAAAACAGTAACTTCCTCTACCACTCCAAAGACATCTTGTCCAGCACAATTCAACAGATGATAGGGAAAGGACAAATCCAATGAAAATTAACTAGCATGTTAAAGATTAATCTTTAGGCTAGCATGCCCAGTAATTGTCTGTAGCAAGTAATTACTTAAGAAAAAATTATCCCCGGGGGTCACAAAACAGTTATACATGTATAGTGAAATCTTCAAATATCTGCTTCTCTGAAACTAATATGGCAATAGCTTTGATATTTGGCATGGTCTCACTTCTAGAGGTCCTTTACAAATTTTGTTGAAAATGTTTTGGTCCGTTGCATATCTAGGTCACAGGAGCCAAAAACTAGACTTGTCACCTGGGGACTAACTAATACCCCGTGCCACATCTATGCAAAACCATTATCTCCCCTTGTAAATGGTTGAATCGAAAAATATTTCTTCATGCACATCTGTATTTGATACTTTATCAACCTGTGAAGTTTTATTAAAATTGGGTGAACAGTGAAGGAGTTGCGCTTATGAGGATTATGAACTATAATGCATGAAACATTAAAGTTCAGTTATTTCCCCTTGGAAATGTCATTTCTTCATGCATATCTGTAGATGTTACTCTATCAATGTATGAAGTTTTGTTAAAATCCAATGTAAGGTGTAAGAGGAGTTGAGCTAATACCAGAGCTTTTGACATATAATACATGAAACTTTAAAGTTCAATTATCTCCCTTTGAAATAATTGAATCGATGAAGATTTCTTGATGCATATCTGTAGATGGTAATCTATCAACCTGTGAAGGCTTGGTGAAATCCAATGAATGGTGTAGGAGTTGCGCTTATGAGCGCTTATATACTATATTGCATGAAACATTAAGTTAAATTATCTGCCCTTTGAATTATCTCCCCTTGGAAATGGCGGAATATAAAAATATTTCTTCATGCATATCTGTAGATGGTACTCTATCAACCTGTGGAGTTTTGTTAAAATCCAATGAACAGTGTAGAAGGAGTTGCGCTTAAGAGTGCTTAATTATAACCTATATTGCATGAAACATTAAGTTAAATTATCTCCTCTTTGTATCATCTGCCCTTAGAAATGGTGAAATAGAAAGATATTTCTTCATGCACATTTTTCCATGGTGCTCTATCAACATGTGATTTTGTTTCTCCAAATCCGATAAGCGATGTAGGAGGAGTTGCACTAAGTAGGATGGACAGACTTATTATAATTATAACTATAATAATAATTAATCTTCTTGTCTGAAACCACAGTGCCCTGAGGTTAGATATTTGCCACAAAGCATCATCTACAGGTCCTCTATCAATATTGTTCAATTAAGCCCCTGAGGTAAAAAATTACCCCGCCAAGAGGATCACAAATTTAAGGCACATTCTGCTTTACTTTTAACCTGCTTTCACCTATCCTCAAAACAAGAAACGGGGTACTGGGTTAAATTGCAACAAATTACAATAGTTGGTGGAGTCATTCCCCCGTTACAGTTGTATCTTATATTAGAGGCACTCTTGTTAAACCCTTTACTCCCTGAAACTTCAAATAGACAATTTCAGTTTCCAATTTAGTCTAGGTTTTTTTTGCTAATTTAGGATTGTTTTTGCCAATGTATTACAATATAACAAACAGTGTAGACCCTGATCAGAGGGCTCCTTAAAGAGCCCTCTGATCAGGGTCTACACTGTTTGCACATGTTTAGTATACTCTTCACAGGTACACTGTTTGGGAAGGACGCATGTATGCGTGACTAGGGTTCAAAAAGTTAAAATGATGTTCACTCATCTTTGATTATTTCAAACAAAAGAAAAAGTCAGTTTTACCTTTTCAGATTTATTTGCATTTTTCCTGACATTTCACCAATATTGGTTATTCAAGAATTTGTTTATACAAAAATATACACATGTTGCATCTCATATTTACAATGGAACCATGAGATATAGAAACATAACATTGAAATCAATGTGCCCATTTCAAAAACCATCTTGTGACAAAAAATGTATTTAGAGACACCAAGACCCTACTTTTTTACCTCTAAAAATTAACTTATTGTATTAAACACACACAGCAGTTTAAAGCAGGATGAAAATAAAGCAGAAAGCTCCTACAGGAGCTTTCTGCTTTACTATCATCCTGCTTTAAACATTCATCTGCCAAAAGGCTGAAAACAATAATTTGTTTGACTGTTTACTATACTCTTTTTGCCAAGATTTGTCTTTGAAACAGACCCAATATGCACAGAATGATTTGGTTCGTTTTACAATGATATCATTATGGAAAAACAATGTTGTCAACAATAACATATACAATATGGAATCTTTGATACAAAATTCCTGATTTAATAGCACTAATATCGTTCATCAATTTACCCATTACCCCATAGCCTGTTTCTGGTATTGAAGATAGGTGACCACTTAAGTAGGTTGAAAGTCAAGCAGAATATGCGGAAAGCACATTCAGCCTCACTTTCAGCCTGCTTTAAGCTACAATCTTCTAGGATATAGAAAATAATTTTCATGGCACATATTCATGACTTTTAAAATATAAAGTTGAACTATTTTTTTAGTGGAGAAATATAGATTAAGGCGTAAAATGGTGTATTTATGGGGGTAATTGGTTAAAGCCATACAAACATTCATATCGCCTTATCAATTCTTTATGTATTCCTCATATAAATACATGTTCATGCTTGTGCCCTGTCCCGATAAGGAGTTGAGTAATATTATTCAATACCCTGACAGGTAACCCTTTAACCCATTACACCATAAATACACCTTTTTAGGCCTATAATTTTTTTCTCCACTGAAGAAAATAATTCTACATGTATTTTATACAGTCATGATAAAGACTTCAAAAGAAATATTTTCTATTCTCTAGCAGATGGTGGCTTAAAGCAGGCTGAAAGTAAAGCAGAATGTGCCTCAAGGCACATTCTGCTTTACATTCAACCTGCTTTAAGTGGTCACTTGTTTTCAAAACTATTAATGGGGTAATGGGTTTAGTAGACTGCTTTAAAGCATCCAACAGTTTTAACCCTTCCCTCTGCATTACTGCCATATGACACTGTTATATCTTGTTCCTCATAAGAACCACAAATGAATGGTTACTGATGGTGGTGAATACAGATGGTAGCTAAGCTCCAAAAGGAGCTTTCTGCTTTATTTTCATCTTGCTTTAAGCAATCATTTGCTTCAAACAGCTGGATACAGGGTATATTGCCTTTTGGCTATGGAGGAAAGGAACAACGGGCAGTGAGACATGTGGTTAAACAGTCATAAAATAAGTAGAAATCTCTGAAAACATGTGACGGCTTGATGCAGAATGAAAATAATGAAGATAGCTGCAAAAGCTATGAGGGAAAGAATTAATATATGAAGTATTTTACAGTGGAAAACTCATTATACTTTAATGCTTAATTATGCTCTCCATTGCAAACAGTTTGAAGACAAATTCAACACCCACAAACTCACTATGTTTTACTACGATTTCATCTATTCATAATGCCATGAAAATGTACACTTCACATGAAAATGTACCACTAAAATGAAGGCTAATGGGTTGTTTAAAAGACGGATGACAGATCAAAGCAAGGTGACAGTAAAACAGAAACAGCTTTCTGTTTACTGTCACCTTGCTTTAAGCAGTCACCTATCTTAAACACCTATGAACTAACACAATTTAGTGGTCGTAATAGACTGGCTTTACTGTATATTACACAGTGAGTGAAAAGTATGCAAATGAGTTGAACAACATCTTAATAATTTCAAGACATCAGTGACTGAGTGTTGCACACCAGTCTCCTTGACCCTTATCCTGTACAGCTTGACTCCTGAAACTTCAAATGTACAATTCCAGTTTCCAATTAACAGATATGTAGAGTTTTTCAAAAACTAAAATCTTTATTTCTGCATTAAACCCTATGGTGTCACTACTCATTAGAATCGTCTCTTCGAGACAATTCTAATGAGTAGTAACACCATATAGATTTGAGCTGAAATGAGTGAAAAAATGTTGGATTTGTTTGGAAAACTCCCTCTTATTCGGAACCCTGAATTAACCCATTACCCGATAAATATACTTTTTTGCGACTCCACTGAGGGAAAAAAGATCAGGGGCAAATTTAACTGACCTGGAGCGAACACATTTGGAAACTGATTTTTAATAATTTTTCAGTAAAACTTGTTTTCAAATAAACACAAATTTAGAGCAATATTTTGATGACATCACTTCTATAGAAGGACAAGGGTAAAAAATGATAATTATATTTTAATTATATATCACATGAAATATCAATATATGTAGTCAATACATATAGGATATTACATGAGTGTTCATAATTTATTGGATTTATTAAACGAGTCTTTTAGAAAACGATAAAAACGAGGCTTTGCCAAGTTTTTACCGTTTTCTAAAACGACGAGTTTGATAAATCCAATAAATTATTAACACGAATGTTATATTCTTTTTATAACATAACCTAGAAAAGTTATTTATCGCAGCCTTTGAGGTCAATTGAATGCTAGCGTAATATTAGTAGATCTATACAGGAAAAAAGTTGTTCCAAATTAACCCCGTTCACTAGCATAATGTTTATGTTATTATATGTATTAATAAGCACTTTCATGTAGATCTAATATTAATTAATTAAAACACCAATAATCTATAAATTGAATCTACATGATGGAAAGAAGACATTGGAAAATGAATGCATAGAACGCATTTTAATGACGTCACAAGTAACGACGTCGTGGCGTGCCTCATTTGCATAGTTATTTAACTAGTTATATATGACATTTAAACAACGGGTGTTATTCAACGCTCACGCCGTCTGTTATGTTATAAAATGTAAAACTCCTTTGTAGCTGCCTTGAGATACGTTTTCATTATACAGTGTATCCAAAGAATGAAGAAGCATGGTGATTTTTACAAACAAGTAACTGCTTACTTTCTGCATTATACTTCCACCAGTCCTACAGACCACTAGTACACCATCTTATAGACACTCTCTTAACCTATTACTCCGTAGATACACATTTTAACACCTCTAATTCATTCCTCGACTGAAGAAAATAGTTCACTTTACAGTCATGAATGTACACCATAAGAAAGTTTTCTCTATCCTATCGTATGGTAGCTTAACCCTTTACCTGATAGCATATGTCTAGTAGTGAAGATAGGTGACTACTTAAAGTAGGTTGAAAGTAAAGCAGAATGCGCCTTAAGGCGCATTCTACTATACTTTCAGCCTACTTTAAGCTATCCAGCGCTAGAATATAGAAAATATACCATGTAAAATGTATTCATGACTGATTAAATTGGAACTATTTTCTTCAGCGGAAGAATAAACTGAATGCGCTAAAAGGCGCTTCTATAAGGTAAAGGGTTAAAGCAGACTGAAAGTAAAGCTGAATGTGCCGTAAGGCGCATTCTGCTTTACTTTCAACCTGTTTTAAGTGGTCACCTATACTCCCAATGTATTTTCATTTCAATCACTGCTTGTTACATATTATGCCTTAGGTTTATACATACAGGCGAACTTCGATATCTCGAACTTGCTTAACTCGAACTATCTGATAGTTTGACACATGAACTGCATTATTTCATGTTCGGTTAGGTCGAACATACCCATATTTCAAAGTAAATACGTGGCTAAGCCACGTTTTAACTTTGAAATATGAGTATGATCGATTTAACCGAGTTCGAGATATCGAAGTTCGACTGTATAAACTCATGCAACATATCTCTTAAGCTTTCTTAACCTCCAATTCGTTTTTGCTCTCTGTCTTGTTTGAAACTTTTTTTCACCAGGACTCTTGAGATTTCTAACATCCAACCTCTTTTATTGCTTTTGAATTTTCATACATCCTCTCTCTGTGCTAAAAATGTAACACTTTCTCCCATACATATTCTAGCATTAACTCTTTCAACACCATGGACCTTTAAAAATATATTCATTACATTTAATTTGCAAACAGTGTAGACACAGATCAGAGGGCTCCTATAGGAACCCTCTGATTAGCGTAATAGGAGCCCTCTAATCAGAATCTACACTGTTTGCTAATTTTAAGCAGTGTTTATTAAACTACCCAGAATTCCAAGTAGACTGGTTCAGGTTTTGGTAACTAAAGTGATCTACAAGGGAACCTAATAACCCACAAGAATTACTTAGTGTTGAAAGAGTTAGCAATTCTGAAGAGATCTCTTTATTTCTTAGCCTAGTTCCAAGCTGACCAAATACATCGTGAGAACAGCTCTGTACCAGTTTACCCTCTCCTCCATAGCAAAAACTGAATTACCCCTATCCAACTGTGTTAAACACTGTTTACTTCTTAAAGCAAAATGAAAGTAAAGCAGAAGCTTCTTCAGGAGCTTTCTGCTTTACTTTCATCTTGCTGTAAGCTGTTACCTACTTTCAACACCATCAATCCAATATTCAATATTCATTTGTGGTACTTATGTGCGAAGTAGTAGATAGAGATGTCCTAGTTTTGCTACAGTGGAGGAAAGGTTTAACCCATTACCCCATAAATACGCCTTTAATTTACTCATTCACTAAAGTAAATAATTCCAATTTATAAAGCTATAAATATGTTTCATAATAAATATTTTCTATATTCTAACAGATTATAGCTTAAAGCAGGCTGAAAGTAAAGCAGAATGCGCCTTAAGGCGCATTCTGTTTTACTTTCAACCTGCTTTAAGTGATCACCTGTTTTCAAAACTAGAAACTGGCTATGGGGTAATGTGTTAACTGCCACGGATGTTCAAAGTCATGTAAACATGGCTCAACACTGCATGGAGACAATATTTCAAAACCTTGTGTGCCTCTATTACCTAGTGCCCCACTTGCTGGTTGACACTGGCTCTGAAACTATCTCAGCTCATACATTGATCCTGCTGTCATGTTTTACATGTCATTTACTTGAAGAAGGACACATACAGTAAACCCTATCACAAGCCCAACATTTCCCTCACTTCCCCTTCCTCTGACTGTAACTCATCACTTGTGTATTTCTGTAACAGCTCTATCTTTCTCCTTTGAAGTAACGCTTCCTCAATCTGTTAAAATATACAGTAAAAATAATAAGTTGTTGTTCAAATAGGGTTTTAAGTCGCTTTAACAGTATTTCAGTCATATCACAACTCCAGGAGACAAGTTGCCAGATCAACACCTCATTTACATCGATCTAAAAATATGGGGTATTGATCTATAAATTTGAACCTTGGCCAGAATACCAGACTTACAAATATTCTTGATTTGAACCTTTTCAGTTTTTGGACTGACATACAAATACATCATTTTATGATGGATTTATCCATCAATCAAAACACTAAAAAGATAACACCTTTTGGCAGCCTAAAATATCATGCCAGGCTATGGCGGGCAGTTGACAAAGCTGGCATACGTCAGAACCACATGGGGTAAAAATAATAAGAAAGAAGTACAGCAGAGTCTGAGAACATCACATCACAGAACACATATTTACCAATCCACCATCTAACATAGGACAAAGGACAAAGTAATATAACAAAACATTTGAATAGTGGCTAACATGGTTATGACTACTAAATTATGTTGATTATTAGGTGTTTACCACAAGTGACTGATTAACCCTTTCCAGCATAGCCTGTTTCTAGTTTTGAATATATGT
Organism: Gari tellinella; assembly: GCA_922989275.2. Classification (NCBI taxonomy): domain Eukaryota; kingdom Metazoa; phylum Mollusca; class Bivalvia; order Cardiida; family Psammobiidae; genus Gari; species Gari tellinella. Next base: position 53,091,626 of record OV277858.1, on the reverse strand, counting down.
GATCATTTAAAGCAGGTTGAAAGTAAAAAAGAATGTGCCTTAAGGCACATTCTGCTTTACTTTCAGCCTGCTTTAAGCTATTATCTGCTAGGATATAGAAACTATTTCTCATGATACTTGTTCATGACTGTGTAAATTGGAACTACATGTATTTTCATCAATGGAGGAATAAATTGAATGTGCTAAAAGGCGCTTCTATGGGGGAAAGGGTTAAAGCAAGGTGACTGTCACTTTGTTGTAAGTTGTCTCCTGTCTTTTATACAGTCAAAAAGCCTTCATTTTAGTGATCATAATAGCGAGGTTTTATTGCGCTTGTAACCACTGTTTTCTTCATAAATTTTCATTGCATTTCATTTGGCCCTTTGACTGACGGACCCAGATCAGACACCCAGTAACTTGTTTTGCTTTTGTCAAAATGCCAAGAAATCTTCATTTTAGAAAAGATGACAGACAAATGAGCCGTGCCATTACAAAACCTGCCTTACTGCATTGCAACATTGTACAGACCAAGCACCATTGTCATCATAGGCTATCTGAGTTTGGTCTACACTACCAAATACCGTATATAATATAGCTACATAAAGTGCTTTAGATGCTTGTGGGTGACAAACAGTGTAGATCAAGACCAGCAGCCTTGTCTTTGACGCGGCGGCTGGCCTTGACCTACACTGTTTGCAATTGCAATAAGACAGGTTTTCTTATGGCATGGCTCAAATGTATTATCTCATTCACCCCTGAAAGTTTCAATGGACAATTCTAGTTTCCAATTAAGTCTAGTCCATTATTTTTCTATTTGGCGTTAATTATGACAATATATTTCAAAATGACAAACAGTGCAGACCTTGATCAGAGGGCTCTCTAAGGAGACCTTTAATCAGGATATGCGCACTGTTTACATAGGACAAGTGTACTCTTCATATGTATACTGAATGTAAATGACATAAATTTGTGGCACTAGAGGTCAATGTGTTAACCCGAAAATATGCCTTTTACACCTTCAATTTATTCCTCCACTGAAGAAAATAGCACTAATTTATACAGCCATGAATATGCATCATAATAAATTATTTCTATATTCTAGAAGATGGTAGCTTAAAGCAGGTTGAAAGTAATGCAGAATGTGCCTTAAGGCGCATTCTGCTTTACTTTTAACCTGCTTTAAGTGGTAAACTATCTTCAAAATTAGAAACAAGAGCCCAATGGGACATATTTCGCTCACCTGAGAATAACTGAAAAATGGAGATAATGATTTATGTCCTTGACTGGGGTCATTTTTCTTAAACAATCTTGATAGAGGACCTGTATATGATGCTATGTGCCAAATATCTAAGATCAGGGTACTAGAGTTTTAGACGAGAAGATATTTTTAAGTTTCCAATGAAAAAATGCTTTTTTAGCTCCTGTGACCTAGATATGCAACAGACTGCGACCATTTGTACAAAATAGGTAAAGGACATCTAGAAGTGTCACCATGCCAAATATCAAAGCTCTGGCCATATCAGTTTCGGAGAAGAAGACGTTTTAAATTTTCACTATATAACTCTATGTAAAACTTTGACCCCCGGGGCGGAGCCAATTTTGACCCCAGGGGCATAATTTGAACAAACTTGATAGAGGACCTGTAGGTCATACTATGTGTCAAATATCTAAGCTCTGGCCCTTGTAGTTCCAGACAAGAAGATTTTTTAAGTTTTCATAAAAAAATCTATTTTTAGCTCCTGTGACCTAGATATGCAACTGACCAGAACCATTTGAACAATATTTGTAATGGACATCTAGAAGTGTCACCATGCCAAATATCAAAGCTCTGGCCATATTAGTTTCAGAGGAGAAGATGTTTGAAATTTTCACTATATAACTCTATGTAAAACTGTGACCCCTGGGGCGGGGCCAATTTTGACCCCAGGGCCTAATTTGAATAAACTTCATAGAGGACCTGTGGGTGATGCTATGTGCCAAATATCTAAGCTCTGGTCCTTGTAGTTTTTGACAAGAAGATTTTTTAAGATTTCCTTATTTTTTCACTTTGGTTGCCATGGCAACCAGAGTTCTGCATTGTTTTTAAACCTTAGAACAAATTTGAAAGAGCTTGACCCAAGGAACATTTCTGTAAAGTTTGGTTGAAATCTATTCAGCGGTATAGGAGGAGATGTCATTTGAAGCAATTGTTAACGACGCCGGACGACGAAGGACGCCGGACACAGGGCCATCCCAATAGCTCACCTTGAGCCTTTGGCTCAGGTGAGCTAAAAAGCCATTGGGTAATGGGTTAAGACAGTTAAGTAAACTATGGTGTTACTATGGAAGTGAAAGTTTTGAGTGATCTATGATGGCATACTTTTTTAACCCTTTTCTCCATAGCCTGTTTCTAGTTTTGAAAATAGATGACCACTTAAAGCTGGTTGAAAGTAAAGCAGAATGCGCCTTAGGCGCATTCTGCTTTACTTTCAGCCTGCTTTAAGCTACCCTCTGCTAAGATATAGAAAATATTTCTTATAGTACATGTTCTTGACAGTATAAATTGGAACTATTTTCTACAGTGGAGGAATAAATTGAATGCCATTAAAGGCGCTTTTATAAAGGAAAGGGTTAAGTAACAAACAAAACATTTACAAAAAAACAAACAAACCTGTTTTTGTGATGGTACATCCACATGAGCTATAAAATGAACACTAGCCGGTTGTTGCTCTTCACTTTCTGTCTCAACATCCATCTCTTCTTCCTGGTAATATAAACAAATACAAAACTGGAATAAAACAAGATTTTCATGGGATTCGGATCATTCCATGTCTCCTCTCAACAAAGAAGCAAATGTGAGACTCATGTGCATATATCTTCACTTGATTAAATGATAGTTGCATCTTAGCATGTTCATAAAACTTCAACAGGCCACTGCAGAGAAATAGCCTGCACTTGAAAACTTAATGAATTTAACAGCTGTCAACACCTTTGAATATAAAAAGAAAATCATTACATTACTCTCTCAACACTTAGTAACTCTTGTGGGTTATTAAGTTTCCTTGTGCATATTTCTAATTACCAAAATGTGAACCAGTCTACTTAGAATTCTGGTTAGTTTAATAAATATTGCCCTTACTTAGCAAACAGTGTAGACCCTTATCAGGGGGTTCCTATGGGAGCCCTCTGGTCTGGGTCTACACTGCTTGCAAATATAATGAGTATATTTTAAACAGGTCCATGGTGTTGAAAGAGATAACCTAGTTTTTGCTCCTTCATTGCTGTGTCAGTGAGACAAAGTAGTTTCTTGGTTCATTAACATGTTCAACCCTAGTAACGAGTATACGTCTTATCAGTAACAGTGTACCTCTGAAGATAACATTTGTCCCATGCATAGAGTGTAACACTGAACAGTCATAAATGACTATACTTAACTGGAAATTTGAATTGTCCACTGAAAGTTTTAGGGGTGACTGGGTTAACAATGGGAAAAAGTGGTCTCTTAGAAACTAGAAGACAATGAAGTATTACAGTTATTACAGGGTTTTAGACAAGTTATTGCTTAACTGTTTACCCCATAGCCTGTTTCTAGTTTTGAAGACATGTGACCACTGAAAGCAGGTTGAAAGTAAAGCCTTAAGGCACATTCTGCTTTATTTCCAACCTGCTTTAAGCTACCATCTGCTAGGATATAGGAAACATTTCATATGGCAAAATGTTCATGACTGTATAAAACGGAACTATTTTGTTCAGTGGAGGAATAATTTAAATGCACTAAAAGGCACTTCTACCGGGGAAAGGGTTAAAATAGAAATAGGTTAAGGCATTGTTTATAAGAGAGTGTCAAATTACCTCCTCTTGATACACAGTCTCCTCCACTGTTTCCTCTGCCTCTGGTTGTATTTCTCCTCTGGCTATCTTTTCTTGTCTCTCCTTCCAGTCTCTTACTTTCTCACCAATAGCTGTGAAGAAAAGAAAAATTTTACTGGACAGCACGAGAGAACCTGTTATTTTTTTTCTGTATCCAAATTCGCCTCTGTTTGGCATTCCAATGCTATCTCTATATTAAAGAAGCATGAAATCATGCCAGTCAACTTATAGTCAATCATTCATTCAACAACAGCACTGCATGCAATTGCAAATGCTTGTCAGATCAGTGAAAAATACAATAAAATTAAGTCAAAGGTTTAAGTCAATTGGTAAAATATTTTGGTATGTCTGGAAAGGAGTTGTCAAGATGAACATGCATACCGAAAATGAAGGTTGTAGATGAAAAAATTAGAAGAAGTTCAGGCAAACATTCAGATTTCGGACGACAACGTGGATGCCAAAGTGACGACAATAGCTCTTTTTTTCCTTCCAAAACCAGATATGCTAATAAATTATAATAGACCCATGGGTAGTCTTTCAAAGAGGTGGTTGCTGTATGCATTATTTAAAGCCTGCACCAAGCAGCCAGCTGTCTTTAGAGATTGTTATGCTTGGTTAATTAGTAGTCACTAAATACAAGAGTGTCTGTTCTCTGCTGATGTCACTATCCCTACCTTTTTTCTCTGCCTCCACCTCTAGTGGTAGAATAAGACCATCATCCTCGTCTCTGTAGCCATAGTAATCTGCATCTATGTCCTTCATCATCTCTGCCCGTGTCTTACGCTTCACAGGAGGCGCTGAAGATAAACAATAATTTAGATTTGGATTAAATTTTATTATGATTTTATGTCGCTTTAAGTCATATCCAGATGTCCAGCTAATTACTGGTGGAGGAAGACCCCAGAAGCCTTTATGCACTGTTTCAGGCACAATCAGCAACTGGGTAAAACCATCCACCTTCCACATTCCAGCTGGAATGCTTCCCCACATGAAAAGTCAGAAGTGCCCAGACTGGAATACGAACCCACAGCGGTGAGAAGCTCAGTGATTGTCAGTCATAGTGACTATAACCACAAGGCCATGAAAGCCAAATAAGCACTTTAATTTCTATTTTTAGTAAAATATTTATATCTCAATTCTATGACATATGCAATAGTCATTTTCAATATCTATTGTTCTTAACATTTAAAATTTGGAAGATTCCCTAGTCATTTGCAATGCAAAGAGGAAATAGAATTGTGTTAACCCATTACCCCATAGCATGTTTGTAGTTTTGAAGACCGGTGACCACTTAAAGCAGGTTGAAAGTAAAGCAGAATGCGCCTTAAGGAGCATTCTGCTTTACTTTCAGCCTGCTTTAAGCTATTATCTGCTAGAATATAGAAACTGTTTCTAATGATCATTGTTTATTTCTGTATAAATTGGAAATATTTTTTTCAGTGGAAGAATAAATTCAAGGCGTAAAAAGGCGTATTTATGGGGTAATGGGTTAAGCAGTCTTTGGAAATTGTTATCAAGACAGGGGCCTGCAAAACCCAGAAAATAAAACAAGACTGTGTTCAATAAACACATATGCCCCGATGACATCCTTGACATTATATTCAGAATCTTTTCTAAGTCCAATTCAGGTCAAGGTCAAAATCAAGGTTACATAATTTGGGTGGATTGGAAGTGGTCGAAGGCAACAACTGCATAAGTATTAAAGCAATGTAGCAAGTTGTGTTGACGCTAGAAGAAACGGTAAAATCTAGCTAACCAAGAAATAGCCAATTTACAATATTCTAAGTCCAAATTAGTTAAAGGTCAAAATCACGGCTGGGTGATATTGGTGGATTGGAAATGGTCCAAGGCAACAACTGAATAAGTATCTAAGCATTTGAGTAAGCAGTGTTGAAGCTAGACAATACAGTAAAATCTAGTTAACGAGGGACAGACTGACGAAACAGGGCAATCACTATATGCCTCCACATCTACAGATGCCGGGACATAATAATCAATGTTCGTACAGGACTTTTTTTCTTTAGTTCTGCAATAAGCTGTCACATGTATCTAAGACTACACATTCATCTTCATTTAAGTGGTTGCTGAGGTAGATCCAATTCATTTTTATTGTTACAAACAAAGTATAAATACTATTAGTACATTACAATGTAAAAATACTGCTACTATAAATATGCAACTTACGTTCTTGTTCAAACAACTCTCTCACACCAGGTAGGTCTTTAGCGGCACCAAAATACCTGTGAAAAGTAAACAAAGCTTTAGATAAGGGAGCAAAAACTGCTTATTTCCAACATTTTCTACATTATTCCTCCACAAAACCCAGGGTTGTGACTACTAACTGGAATAATCTTAACCCATTACCCAAAAGCCCATCTCTAGTTTTGAAAACAGGTGACTACTTAAAGCAGGTTGAAAGTAAAGCAGAATGTGCCATAAGGCGCATTCTGCTTTACTTTCAGCCTGCTTTAAGCTTCTATCCGTTATAATATAGATATAGGATCTGTCATGAGTCGATGTTTAAGGCAAGCTGATCTCAAGCGTGTCTAGAATTGAAATGTTATTAAGCGAGCCTTATTCTAGACGAGTTTGAGATCAACTTGTCTTAAACATCGACGAGTGACAGATTCTTTTTCTCACATTACCAACTATTTAAGCTATTTTTAAAGCAATATGCATTGGTTTTAGAACCCCGTTGACGTCAAAACGCTTTTATAAATAGTGACGTTATAGTGACATCATCAAAGTGATCTTACACATGTTGGAGATAAGGATATTCGTCATCGTTGTTCGCTATAGAAAACAGGAGTAGTTATGTGAGAAAGAATATTTCTTATTCTACATATTTACGACTGTATAAATTGAAACTATTTTTCCAGTGGAGGAACAAATTAAAGGCGTAAAAAGGTGTATTTATGGGGCAATGGGTTAAAGAAGTCGGTTGAGAAAAAGTATTTTAGTACTGGAGTTCTGGTAAAGTATGCCATGGCAACAAGACATTTTGGTGAAAACCAAATTGAAATCAGACTTGTAGTTTCGGAGAAAAAGATTTTCTAGATATTTGTGCAGGATTGCCATGGCAACAAGACAACTGACCCACTCCCTTTCTTTTAACAGGTTTTGAAGCTGAAGCCAACAGTATGTATCTCACCAGGTTTGATTACACTTGGGCAATTATTGACGGATGGACAAAGCAGTATCACTTTGTGCTCTGGTGAGCTAAAACACACAACTCTATATAGATAAAATTTGGATAGATTTAATTGGAAACTGGAATTGTTCATTTAATTTGAAGTTTCATGAATTAAATGGGCAAGACAATTATATTTCACACTGCTTACTTGTATCCTTTGTTGCCTGGCACCTCTTTACCCTCATGGTCCAGCATCTTAGGGCCACTTTTCTGTAGGAGGAAATAATTAGAGCTCAATAAAAGTCCTCAAACTATAGTTCATAATGAAATTCACTGTTTAGAATATGGTTAAACCTGTATTGAACAGACACTCTTTGAACAATTATTGAGCTGTCTAAAGACAGGTGACCGCTTAAGGCATAATAAAAATAAAACAGAAAGCTCCTTAATTACCATGGACCTTTTTGAAATATACTCATAACATTTACAAACAGTATAGACCCTGATCAGAGTAGATGCTTTAATTTCAGCCTGATGTAGGAGCCCTCTGATCAGAGTCTGCACTGTTTGCTAATTTAGACCAGTATTTGATAAACTACCCATTGTTCCAGGTAGACTGGTTCATTTTTTGGTAACTAAAAAGATCCACAAGGGAACCTTAAAACACACAAAAGCTACTTAGTGATCAACATTGAAAGAGTTAAGGAACTAACTGCTTTACTTCTTGTCCTGCATTGAAACATGCATTATTATTTTATAGCAGTCCCCTGCATTATAGATAATCATAACAGATGGTAGCTTAAAGCAGGCTGAAAGTAAATCAGAATGTGCCTTAATGCGCATTCTGATTTACTTTCAAACTGCATTAAGTGGTCTTCTGTCTTCTTAACTAGAAACAGGCTATGGGGTTAATGGGTTGAAGTAAGATGAAAGTATGAACCTTCTGCATTTACAATATCCTGCATTTAGTTGCATCTGTCCCAAATACAGTTGATTCCAATTATAATTGCTTAACCCATAACCCCACAAAGATGCCATTTAATGCCTTTAATTTATTTCTCCACTGAGGAAAATAGTTCAAATTTATACAGTTATGAATATGTATGATAATAAATATTTTCTATATTCTAGCAGATGGTAGCTTAAAGCAGGCTGAAAGTAAAGAGCCTTAGTAAAGATGCCTTTTAATGCCTTTAATTTATTTCTCCACTGAGGAAAATAGTTCAAATTTATACAGTTATGAATATGTATGATAATAAATATTTTCTATATTCTAGCAGATGGTAGCTTAAAGCAGGCTGAAAGTAAAGCAGAATGTGCCTTAAGGCACATTATGCTTTACTTTCAACCTGCTTTAAGTGGTCACCTATTTTTATAACAAGAATCAGTCTATGAGATAATGGGTTAACCTCCTTTGTCCTGACTTCTCTCTAAACCAAATTTTCGCTCCGTCAAGAAGGTTTTCAGAAATTTGACTGTACACAGTGTACATCGATGTTTTCAATGTAGTGGGCTGTCAAGTTGTCTTACCTTATAGTCCTGTCCTCCAAGCTCCTGGATCCTGTCTTCCCAGTGACCTTTCTCTCGTAACAATTTGTTGATCTCATCATTCAGATCTCTCAGCTTAAACTCACCAAGACCAGCTACAATGTCAGAGTATCATGTGCTTAAATTATCAGGGCTCCAGATAACAGGGAGTAAACGGAACAAATCAAACATTTTCTTACTTATTTCAGCACCGAATCCTATGGTGTTACTACTCATTAGAATCGTCTCAAAGAGACGATTCTAATGAGTAGTGACACCATAGGGTTTAATGCAGAAATAAATATTTTAGTTTTTGCAATACTCCCCTTATCTGGAGCTCTGAATTATCACAGTGCAAAGTAAGTAAAGTGACCAATAAGGCATTAACCCGTTACACCATCAATTGACCTTTTAATTCATTCCTCCACTGAGGAAAATAGTTCCATTTTATACAGTCATGAATATGCACTTTACAAAATGTTTTCTATATCCTAGCAGATGGTAGCTTAAAGCAGGCTGTGAGTAAAACAGAGTGCACCTTTAGATGCATTCTGCTTTACTCTCCACTCGCATTAAGAGGTCACCTTTCTTCAGAACTAAACACAGGCTATGGGGTAAAGGGTTAAAAAAAGATTCACTAGCAGCCTTAAACAAGCATGGTAGGTTTGGTTGGCTGCTTTATCCACAGGAAAAAGATTAACCCCTTATCCCATAGCCTGTCTCTATACTGAGCGAAAATAGTTCAGTCATACATTAACTCATTGAACCCTAGAGACGCATATATGCGTCCTTTACCAAATGTGTACATGTGAAGAATACACTTGTCCTAAGCAAACAGTGAAGTTCCTGATCAGAGGGCTCCTGCAGGAGCCCTCTGATCAGGGACTTCACTGTTTGGCAATTTGGAATTTATTACAAAAAACAACCCTAAATAGTCGAAAATGGACCAGCCTTTAACGCAAACTTGAATTGTCCATTGGAAGTTTCAGGGGATAATGAATTCAGGATGCAAACCATGTCTTCCTGGAACAATTTATCTCTTATATTGCATAATACCATAAGTAACCGAACGTCACAGAACATAGAGAGATAACGACTGTGATTTTTATATCAGTGTATAGGGAGATAACTCCCCTTGTATTGTAACTGCTTTACCAGTCATAAATGATAAGTCAGTCATGATTTTCTCATGAAAGTTAACAGTGATGTTGGAAATGTAGTCCGGAACAAAAATCTAGCATTTTTGGAGAATCATCCTTTAGCAAGTTGTCTGTGTGTACAATCGTACGCTGAAAATGCAATTTTTCAAATCACCTGTCTTCAAAATTAGAAACAGACTATTGTGTAAACAGATTAACTTACCATTCTGAATTTGGGCCACTTTCTTGGATATTTCTCCAATGATCTGTCTTCTCCACTTCTCACATTTCTTCACATCATCGCATTCAGTAGCTAGGTATGGTCGTCGTTCCTTGAACCACAGAATATGTATTTAAGTCAAGTGTTTCTTTAACCCATTACCCCATAAATATGTCTTTTAACACCTTTAATTTATTTCTCCACTGAAGAAAATACATGTAGTTCTAATTTATACAGTTATGAATATATATCATAAGAAATAATTGCTATTTTCTAGAAGATGGTAGCTTAAAGTAGGTTGAAAGTAAAGCAGAATGTGCCTTAAGGCACATTCTGCTTTACTTTTAACCTGCTTTAAGTGGTCACCTATCTTCAATACTAGAAACAGGCTATTGGGTAATGGGTTAACCCATGACTCCATAAATACATTTTTTACACCTTTAATTAATTCCTCTACTAAACAAAAATAGTTCCAATCTGGACAGTCATGAACATGTATCATAAGAAATATTTTCTATATTATAGCAGATGGTAGCTTAAAGCAGGCTGAAAGTAAAGCAGAATGCGCCTAACTCCTTGAACCCTAGTCACGCATAAGTCCAAAACATGTCAAATAGTGACTAAAATTAAAATTAATTTTAGATTTCAACTGCATAACATCAATGTTTGACCCCTAATGAACCTCCATACAAAATGTCAGCCCCCTAGCACAAGTATTAAACTTTAAAACAACCAGTCCAAAAAAAATTTAACCTTGTGTTTTGTAGCAAAACACTTAAGTCCCCCCCCCCCCCCCTTCACCTTGTGAAGGTGAGCTAAAAACGGTATTGCAATACTTATTGCTAAGAGGCATATTGCAATATAACAATATATTGCCATATTGTTACACCCCTATAAAAAGGTGTATTCATGGGCTAATGGGTTAAACAAATATGGAACCTACCACTTCCTTTTTATTATCTTCTAGATGAGCTGCTCGCCATCTTGCAAGTGTGGTCCTGGAAAAAATGTAGCACATCAATATACAGTATTATATCATATATAGAGGAGCTGAAGCACATCAATATACAAATTACTACAATACTATATGTCATATCTAATATATAGAGGATCTGCACATCCATACACAATACTATATATAACATGATATAGAAGATCTGTTGCAAGTTGTCTTTTGTCTTTTTGCCCTAGTGGTAGAGCTGACTGAAAGAGGTAAACTTATGCAAGAATATCATGAACATACATATATATCATATTTCTGCCCTGTTAATGTCCTGTTAAAACTTAATACGAATTTGCCCTATTAGATGTTTTTCATTGTTTTCTCACATTAATTCATCATGTTGTCGCAATTTTGTCCTTATGTCTACAATGCGAAACTATGTTGGATCTAACGGAGCACAGTTATACCTGGCAATTGAAATATCGAGCAAACAATGTTTGTGCCTGTCAACCTTATCCCCTCCAGGGCTCCAGATAAGATAAAGCAATTGAACAAATTCAACATTTTATCGCCCATACCAGCGCCAAATCCTATGGTCTGACTACTCATTAGAATCGTCTCGAAGAGACGATTCAAATGAGTAGTGACACCATAGGGTTTAATTCAGAAATAAAGATTTTAGATTTTGAAATACTCCCCTTATCTGGAGCCCTGTTGCTCACTAACAAAGTAACATGATACTTTGGTTATATGACTAAATAAAACCTAAGGAATAGAAAGACCTTTGAACCCCTAAAGATTGTTAAAACTTCAAAATGGAACTAACCATATAATACTTACATAGCCTTCTCACTGTTTCGAGCCTACAAAGCAGAAAAAATACAATGAGATGTGACAAGAAAAATATTATACATGGTATATTTAAATTAGTATTTACAATTTACATTTCATTTTGCAGACTTTTTATATTCCGCATACATCATAATTGAATCTACAAAAACTTGCTATGGAGTTGTTTTCATGATTGAACCCTGGTTTACACATTGATAAAGAAGTGGAGATTTTCTGCAATAAACACTCAGGTCATAACACCTGTAATGTATACTGTCGCCCTTGACAAAACACGGATTGTTCACGGATTCACGGAACCTTTATTTCTTATGGAAAAGTCAAAGGTATTCATCCGTGAATCGTCCGTAAATCTGACAAAACACGGATTTTTAGCTGAGATATTCTTAATGTTCTGTGATATTGTCCGTGATTCCCATCCGTGAATCATCCGTAACTCTGACAAAACACGAATTTTAGCTCCGTGATTTCGTCTGAGTTCCGTGAATTTCCAAGGGTTATTTCCGTGAATTAAAGACAAACGGACGACGGAAGTTTCCGAGACTGTTCGATAACGTCCGTGAACGTCCGTTATCACTAAGCAACAGACGACGTCAATTCTTCAGTAGAGTTTCTCGGGCCATTTGTTCGATAACGTCCGTGAACGTCCGTTATCACTAAGCAACAGACGACGTCAATTCTTCAGTAGAGTTTCTCGGGCCATTTGGCAATAATTACGGAGACTTGTCATTTCAAAACAAAAATTAACATAATATATAACATTTTATTAACATTTATTGTATATATATAACCAGCCCTAAGACCTACATTCCAAACATTTTATTGTTTTGGATTTTAAAATTTGCCTTTTTGTCAACTTTATCTTTTGGCAATTGGGATGGAACCAGAGCTTACACTGGTACATGAATCCATAATCTGGCATTCTACATGTGCAGTTTATTGCCAGATTATGGACTTGGGTGTGCGCAGCGGTCCGCCTAACTCTAGAATGCGGGAATTCAGTCATGTATCCATTTTGTCCAGAGTTATCATAGCTCAAATTAACAGGGTCCTTTTTGTACGCTAGAGAAACGGCAAATGCAATTGCGTACACATCGCAATCGTTAGAGTTCGGCTGCATATCATTGTTCATGAGCCGGCAAGTGATTGAATCATCTGGAGTTTTCAGCATGTTTGCAATCGATTGTTCGATGCTTGAAGACACCCGGAACGTGTTTCCACTATCATAGATTTTGACAGCCCCGGATATCGGACTTTCTGCAGTCGCAACAGTTACCCAGTGCTGTCCGCCATCATTGGGGTGCGTATTTAGTATTTGAACAAAAGTGTCTAAAACTGGCCTAAAACACGGTTTTTGTGCGTAACAGCACGACTGCAGTCCATCCAATCCCGGGAACTGTCTTCGGAGAATCATCTGCGCACAGTCTATGGTGCTGATTTTCCATTTTGCAGGGCGTCAACTATCGTTTTATAGTTGGAAACCGGAGATTCAATAACGTTAATGCTGTCCAAAGAAATTCTCAATGCAGCCATATCTTCCCTGAGGGTGAAATTTCCGATGCCTGCCCGTCCTCTTTTGATTTCTGCGAGATAATATTGCTGTAAAAACCTTCTTTCCAGTTGTTCAGATCCTTTATCAGCCAGTTAAAGCCCTCGCTCTGGTTTGCAGTGACACCGGAAAATTCGTCTACGTCTGTGTACTTCGAAATATAACATGTAGCAAATCGCTCTAGCTTTGGCCTGACATTTTTTTCAAAGTACCCGAGCATCCTTTCTGTCCAATGTGGTTTTGCTTGTTCAATGCGCTGGTACATTTGTTCTTCAGATTCTGCTCTCAAAATATTATATATATAATCGGAAAATTCCAAAGCCTCTTGTTTGTGGCCACCACTGTCGTAAATGTGTTTCTCTGCGTCTTTCTTTAGATGTCGCCAACAACCGACCACTTTAAGTGTCGTTTCAGCCGCTGCTGCATTTACTATTCCGATTTCCATATCAGTTGCCAGAGGTACTTGCTTTAAGTTTCCTTTGCATGCATTTCACAGTATTTGAAAGAGAAATTGATGATGACTTTGGTATTTGCGCTCATGGATCAGAAACTGGCCGTTCTACGAAAATATTGTGTTTAAATAAAAGAACAGATACATAAAAGTCGCCCATTGAAAATGTCGTATCATAGCTAAGGAGTTGTGTGTCCTTAGGAAGTAGTTGTAAAAGAAAATTTAGATTTTCAAATACCTCTGGCATTCCAGCGACGCAGACCAACAGGGGTGTGATTAGCCTGACAGCTGAGGGGCTGAAAATAATTTGGTGGGGGGTTTCGGGGGCCGCCAAGGCCCCGAATGGGTTCCAAGGGCAACGCCCTGGTGGGGGTAACAGGAGGCAAAGCACCCTTAAAAAAATGGCATTTTCAGCATTTTTGAAGGTATTTTGTGGGCTCTCCTGTGATTAATTTAAGAGCTCTAAAGGATGCAAAAATGAAGATTTAAAAGCAAAATTAGAACTTTTATGAGAACAATTTCATAATTTAACTAGGGTGAGGAATGACTGACTAGATTTTAATCATGAAACAGTAAAGATGCCTGTAGTAACACATTACTGACTACAGGCATGCATCTTCTTTTCTGTTTCATGTTTAAATTTCAATCTGATCTTTTCAGTGTCAATGCCATGGAGTCAATAGCTGTTGGCCATCTTGACTATTATAAGTTTGTCTTGTGTCTCAACTCTCAACAACTCTACACATTTTGAAGGTATGAAACTGTGCTCATATGAATAACTGTTTGGAAGTGACAAGCACCATTTTCTTGGCTACAATGTTGTCCAATAATTGAAGAAAAACAGCATAGCCATTATTTCAATTTGATGTTATTGAACAGATGATGCAACAGGCTTTGAGTAAACTCTTTTCAAACTAAAATATAAAGCATATATTTTGCTTTTACCATTAAGACTGCAAGGCCCCCAAAAATGTGTGTTTCTTGTTATAGATCCATGGATGAGTTAGATCCAAGGGTGAAAAATATGAGATGAAATGTAGATTATTATTATTATTGTCTTATAAAGCTGTATATATAAGATCGAGTTTGTATCATTGAAGTTGACACTTAAAGATTATTATTATTATTACTATTATCATCATTATTATTAATTTATTATTGTCTCATAAAGCCATATACATGTATATAAGATATAGTTTGTATCATTGAATTTGACACTTAAAAATTATAACAAATATTTCTCATAAAAAATGTTTATAATATACTCTACTTGCAGTGAAGCATTAGCATACTAGAGATTAATACCAACGATTATTCTTTTACAAGGATACTGTATTGATAATGTGTACATGGTCCCTGGTTATAGTACAGTGTTGAGAGTATATAGGCCTACTATGATCATACAGATACTTAAAGCCATTTTCACAGAATACAATCAAAGCAGTCCTGTCCAATTCTGTTTCGACACCGGTTTCAAAATTAATATAGACCTTTACGAGTATGTGGGTCTATGAATACAATCCAATGCCTCCCTTCCTTGTGACAATATCATATTGTAAAGGGGAAGGTGGACTGATCCCCCAACTTTTCTAACCCACTTAACAAAAAATTGGCATAGGTTACTCTATATATAAGAACAATTATTAAAATTATTATAATTATAATGCCAAATGTGTACAGGCCATTTTCAAAATTTTTGACATTTAAAGGCATGACGTGTGAAAGGGTGGGGATAGGCATTTCATTTATCCTAATGAAAATAGCTCCCCCTCTCAGCTCGATAGATTTATTCATAAAGTAAAGCACTCACCTGTCCATGTCCCATAAATGATTTCTAACTAGATTTATAGTTCTGTTATTACAAATGCATTGTTACATTGATATAGCCACTACTCAACACATGGGTCTATGATTATATTAAATTCAAAGTTCCCCTTCCTTATGACATTATTGTGAAGGGGTAGGGGGACAGACACCATTGCCCCTCTTCCCAAAATATGTTGACATGGGTTACCCTATATACTATATGCAAAAGGATTTCTTTATTATTATGTGTACAGGCCATTCTAAAGTTTGGGATACTTCATAATGGCATGAAGTTTGAGAGGGGTGGGGATAGGTATTTCATTTATCCTAATGAAAATACCTCCCCTCTCTGCTCAAAAGGTTTATTAAATAAAGCACTCACCTCCGTGTCAAGTCTGTGTCATTAATTATACATGAGTTCTTGATAAATTAATTCTAACTAGATCTATATTATTTTTATGAAACCAATGAAAAGTTCTTCCTATTGCTGGCCAAAATCAACAGACTGATTATTTTGCCTAGGGGTTGGGGGTATTCTCCTCCAAAAGTTTGCATTGTTTAGATCATGTAGATTGATCTCGCCGCTACCATGGTTATTCAATGTTGAATACAATTCAGACATTCATGTATTTTTACTTTCAATTAGGCTATTTGTATAAAAAAAAGTATAGGTGGGCCGTTTTGATCCGGGGTCGTTTTGACCCGAGGGCGTTACGATCTGGTACCGACTTCTCGACTCGCTTGCCGTTGGTCTTAACGGGAAAAAAATCAATATCATAATCAAACCCCTTTTAAATTTGCTAACCTTGTTATTTTAGGAAGCTGTCATATTATTGACAATCTATTAACATCGTTCAAACATCAAAACACAAACATATTTTGGTCTCGAAAAGCGGTGTTGTCGCGAAGACTGGTTTCCGAGTTTTCAATATTGTAAGTGCACGCGGAGCCACTAATGCGGTAACCAGTTAAATTGATGTGGAACACTCGGACTTTTCCGTTACCGTTAATGTACGACGATTTCCGGGTCAGATTAAAACACGTCCGCGGACGCGACCGACTTTCAGACCTCACCCCCCCATTATAGTTGTCAGATTTTCTCAACGAATCTGGACGAATCTCAGAAATGGTCTCGGCGACAATCCAATCCGCGGAAATCCGCGGAAAAATCACAGGCCTGACCAAGTCCGGATAAGTGGCAATGTAATGTATGAAGTCCTCTTCATATGCAAGTGCTTGCAGATTGATGAGCGCGTCCTTTGTTGGCCGATTCTCTGTCTTTACTTTCTCGCGAATATAATGAACTTGTCTATTGTTTTTCGGTATTTCCGTGAGCGTGTTTCGCTCCGTAACAACTTCTTTATACAGCTTATTGGCCGGCTTGTCTACATTCTCTCGAATTTTTTTTGCAATCTTCGCCGTTACTGAGGGTTTTGTGCGAATAGATATTTTAGTCTGCTTTAAGCTATTTCCGTGCGATCTCGGTACGGACAGGCTCTCGTCTCCAATATAATGAATGACAATAGTTGTGGGATACTGTTCCGAAAGATAAACTTCTTTCCGGAACCGTTTATCCGTGAACCTCTTCTTTCCCTCCGTTCTTATAAGGAGATAATAGTATTTCTTTACTATTGGGCCTGACCGTCCACGGACTTTCCGTGTTCCCTTGCAGGACAAGCAATGTCCATCTGCGACCCAATCCTTAATTTCTAATGAATTATCTGGCGGATAAACGTAAACTTCGCCTCCCTTTGGCCGAAAAGGTACCACCTTGTTACATTGGTGGTATAGAAATAAATGATCAACATCGGATATTGAAAGAGGAGATTGCCGATTTACGGCAATCGGATTTTCCTTTTCAGGCTTTTCTATCTCCATATGTTGAAGTACGCCATTATGATGTTGCTATGTAGCTATGACACTGAAAAATACGTTCTTATGACGTCATAATAACGCGACGTCAATTTCCGTGTTTTGTTAAATTTCCGGGCATAGTTCCGTGGTTTGTTAATTCTAAAAATAGATTACCGATCAGAGTTCCGTGTTTTGTTAAATTTCCGACCACAGTTCCGTGTTTTGTTAAATTTCCGACCATAGTTCTGTGTTTTGCTCACTTTTTATTTAGATTTCCGAGATCCATGAGTCCGTGAAAATCCGTGGTTTGTTAACCTCCGTATACTGTGACGGATGGTATCTGACCAAAAATAGTTATTCGGTAACTGTACAAAAAGGTCATAATCATTACTGATTGTTCTGATTGTTCAATTATTTGTTATAATCAATCTTGATTGTTCGGCAGTATACTGTGGATGTTGATCAAAGTTTCACAAAAAAGTTTAACGAGTTGTCACATCGTCTCAAAGGGTTATGGTCAAAGCGTACCATGGTCAAAGCGTACCATATCATAAGCGTACCATTTTTGGTCGAAGCGTACCACATATAAGATTATATAGGGAAAAAAATATTAGTTACTTGGAGGCAATTTATCCGTTTTCACACCTATAATCAGTGTAAAAACACGATTTACATGTATAAATATGTTATTTAGTGGTTGCGATCCTGATCATATGTGCATACCCGCCGATATCTTACGTTTTATCTACTTTAAAAATTCCCTAACTGCTGTTATTTCACACCTATACTCACTGTAAAAACATAATTTACCTGTACAAATATGATATTAAGCAGCTAGAAATGGGTTGGATGCTGATCATATATGCATACTTCCTTATATTTAACGTTTCGATTTACTTACCTTAGAGAGTTCATGCAATACAATGTCATTTATCCCTCACCTATAATCACTGTAAAACACGATCGACATGTACAAACAATTTATTAGAAGTAGTTGTGATACTGATCATATTTGTATAGTATATTACAGTGTATAAAAACTTTTAAAACCGTAATAAATCTATTTTTATTTCAGCCATATAAATATCTAAGATTAAACACACGATCGACCGGGACGAATGTGTTAGGATTCAGAATCAGATAGAAGTAGTTTGGATACTGATCATAAATTATAATAAGTTGCTAAGTCACCGCAATTCATAGTTATTTTATTTATTTGCATGTTAATAGAAAGTCATACAAATATTTATCATATTCGACTTTCATATTCAAGAAGTTTGGATGTGTTATGATTCAGCTAGAAGTAGTTTGGATACTAATCATAAATACATTATAGTGTAGATTTTCATTTATAATTATAATTACTTAATTAGTTTATAAGTCAGCGTAATACATT
Organism: Gari tellinella; assembly: GCA_922989275.2. Classification (NCBI taxonomy): domain Eukaryota; kingdom Metazoa; phylum Mollusca; class Bivalvia; order Cardiida; family Psammobiidae; genus Gari; species Gari tellinella. Next base: position 53,072,931 of record OV277858.1, on the reverse strand, counting down.
TATTTCACAGTTAGAAAAAGGCTACTTGCTTCTTGTTTCTTGGTAAAGAGACTGAATACATCTGTGATCAATGTGTAGAGCCTGATCAGTTGACAAATGTTTTGCATACCAGGGAGTCTGGGTCTGCACATTTTGTGACTCCGAAATATTTGATGTTTTATGACTCCGAAATATTAATGCAATATTTTTTTTTAAAGCATACAATAGTATGTTTCCCTTTTTTGTATTTTGAAAATATATATTAAAACCGGAAATAAATATTATTTAAAACAATGTTTATTGATGCCATCTTCATCTTATACGTTTTATTGATATAGAAAATTAAAGTATGTTTGATAATAATATGCTAATTGTGTAATTGGTTAATCGTAATGCGGAGCCTTATCAGGCCCCAAACTGTTTGTTAAAAATAGAAGCACGTTGTAAAGCCCGATCAAAAGCCGCGTAAAAACACATTTTCACGGATGCATAAAGCGGGGTCTGAACATGATCCCCAATGCTTGACATTTTTAAATAGTTTTTCAAAGTTTAAAGATTTCTTTTCAAGCATTTTGTATCATTATCAGAAGCCGCGTAAAGCGGCGTCTTATCAGGTTTCACAATGGTTACAGGTGACTTTCGATTTCAAGTAGTTAGGATCATGGAGGAAGTATACTTCCTCCATGTTAGGATCCAGTTCAAAAGTCACGTAACAATCCGCTTTTCACGTACGACTAATTTCTTTTCAAGCATTGTGGATCCCGATCAGAAGCCGTGTAAAGCGGCGTCCGCTCAGGATCCACGATGACTGACACTTGTTTATAAGTTTCAAGATAAATAAAATGATTGACTCTTGTTTTTAGAGCAGACAACTGTTTTTACGGCATTATTTTTTCTCAAGCAGTTTTGATCCGGGACCTGATCAGGATCGCACACTATGGGATGTGATCAGGATCTAAACACCACACAATTGTTGACACTTATATTAATATTTTCGATACTAAAGTGAGAACTTATGAAAACGTATGACAACTGTTTAGGCAGGTTAAAGATTTGCTCATAACTACTAAATCCTCACATATATGTGGTTTATGGATGAAAACTATGTAGGCGTATGTAAAATACACTAATTACGATACTAACAGGTATATTATGTGAGAAAACCAATAAATTATCACCAAATAACTTATAATTCCCCCCCCCCCTATATAATCTTATATGTGGTACGCTTCGACCAAAAATGGTACGCTTTGACTCGGTACGCTTTGACCATGGTACGCTTTGACCATAACCCGTCTCAAATCTAGAGACATGACTTAAATAAAATTATTTGTTAAGTCCATAATTTGCTCAGGCAATTGTTTGATGTTATATATAATGCGGAGGGTGAATCTCAAAAAGACTCATCATGATTGATAAATAATTATTTCTCTTGTTTATCCGAAACAAGAATGCGTCCGAATATCGGCATCTTCACTACAGCATTTTGTCAAAAAAATATATATTAAACCCTAACGTGACACTAATTCAAGTTAATATTCTAAACAAATGCAGTAATTTCTCAAAAATATACATTCTTTTTCACCATCATCTTACCATTTTGATATATTAAAGTAAAATGTGTTTTGAGATTTTCGGAGCTAGCACAACGTTGAATCTCAATCACTGAGACGGTTGCTTCGTAAATAGAATAAAACACTGACGTATGCTAGATTTTTTCTCAAACAAATCGTGTCTCGGGATAATAAAGGTCGTTCGCAGGTCTGCTCATTGAAACAGTGATTAAATTGAAATATATCCTATGGTGAGTGAAAAATTGTCCAAATGAAGAAAAAATCCAGCACATTTATTCTCACAGGACATTTTTTCTAGAAAAGGTCCATTTTTGACAAACAGGATATCTTTTTTATAAAACAATATTTAAGAAATAATAAATTCATACCAGTGTTTTATCGTGAAATAATACACGGGCAGGAGTTGAGATGCGTAGTTATTAAATCACGATACTGAAGCCGGAGTGATTTTATTACCAGCATCTCAAAGACTACCCATGTTTTATTTAAGAAATAATAAATTCATAACAGTTTTTTATCATGGCAATGAAAACAGGTAGGTGTTCTACTTCTACTTCTTTACGAAACACTGTCAACGATTGACCATTACGTTTCGGCGCTAGTGGTGAATAAGAAAAGTGAAAGTTATACAGGAAAGGTAGAAACAGACAGATCAAAGTCAGAGTTTAGTAAGAAAAATAGATATTGACTGCTTTCCGTCCCTCAGGGAAGACCAATCCGGCTACCGTAGCGGCCACTGAGAATTCACTCAACCGGCACAGCTCTCCCCCTCCTCGGTACCTGTACTAACAGTCAAAGTCAAGCGGTATATTTAGAACATTACAGATGATAGCCCCTCTCTGAAGGATACCAGATCAGGGGCTTCTGCAATGGTGGCTGGAAGTGAATTCCATACCGGGATGATTCTAGGGAAAAAACTGTATTTGTAAGAGTCAGTGGAGGTAGAGATGGTTCTGAAGGTCTTCTCATGTTTCTTTCTGGTCCTAGTAGTTGTCGGAGTTAAGAAGTCGTCAGCCTTTATATCAACTAGGTTGTTGGTTATCTTGTACATCATGCTGAGCTGCTGTTTTGTACGTCTTGATTTTAGAGTTTCCCAACCTAGAGAGTCAATCATGTCTGTGACACTGTTGGTGTTTCTGTAGCGATTTGTTGTGTACCTAGCTGCCCGGCGTTGAACCATTTCTATTTTGTTGACCGCTGCTGCTGTATGAGGATTCCAGACACTGGCACAGTACTGGAGGTTTGATCGAACAAGGGCGTGGTAAGCTAAGGATTTTGTCTCCTGGTTATTTATTCTCAGGTTTCTCTGCAGGAATCCTAGCATACTCTTGCTCTTTTTAACCACCCTGTCGACATGTGTGGTCCAAGATAGGTCTGGTCTGATATCTAAGCCTAGGTACCTTGCTGTATTGACTTCTTCAAGTACTTGGCCTTTCAGGGTGTAGTTGTACTTGGCTGGTGACTTTGCCCTGGTGATGTGCATTGTGTTACACTTGTCCGGGTGGAAGGACATCCCCCACTTACGTTCCCAATCAGACAGTCTGTGGATTTCTTTGTATATCGCACAGTCATCTGCAAATAATCTTGTATGTGAGTCAACACATTCAGGCAGGTCGTTAATGAAGCAGAGAAATAGGAGTGGCCCCAGGACAGACCCTTGTGGCATGCCGCTGATTACTGGCACATCATCGGAGGTTGCTCCTTCAACAATGACGCGTTGTTGTCTGTTGGAGAGAAAAGATTCAATCCATGACAGCGTGTGTCCTCTGATACCATAGTGATTAAGTTTTGCTGCAAGTCGTCGATGGGGAACACGATCGAAGGCTTTGGAGAAGTCAAATATTACCATGTCGATTTGCCTGCTTTTCTTGCTTCTCTTGTCAAGGCTAGATGTCAGTTCATGGATTAGAGTGAGCAGCTGTGTTTCGCATCCCTGTGAAACCATGCTGGCAGTCTGTGAGAATGGAGTACTTCTCTAGGTGTTTCATGATGCTGCTTGTCAAGATATGTTCCTGTATCTTGCAACACAGACTTGTCAGGGATACGGGTCGGTAGTTGCTGGCCTTGAAGCATTCACCTTTCTTGAATATGGCCGTTACATTTGCTTGTCTCCAGTCCTCAGGTACTGTTCCTTCTTGTAATGTCTTCCTGAAAAAAGTAGTCAGGAGTGGTGCCAGGTCGTCTGCAAGATCTTTCAGTATTCTTGCTGGGATCATATCGGGTCCACTGGCCTTACTTGGGTTGATCTTCCTGAGGAGTTTACAAACACCTTCTGTGGTGACATGAATGTCTGGCATTGGTGGAAATGGTTCCCCTTCAGGTAATGGAACTGCTCCTTGGTCTTCTCTAGTAAACACTGACTCATATTGTTTGTTCAGGATGTTGGCCTTGTCGCTGGAGTCTGTGTACATTCTTCCTTTTTCTTTAAGGGGGGCTATGCCTACATTGTCTTTCCGTTTGCTTTTAATGAATGACCAAAATCTTTTCTGCTTACTTGGTGATGGTGTAATGTTATCGTCTTTATCTATGATGTTTTCAACGTATCTCCAGTATTCCTGTCTCTCCTCTTTTTGCACCTTGGCTCTAAGTATCCTGTATGCTTCAATATCCTTTGCCTTCCTTGTTTTGCTCTTGCGTCGGAAAAATTTCATTCGTCTACGATGTAGGGATTTGATGTGGCGATTGATCCAAGGTCTAAACTTCTTGTCTCCCCTGATGGTTTTCTGTGGGACGTGTTTCTTCATCAGCTCATGAATTTTGGTTTTGAAGGAATTCCATGCTGTGTTAATGTCAGACTTGGACACTATTTCCTCGAATGGTTGGGTGAAGGCTTGTAAATCTTCTCTGAAACTGTTCAAGTCTGCTTTTCCATATTTGAAGATTTTTCGTGTTGAAGGCTTTTTGCAGAATGGTCGAAGGCTTGACTCTATGAACACTGTGTCATGGTCTGAGATACCTGGAGCTATGTGAACCTGGTTGATTAGGGTGTCATTATTAGTGAAGAAGAGGTCATCTAGACGACTAGATTTTTATACCCCCAGAATCTATGATTCAGGGGCATATAGTTGTAGTCCTGTCTGTTGGTTTGTTTGTTGGTTTGTCCGTCCGTCCGTCCCAAAAACCTTAACCTTGGCTATAACTTTTGCATTTTTGCACCTGGGCTTTTTAAACTTGGCATGTGTATTCCTCGTGTCAAGACCTTTCCAACCATACAAACCTGAATCTACGATTCTGGGGCATATAGTTTTTGTCCTGTCTGTTGGTTTTTTGGTTTGTTGGATGGTTTGTCCGTCCATCCCAAAAACCTTAACCTTGGCTATAACTTTTGCACTTTTGCAATAGGGCTTTTTAAACTTGGCATGTGTATTCCTCGTGTCAAGTCCTTTCCAACCATACAAACCTTTTTGACCTTGACCTTGACATTTGACCTACTTTTGTAAATATATTTAAATGGCTATAACATTTGCACCAATAGGCCAAGGGCTTTCATATTTAGTATGTATATTTCTTGTGTCAAGACCTCTCCACCATACCAACGTCTATGACCATGTGTGACCTTGACCTTGAATGATGACCTACTTAATCAAACTTTAACCAAAAACCTTATCCTTGGCTATAACTTTGGCATTTTTGCCTTTTATACATGACCATGTGACATTGACCTTGACCGTTGACCTATTTAATCAAACTTTAACCAAAAACCTTAACCCTGGCTATAACTTTTGCATTTTTGCACCTGGGCCTTTTATACTTGGCATGTGTCTTTCACGTGTCAAGACCTTTCCAACCATATAAACCTTTTTTACCTTATGACCTTGACCATGACTTTTGACCTACTTTTGTAAAAATCTTTAAATGGCTATAACATTTGCACCAGTAGGCCCAGGGCTTTCATATTAGGTATGTATATTTCTTGTGTCAAGACCTTTCCAACCATACCAACGTCTATGACCATGTGACCTTGACCTTGACCTATTTAGGGACATATATAACTACGCGTTATGTATGTCCCTGATCTATTTAATCAAATTTAACCAAAAACCTTAACCTTGGCTATAACTCTTGCATTTTAGCACCTGGGCCTTTTATACATGGCATGTGTCTTCCTTGGTCAAGACCTTTCAAACCATACAAAGCTTTTTTACCTTGTAACCTTGACCTTGACATTACATTACCAAACATGATGCTGGCTGGGGGCATTTGTGTTTCACAAACATATTTCTTTTTACCTGATCTTCACCAAACTTTCTGAAAATGTTTGTTGACATAAATGGAGACCAAGTTCGATAACCAGTGGCACCAATTTATGCAAGGCCCTTTGGAGTTATGGCCTTTGAATTCCTCAAAATGGCGTTTTAATGGCGCTCCACTATAGTTTCCGCTCTCTTACTTATACAGTTTACATTTGATAGTCTGGATTCCCTTCCTTGTACCATCGGGGGCACTCGTGTAACTGGGACACGCTCTTGTTTGTAATTTGCAATTTAGTGACTTCTTCGGATTTTGCTTTTTTTTAAACATTAATATTTTCAGTAAATATTTCATGAAATATCTTTTTTTGACAATATCTCTTATTACACCTCGCTTTGAGTTACAATGTTAATTTCCCAAAGACCTAAAGTTAACATTTTGCATGCATGTCTTTTACATCTATCTAAAATATACTGTCACTCTTTATGATATTCTTTTTGTGACATCACTCTAAGTGATAGTATTTTTTTTCTCCACTCTTTAAGGTACTGTCAACTATGATATGATTTTCACTATGGTAACATAAAAGAATGTGATGTCGTACCCGGCGACGTCATTTCCCACGTTAAGTACATGTCCGCGCTAAATTGGTATTCACAACACATTTTATAAAATACGAATGAGATGATTCCAAAGCCAGGGTTGATACTAAGCTCGGTGTAATAAAATAAATATTACATGTACAATACATATACATGTCAACAATATAATTACATGCTACGCCTCGGGTGACATTCTGTTTCTCGGGTTGACAATTTGAATGTCACGCAAACTGCCATCTAATATTTTTATAATATTGTCTCTATAGTTTACTTGAATACATAGAAATAATTGAGTTATATTATTTACGAAAAGATATCCCCAAAGCCAAAAAGATATTCTTGTTTAATAAAAATGGAACGTTTCTCAAAAACAAAATCCTGTAGGAAAAGAATGGTGCTCACTGTAGTTTTTTTCATTTTAAAATTTTTCACTCTCCTATGGTATATTTTAATTTAATAAATGTTTCAATGAAGTTGGACACGAGATAAGCAGACCTGCGAACCACCTTAAAATAACCATGTTTCTCCCTTTTGCGGCGCTTTTGATAAGTGCTCATATTTTTACCATACCAACAAATAGACACATGTGTTTTAGAAAAGTTCGTCTTACCACGGCCACGATCATTTTGTGATATATCAGGCGAATTGAAGTTTTTCCCAAATAATTTTAAAAGTTCAAATTTACTGAACGCCAAGAAAATGGTAACTAGTCATTTATTAGAATTTTGATCAAGAAAAATCGTTTTGTCATTGGTTTTCGCGAATTGTTTATTATTATTTTCAACTTGATAATTCCAGACGACCAGTGCAGATCATTATCGGAAGGCGCTGTCAGAGATATAGACGGAATTAGTCTATTAAGTTCAAAAATAAAAGAATTCATGATCACAAAACCTTAAAATCTGCACCAATAATAGCAATGACAAACGGTTACTCGTATTACCTGATAATAGGTTTTATATGATTTTAAGTATTTGATTGCCAAAAGATGACTTTGCAAACAGTTTTGATCCTGATCAGACGCCGCGTAACGCGACGTCTGATCAGGATCATAACTGTTTGACACTAGCATCGACATTTATTCAGTCAAAACAGCCCTAAAGCTGACTTTATAAGTATTGTAAGAGCAGTGATAATTTTACGTCTGCGTCCTGCGTACAATACGCATAAAAATCGCCGAGGACGCATAGTCTGAAAAGACGTGCGTCCTCAAGGACGCATCGTCGTACTTGCGTGAAAAATACAGAACGATTAATACTTTAATGTGTAGATAGATCTACTTTGTAATGGCGTATCAGGCCTACGTAGGTGCTAAATTGTTTTCACAGACGAACATAGTTGCTAAAGACGCTGAATATATTATGATAATTAGGCCAAAATAAATTAAAACACGAATACAAAAAGTCCGCGCCGCGAATAATGAACTCTTTTTTATAGTGGCTAGTCAAGACAGTGCGGTCAATGTTTTAGACCTAGCCTATTTATGTCCAAAATGGCGGGTATCGGACTTGACAAGAATCGCCCCAAAGTTTGAAAGGTTTGACGCATGGTATTTGATTATCGTAGCAAGAGCGCGCGAATTTTCACGCACTATCTGTATCTAAACTTTCTATATCTAATGAGTCGTAGAATATCACGACGGGGGAGAAAGAGTCGTCATTAGTTGTTATTGGCGATAATATCATATGGCGGGTACCGCGTAGGGCTGACTTGAAAGATTGCACTAGTAATTTTTGTGCGAGATTTTCGAAATCTATGCGAGAATCGGACATCATAGCTGCAACACTCTTTTAAGAACAGAAACATTGTAGGTGTGTTCGTAATAATAGTAAAGTAAGAAATTCATTTGTGAAAGTTTGTTAGAACAGTTATTTGCAACACAGCACTCTTGCTAGACATGCAGATCTGTAGAGCATACAGGCTTCCGTTTTTGGACAGAATCACAAAGAACAGAATCCTAATAAAGTCAAGTTGACCAAAACTATTGACTTAAGTGCACATTGAACTGGAAAGATCAGAAATATGCAGGTTTTATGAAATAAAATGAACAAACTACGCTTACTATGGCATTTATAGATTTTAATATCCATTGATTCCTTTTCAGTGTCAAACGTTAAATAAAGTTAAATGCAAAAAAAACACAGACGGTTGTAGCAGTTGGTTCACATGCTTGTAGTTGGTGAAAAAAATTGGGACCCATAGTTTTTCTATGGGACCCATAGATTTTAAAGTTATGGGTCCAAAAGGACCCATTCTTTTTTTTTCTAAAATTATTACTGTAAGAGTTAGATTTCCTTCTTTTAATTCCAAATATTTAGGATTACGAAGCACCTTAGGAATTATCTAGGAGTAAACGTTTATTGGATTTAAATGCATTAAAAAGCCTCATTTAGAGTTTTAAATCAATAGATTTTGTAAAAACGGGCTTAAATGAACTGAAAATTATATAACACCCTATTATTTGGTATTATCCTGTATTATCCGGTAATACGTGTAACCCATGACAAAGGATTTAAAAAAAATAAAAAATTCTGGGATATTTTGTGGTTAATGGGTACAGTGTTGTGCCTAGGTCCAAAATTTTGGGGGACACGGTGGCGCGCTTTCAAAATTTTTGGGGGACATTTGAAATTTTTGGGGGACACACTGAAAAAACCTTTAAAACACGATATACCTCAGGGTTCCCACAGGCTTTTCATTTTGAGGGTGCATGCACGTACTAGGGCTAATTTTTGGGGGTGCAGACTAATTTCAGAGGGTGCATATGAAACGTTTTTCTGTTTTTTCTGATGCGAGGACGCCAGGGACAAAGTACGATGAGGCCGGGGCCGAAAGGCTTATGACGTATCTTAGACGAGTGGTCCCATAACAAAGTAGCAATCCGTATACGCACCAGGGATGATCTTTGGAAATTTGTGGTTCCACCGCTAAATTTTTATATCATTTGTTTGGATGTGTACTGTTCGTATCTCTCACATTATTTCTTAACCAGGCCGTCAGACTTAGCCGACATATTTGCAGACTACACGAATGCGTAGGCCTATGCTAAGACTGTGTCTCGCTAAATCAGGCATTTCCGCAACATTGTTAATAGACGGGATAAAATACATCTGATAACCCGTCCAGTTTTTCGACTGTGTCGTTTGGATTTCGCATAAAAAATGGCGTTGCTATTTTGAAATCAAAAGTGACCAGAATTAGACCTATGACCGGACTTTTTGTTTTAATAATTTGTCAGCATTTTTCAAACACGTAATTCTCTAAATACGTATTGAATTCTTATAAAAACAAAAATTGATAGAAAAAATAGCGATTTTATTAGGCACAGAGACGGGAAATCCCACAATCTATTTTAAACCGCGTAATCGTCATATTCTCGATGCGGGTGAACCAGGCGCTTTACGTATTAAGAATAATAAGAATTGTCAAGCGCCTGACAGACACTATAAGGAAAATGAAAACAAATCCATACTGACGCGTCGGACTTTGACGTTTAACTTGTATTTTGTTGTTTGTTAATAAAACTGGTCTTCTTACATCCGATTTCGGCATTATCTGCAACATAAATCTGTACGTGCATGCACGTTCAGGGCATTGATTTTATGCGTGATTTTTTGAAATTATACGTGAATCACGTACATCTGTACGTGAATGGGAACTCTGATACCTACCTTTTAATTAGAATACAGCTAACGGTATTTAACTGTCTCTGTATCTCGTACAGTATCGTAGAGTCGCTGTTTACACGACGGGCAATTTGATTTTTGTCTTTTTTAAATATGTTGAAGCGATTGTCTTGGTTCAGATGATGTTGAAGGAGTATCCTCAACACTTTGTTTAAAAGAAGCATCGTCTGCTAGTTGTCTATTTTAATCGGAAAGAAAATCTGTCAAGCGCATCGTTCCGAAGCCATTATCACAAAGCGGAACCAGACTGGTTTACATACGATTCTATATGCCGATATTCTTCACGTATATTATACGCCCACATTCTATTTTCAATACTAAGATTAATCTCCCTTTGTGATCTCTCTATTCTCCGGAATGGAGCAGAAACTAGTAGAAATTGCCGAAAATGCGATTTTTTACGGCGCGCCCATATGCCCGCGCAAGGCGAATTTTTATGGGACAATCTTGAAAAAAATGCGGGATTCCCGCAATGCCGCGGCCTAGGCACAACACTGTGGGTAGATCTTGACCTAAACATGTATAAAAGAAACAAACAATGATGTTAAAGTACAACACTTTAACATAAAAGGAAAAAATAAAATGACACAATTTGTGCCTCAGAAATCGCTTTTTAGCTCACCTGAGCCAAAGGCTCAAGGTGAGCTATTGTGACCGCTCACCGTCCGTAGTACGTCTGTCCGTCTGTCCGTTCACATTTACTTCAAACGACATCTCCTCTGAAACCCGCCGATTGTAGGGAGAGTTCAAACTGCTCATGATGTTCCTTGGATGCTTCTCTACAGAAGTTGTTTAAAAAAAAAGGAAAAAAAGCACAAACTCTGCTTGAAAAAGCAAAAAAGCAAAAATCTTTAAAAAATCTTCTTGCCCAAAACTACTAGGCCCTAAGCTTTGATATTTGTACAGTAGAATCTCCTGGTGGATCCCTCTATAGTTTGTTAAAATGAAATCCCTAGGGTCACATTTGACACCACCCTGCACAGTTTAAGTGCTGCTGTAGGCAGGTTTTACAGTATTTTTATTTAGGCAGAACTGTATTTACCTGAGTTACCCTTAATATACTATGGGCAAATAACCAATATTTGCAAACAGTTTGGATCCAGATCAGATGCAACATAATGCTGCATCTAATCTGGATCCAAACTATTTGCCACTCATTTACCAACTTAACCTTTTCTAAAAAAATAAATGTACATTTTTTACACACAGAAGGTATTTAGCAGACATCATTTCAGTCTGGTAAGGGTAAGCTCCCAGCAGCAGTGCTGCTAATGCTACAGTACTCTTGCATAACATTTGACCTCAGTGATCAGGCCAACAGAACTGCATGAACATGTTGTCTGCTAAAGTTTAGAAATGGTTCAGTCTGCTTCATACTTTGAGAAACAGGATCTGGAAGTGATCCACTGACAGTTATGTAATTATGTCTTATGCCATATTTATACATATGTTTAATATTGGTTTTGTCACAGTTATCTGCATGTCTTGTCATTTTTTCTTGTCCAGGATTCAACCCTTTCCCCCAATAAATACTGACGTTTGTTAACCCATTACCCCATAAATGTGCATTTTTAGGCCTTTGATTTATTCCTCCACTTAAGAAAATAATTCCCCTTTAACCCTTTCCCCCATAGCATATCTCTAGTATTGAATGTAGGTGTCCACTTAAAACAGGTTGAAAGTAAAGCAGAATGCGCTTTAAGCGCATTCTGCTTTACTTTCAGCCTGCTTTAAGCTATCATCTGCTAGAATATAGAAAATATTTTGTATTATACATATTTATGAATGTATAAATTGGAACTATTTTCTTCAGAGCAAGAATAAACTGAATGCGCTAAAAGGCGCTTCTATGGGGGAAAGGGTTAAACAGTCATGAAAATGTAAGATGTGAAATAAGTTTCTATATCCTAGTAGATGGTAGCTTAAAGCAGTTTGAAATTAAGCAAAGTGTGCATTAAGACCCATTCTGCTTTACTTTCAACCTGCTTTAGGTGGCCACCTATTTTCAAAACTAGAAACAGGCTATGGGGTAATGGGTAAAATGAAATTGCCTATTTGGAAAGAGCCTAATGAGAGGAAGTGCCATTTGCAAAGGCCATAACTCTGACATCATTGTTTTTTTAGTTATTTCCCTTTGTCATATTTTCTTGTCAAGAAGACAACTCCAGTTCTTCTGATGCTATTGTAATGAAATTTTATGTATGGAAAGAAACTGATGAGAGAAAATGCCATGCATAAGGGCAGCAATATTTTGTTTTCCCCTTTGTCATATTTTATTGTCAGGAAAATAACTCCAGTTCTGCTGACGCTAGTGAAATAATTATCATTTACCGGAAATGGAAATAGCTTGATAAGAGGATGTGTCATGGATAAGGGTCATAAGCTTGGCAACAAAATTCACTTTTGTCATGTTTTCTTGTCCGGAAGATAACTCCATTTATAGCTATATTAAAATGTTGTCTTGCCCAGTCAACTTAGGTACAAACTTCAATGTTCTCAGGTGAGCGAATTTAGGGCCATGGCCCTCTTGTTTCATTACTCATATTTAACTTTTTTTCCTGTCAGTTTTTTAATATTGAAAACTTCAAGTGGCCTCATGGTAAACTTATTTCCAGTTATTTCAATCATGGGGAATGCTATTTCTTGTATTTTGATCCCGATCTCGCTGTAAATAAAGGGTGTTTAAGCACGAAAAAATTTACGCGTAATTGTTGGTTTGGAAGCCATTGAGTCATGCATATTAATGAGATCCCCGACGGCCACGCCCCCTCTCTGTGTTTGGCATTGCTACCAATAATTTCTAACACTTTTAAATATTTATTGCACCCGCTTATAATCTTTAATTATGAAGGAGTGTTGTATATATGATGAAGATGAGATAAAAGATCCTATAGACAAGTAAAAGAACAGGGGTGCAAAGTTAAAAGTAAAAACAATTCAAGAGTAGACTAGAAGTTGACCGCTCTTAAGTCCAATCCAGTGTAATTACTATATATTGATATTTCCTTATAATACATTAACTCAGCTTCATGGACCTGTTTAAAATATACTCATTACATTTCAGGGTCTTCCCCAGAAAAATTGGAAGGGGGAGGGTGCGGGAGGGGGTATTACCCCCTTCCGTATGTCGATTTTTTTTGAAATTTTAATGTTTAAATGGTGTTCCCTGAGCCACTTTAAGCATTATTTCAATGGTGTCCAAAGATAAACAGCCTACTAAAACCTTTGTTTTTATTAATCAATTTAAATTTCTTTATGACAAGAACTTGCTAGAATCTATATCATAACGGTAGATACAAGGAGTACAGAATTACTGATATGTTATTTTGTTTACAAAAAACTATACATCTTAATTCTTATAGATGAAAGGGCTTGACAGAAAAATATAAAAAGACACATTACCTACATTGGTTTACTTGCTTTCTGATGTTATAATCTATAAATGAGCATTAGATTATAATTTGAAGCAAAATATATTATTTCTAAAAAATATGTGTGTTTGCTTTATATGTTGCCAACTTGCCACGTAATTATGTTAGCATTATGATTTTATGATAATTTGAAGAAGAAAATTGCAAACATCGCAGTACTAGATCAGAGGGCTTTTAGAAATAAGAGTTCTCAAATCTTGGTCTTCACTGTTTTCATATATATGTAGATACTTTTTGAAGTTTTTGTACAGTAGTCCTGAATGTCATTTGTATTTCCTGTTAATTTTTTTGACTTTATATCTTCATTCCTATCTGCTAGATTAAGTTAAGAAGAAAATTGCAAACATCGCAGTACTAGATCAGAGGGCATTTCTAGAACATTTCAATGAAATAAAATAGCTCTAAAATCTAGATTTAATCGATTTTGATTTGAACTCAAATAGGGCATACATGTTCTTGTATCTTGTTTTCATTTTGCATCGAAATTTGTGGGCGGGCGTTTCTTCTGCTGTGAATGCTCGCAAGTTGACTACGGAAATTCATGATGCTCTATTGGAAACGTTGTTTGATATTGATCGTAACTAACCGCCGAATTCCGAGATTCTCTGAGCATAAATTATGAAAACGAAAAGTCGCGAGTATGTGTCTGCACGAATGAATAACGACGGTCGTAATTCGTGGTATAGTGCTTTATAGGTTCTCCATAACGATGATAGCTTGCTTTATTCGTTTTAACGTCTCATCTGAGTTATCGTTATCTGTTAAGACTAAACTAATGCGGGGGAGCATTGTTTATTTTTGTTTTTAGCTCACCTGAGCCAAAGGCTCAAGGTGAGCTATTGGGATGGCCCTGTGTCCGTCGTGCGTCGTCGTGCGTCGTCCGTCGTCGTTAACAATTGCTTCAAATGACATCTTCTCCTAAACGGCTGAACAGATTTCAACCAAACTTTACAGGAATGTTCCTTGGGTCAAGCTCTTTCAAATTTGTTCAAAGAATTGAAAACAATATAGAACTCTGGTTGCTATGGCAACCAAAGTGAAAAAATAAGGAAATCTTAAAAAATCTTCTTGTCTGAAACTACAAGGGCCAGAGCTTAGATATTTGGCACATAACATTATCTACAGGTCCTCTATCAAGTTTGTTCAAATTATGCCCCTGGGGTCAAAATTGGCCCCGCCCCGAGGGTCACAGTTTTACATAGAGTTATATAGTGAAAATTTCAAACGTCTTCTCCACTGAAACTAGTATGGCCAGAGCTTTGATATTTGGCATGGTGACACTTCTAAATGTCCTTTACCTAGTTTGTTCAAATGGTTCTGGTCGGTTAAATATCTAGGTCATAATTCACATTCAAAATATGTATAGCAGACAGCAATTCAGCATTATAAGAGTTAGACCCTAGTCAAATTTCCTACTGGCAGAGTTACATAACTGAACTCAGGTCAGCTGGTCAGCTGATGAGGTTCACTGTAAACAGCAGCATATGGTGTTGTCTGCTATATTTTTATGCCCTGCAGTTGGGGGCATATTGTTTTTGTCTGTCTGCTTTTTTGTCTGTTTGTCCATTTGTTTGTCTGTCAGTCCACAACTTTAATCTTAGCCATAACTTTGTTAAAGTTAGAAACTTTATAACTTGGGTCATGTCCTACAAAGGTCAATGTCATTTTTGAGATATTTCCCAGTGTCATATTTTCTTGTCTTTGAGATAACTCCAGTTCTACTGATGTTAACCCATTACCCCATAGATATGCCTTTTTACGCCTTTAATTTATTCCTCCTCTAAAGAAAATAATTCCACTTTATACAGTCATAAACATGTAAGATATAAGAAATAGTATCTATATCTTAGTAGATGATAACTTAAAGCAGGTTGAAAGTAAAGCAGAGTGCGCAATAAATAATCATATGGAAATACATGTAGCTTGATAAGAAGAAGTGTCATGGATAAGGGCCATAACTCTGCCAACAATATTTTTTTAAGTTATTCCAATTTGTCATGTTTTTTTTTGTCTGCAAGATAATTCCATTTACAGCTACCGTATATTAAAATGTTGTCTTGCCTATTAAGCTAAGGCACAATGACCTCAGGTGAGCGAATAAAGGGCCATGGCCCTCTTGTTTAAAAAAAAGTCTACGGCACCCGCGGTCACCCATCCAAGTATTAACCGGGCTCGACGTTGCTTAACTTCGGCGATAGGACAAGAACCTGTGTTTTCAACGTGATATGGCCGTAGACAAAACGATGATTTGCGAGATATTCAGATTATATATATTATGTTTAAATCATGCACAGTAAATTAATAAGCATGATTTTCTCGTCGTGTGAAGTTGAAAGATTGACAGCTATTTTAGAACGGTCACGTGAGAGTCACACGTGACACCATTGCAAAGGGATTATAACTGCCTCGGGCGGAACGCGATCAGAGGTATGCATAATTGTCTCCTGCTGAGAGGCCCCATCTACCCCACGCTTTAATTAACATACTGATAAGAATAGTTTTACGACCTTTTAGCAAGTTTGATAATAGCACTGTTTCGCAAGTGGGGATTTTTAAGGCCCTGGGGTCTCGGATTTTAAGCGCTGGCGAGAATTTAAGCGCTGGGGCAATTGAGGTTCAGAAATTAAGGCGCTGGGGTACCCCAGCGCTTAAATGGCCTGGAGAAAACCCTGCATGATTTGCAAACAGCATATACCCAGATCAGAGGGCCAGATATTGATAAATTAATCATTTCCCGAGGATACCACAAGAGAATATCGGCGATCGAGTCTATTTTAGCATCAGTTTAAGTTGATAGTAAAGACTAGGTGTCGAATTGCGCTGTTTTTTTAAGGGGGGGGGGGGGGTGGGGGGGGGGGTGTTAATAGATAATAAAGTATGTGTCAAGTACCTGTGCCTGAAACCTAAAATGGACAATTCTAATTTTCAGTTAAGTCTAGTCCATTTTTGATTTTTTAAGGTTGATTTTTACAATATATATAAGGAGCTCTCTGATCAGGGTCTACACTGTTTGCATAGGAAAAGTGTACTCCTCACATGTACACTGTTTGCAAATGATGCATATTTGCGTGACTAAGGTTCAAAGAGTTAAAACTACCCAGAATTTCCAAGTAGACTAGTTTATGTTTTGGTAACTAAAATGATCCACAAGGGAACATAATAACCCACAAGAATTACTTAGTGTTGAAAGAATTGAGGCTTATTAAAGGTATCGGAACGAGACTATAGAAGTGTGTATATACTTACATTCCTATTTAATTTTCTCGTTCAGCTTAGGAGACAGGCAAGATTGAGAAGAGAGTACATTTACAGGAAGTCTATAGAAGATCGAGAAAGGACGATCCTTGATAAAAAGCAAAGACTTAAATCTGCCATTGATGGTAAGGCATAGGTGTTTGTGATTTCCAGTTTATTCAGGGCTCCAGATACTGATAGGCCTAAAGGGACGTATTTCAAAAATTAAAATCTGCATTTCTGCATTAAACTCTGTTGTGTCACTACTCATTAGAATCGTCTCTAATCTCTTTGAGACGATTCTAATGAGTAGTAACGTCATAGGACTTGGTGCTGAAAGTTTATTTTCTATTGAGTACACAGGTTAAACTTAAACTGTATTACCGGTACATATTTGTAATCTACACATGCAATTTGTTCTCAGTTTCTCAATTACTAACACTCTAATTCATCGATGTTTGTTATGATTGACTATGTTACATTGCAGACAACAAGTTGATCCCATCTGACCTTCAGAAGGATGCCATTGATATTGAAAAAACACTCAACTGGGAGGATGAAGGAGCTGAAGGTAGATTTGCTAAGGAAATGGCCAATCATATTTGTTCAGGGTTACCCAATAGCATATTTCCGGTTTTGAAGTCGGGGGACTACTTAAAGCAGGTTGACAGTAAAGCAGAATGCGCCTTAAGGCACATTGTGCTTTACTTTCAGCCTGCTTTAAGCTACTGTATGATAGAATACAGAAAACATTTCTTATGATGCATATTCATGACTGTATGAATTGGAACTATTTTCTTGTTCGGAGGAATAAAGTATCGACTTAGAAAGGCATATTTATGGGGTAATGGGTTAATTTTCAACTTGTCCAGTCAAACATGGATTTGAAAGAATAAAAATTAGTCCTGAGACAAATGAAACAATGACACAAAGTTAAACAATGATATTTGTGTCAAACCTTTACTAAATAGTCTGTTTCACTATTGAAAACTGATGACCACTTAAAATAGATTCAAAGTAAAGTAAAATGTGCATTAAGATGCATTATTACTTAAAGAAGTGCAAGGATCACTCACCAAATGTGACTGCTTGATACAGATCCTAGATACATTGTATGCTTCAAGTGTGAAAGCTATTGTCAAAATGTATTGCATTTGTTAGCTCTATTCAAATTCAAACAAACATTTTAAAACTTGAATACAAAGGCTGACGTCTAGGTCAAAGGGATACGGTTTTCACATAAATAGAAAGGTATCTACCACTGTTTTCAAAAGTGAATAACAATTGCAAATATTCTAATCTCCAACATGTGTGAGATCACTTTGATGACGTCATTCTATTCCAAGATGTCACTCTTATCCACTTTGATGATGCCACTGCTCTATTCCAAGAAAGGCCTCTTGATTATGTCAAGGAGGGGGGGGGGGGTGACACATAGGATCTGTCATGAGTCGATTTTTGAGACAAGCTGTTCTCAATCGAGTCTAGACTTTAAATACAGTCGAACTTCCATATCTCGAACTCGGTTAAATCGAACATACCCATACTGTATTATCAGACGAGCCCTAGCGAGCTTAATAACTTTGTAGCTCACTGGAGCCTTTGTGCTCAAGGTGAGCTATTGTGATACCGCTCTGTCTTGTGTCTGTCCGTCAACAATTGCAAACAATTTCTTTTCTGAAGCCAATATCCCCAGTGCAACCAAACTTGTTCAGATACATACTGTTGGTTTGAGCTTCAAAATGTGTTCAAAGAAAGTGGAAGAGGCTTATGGTCTTGTTGTCCAGGGCTCTAGATAAGGGGGAGTAAACTGCACAAATCTAACATTTTCTCACTTGTTTTAGCACCAAATCCTATGGTGTTACTACTCATTAGAATCGTCTCGCAGAGACGGTTCTAATGAGTAGTGACACCATAGGGTTTAAAGCAGGAATAAAGATTTTAGTTTTTTAAATACATGTACTCCACTTATCAGGAGTCCTGGTTGTCAGTCTTCTCCAAAACCACTGGTCCGATTTCAATTTGGTTTTCAGTCAAACATACCAACATTTCAAAATTGCTGCTTTAAATTGCAGGAATGGTTAAAGTTCAAGTGAGACATTCAATTATAGAAATAACATGAATTGTTAACTTGAGCGAGCTTGAGTTATTGAAATGTAATGATACTTGATAGAAACAACTTGAAATTCAATTGTAAAATAGCATGAAGCTTTCACGTAACCCTTTACCCCATAGCCTGTTTCTAGTTTTAAAGACAGGTGACCACTTAAAGCATGTTGAAAGTCTGCTTTATGCTATCAACTTCTAGAATAAAGAAAATGTTTCTCACAGTGCTTAATATTCATGACTCAGAGTGGAACTATTTTCTTCAATTGAGGAATAAATCAAAGGCATACTAATTGGGTAATGGGTTAAGCGAGCTCAATGCATCAAAGTTTGGCTATATGATAATAAGAACATGTTATTTAATCAGGTGTTACCAGCAATGTGGATGACGAGTATAAGTGGGCAGGAGTAGAGGACCCTAAGATCATGGTGACTACCTCAAGAGATCCTAGCTCCAAACTCAAGCAGTTTGCCAAGGTCAGTGGCATGACACACCTATTATGGTTAACTCATTCACCCCTGAAACTTTTATTGGACAATTCCTTTTTATACGCCCGTCTTCAGACGGGACTTATTATGTCGTGGCGCTGTCTGTCCGTCCGTCCGTCCG
Source organism: Gari tellinella (assembly GCA_922989275.2). Taxonomy (NCBI): domain Eukaryota; kingdom Metazoa; phylum Mollusca; class Bivalvia; order Cardiida; family Psammobiidae; genus Gari; species Gari tellinella. The sequence continues at coordinate 53,053,518 of OV277858.1, read as the reverse complement.
TCCGTTAACTTTTTCATGTCCGCTCTCTAACTCAAACAAATTTAGTCCAATCCTTTTGAAACTTGGTCAGAACATGTATGACCCTAATATCTCGGTCAAGTTCGACAACCAGCAAATTTGACCCAGACATTCAAGAGTTATGCCCCTTCATCAAAACGGGCATTTTAGTTTGTCCGCTCTCTAACTCAAACAAATTTATTTTAATCCTTTTGAAACTTTGTCAGCATGTGTATGACCATAATATCTCGGTCAAGTTCGATAACCAGCAGGATTGCCCCAGACATTCAAGAGTTATGCCCCTTTTTTCGTAAAAAACCGGCATATTTTAGTTTGTCCGCCCTCTAACTCGAACAAATTTATTTTAATCCTTTTGAAAGTTTATCAGCATGTGTATGACCATAATGTCTTGGTCAAGTTCAATAACCAGCAAGATTGCCCCAAACATTCAAGAGTTATGCCCCTTTTTAGTAAAAAACGGGCATATTTTAGTTTGTCTGTTCCCTTACTCAAACAAATTTATTCCAATTTTTTTGAAACTTGGTCAGCATGTGTATGACCATAATGTCTTGGTTATGTTTTATAACCAGCAAGATTGCCATAGACAGTCAAGAGTGATGCCCCTTTTTTCCATCTAAAACGGGCATTTTTAGTTTGTCCGCTCTCTAACTCAAACAAATTTATTCCAATCCTTTTGAAACTTGGTCAGCATCGTGTATTACCATAATGTCTCGGTTATATATCATAACCAGCAGGATTGCCCAAGACATTCATGAGTTATGCCCCTTATTTTGTCAAAAACGGGCATTTTTTAGTTTGTCTGCTCTCTAACTCAAATAAATTTATTCCAATCCTTTTGAAACTTTGTCAGCATGTGTATGACTATAATGTCTCAGTCAAGCTCGATAACCAGCAAGATTGCCCCTGACATTCAAGAGTTATGTCCCTTTTATTGTCAAAAACGGGCATTTTTTTCTTTGTCTGCTCTCTTTCTCAAACAAATTTATTTCCAATCCTTTTAGCATATGACCCCTAACTTTCAGGGTTCTTCCCCTTTTGTTCACTTTACCTTGATAGGGTTTTGGTATGACCTCATTCTAAGATCAATTTGACGGGCGTATAATGTGCCTGGCTTGCGGTGCTCTTGTTCAACTCATTCACCCCTGAAACTTTTAGTGGACAATTCCTTTTTGGCCGGATTGAAAATGCGGTCTATAGATTGGCGAATGCCGTCCGTCCGTCTGTCCGTCCGTCCTCACTTTGGTTGACCTTTTTGTTAGTGTCAGTTTTAGCCAAAGCTTAAGTCCTACAGCAACCAAATTTGGCATGTACAGTTATAGTGAGGTCATCATCACATGCTGTGGGTATTGTTCGACAATATTGACCTGACGTTGGTGACCTCTATTAGCATAATTTCACACTTTGTTGCATTTCTAAATATAGCTTCGGAACACTTCGTTATCATTTATACGAGAACGCACATTGTTACCACGTCGGTACCGAGAAAATATAGCATTGCCCGGTTCCTCAAATATCGACAGGTATTTAGCGCAAGTGGTAAGAGAGACGACTATGCATTATTTTTCCGAACAGTCAGTGACTCAGTGGTTCGAATCCCATGCAATACCCATACATTTTTCACTTCTTTTTTTTTTACAATTTATACTGTTTCTTTTAAGTAATCATACAGCATCTATTTCGATTGAAACACGATATGTTTGTTCTTTTTAAAAACATTATGTCATAGCGTCTGTTTGGTCAATAAAATAACATTTTATAAAATAAAAATAGTTTCCCCTCTATCGGGATTCGAACCCGGAACCTGGATGTTACAAATCTCTTGCTCTATCGACACACCTATTGCAGATTAGTTACATCTGGGGATTGTAAATTAGGTATATATTGGCAAGAGTAGCAGGTGAGGACATCGATGATCTTACCTGGATTAAAACCCTTTCGAAAGCACAACATGGCGCGTTATAGTAGATGCGATTATACTAGGAGACTCGGGAATAATATTTTATCAACAACAATTTTTTGAACTTGCTCAATGTGGAGTGTTAATCCACTGAGGATCACAACTGTAACAAGATTCACGTAATCAGCCGAAATAACCCGAAATTGTACGTAGGCTATCGACTATTGATTTATACTGCGTCATCTTATTATAATTTATTCATGCATAAAGTTCAACGTCAGGTCAATATTGTCAGACAGTAACAAGGTCACTGTGACCTAGATTTCACGGTCCAATGACTTAGAGAATTCTTGGTTAACCTTTTTGTTTGCGTTGTGGTTTATCTTTTTGTTAGTGTCAATTTTAGTCAAAGTTTAAGTCCTACAGCAACCAAATTTGGCATGTACAGTTGTAGTGAGGTCATCATCACATGCCATGGGTAACTAGGTCACTGTGACCTAGATTTCAAGGTCCAATGACTTAGAGAATTCTTGGTTAACCTTTTCGTTTGCGTCTTGGTTTACCTTTTTAGCTCACCTGGCACGAAGTGCCAAGGTGAGCTATTGTGATCACCCTGTGTCCGTCGTCCGTCGTCAAACTTTTTGTTCAAAGATCTTCTTCTTGGAAACCACTGGGCCAATTTTATCAAAACTTCATAGGATTGTTCCTTGTAGGGTACTCTCTCAGATTTTTTCAAATATAGGTAATCCAATTGAAATTGTGGTTGCCATGGCAACCAATTGAAAAAACTTTAAAAATCTTCTTGTCAAAAACTACTGGTCCGAATTGAAAATAATTTTACCCAAATGTGCCATTGGTGACCCTCTATCAGATTTCTTAAAATAATTTTCCTATCTTGAAAAACATGGCCGCCAGTGGGTGGGGCAGATTTTCCTTATATGGCTATATAGTGAAAAAAAATCTTCTTGTCAAAAACTAGTGGTCCGATTTGAAAGTAATTTGATGCAAATGATCCATGGGTGACCCTCTACCAGATTTCTTAAAATTATTTTGATATCTAAAAAAAGCATGGCCACCAGTGGGTGGGGCAAAATTTCCTTATGTTACTGTATAGAAAAAACTTTAAAAATCTTCTTCTCTGAAACTACTGGTTCAAATTAAAAATAATTTAATACAAATGGTCAATTGATGATCTTCTACCAGATTTCTTAAAATTATTTTGTTATCTAAAAAAACATGGCCGCCAGTTGGTGGGGCAAGTTTTCCTTATGTTACTGTATAGTAAAAACTTTCAAAATCTTCTTCTCTGAAACTACTGGTCCAAATTAGAAATAATTTTGCAGAAATGGTCAATTGATGATCCTCTACCAGATTTCTTAAAATCATTTTGTTATCTTAAAAATCATGGCCGCCAGTGGGTGGGGCATGTTACTGTATAGTAAAAACTTTAAAAATCTTAATTCTTCTCTGAAACTACTGATTCAAATTCAAAATAATTTTATACAAATGGTTAATTGATGACCCTCTACCAGATATCTTAAAATCATTTTGTTATCTAAAAAACATGGCCGCCAGTGGGTGGGACAAGTTTTCCTTATATTTCTGTATAGAAAAACTTTCAAAAACAATTCTCTGAAATTATTGGTCTGATTTAAGAATTATTTTACACAAATAATGATTCATGGGTTACCCTTTGCCAGTTTTCTTCAAATAATCTTCATAGCTCAAACAACATGGCCACCAGTGGGTGGAGGTGAATAAGTGAAAACTTAATCACAACTGGTCGATTTACATGACCGTAATCATGGATACCAGGTGAGCGATTTAGGGCCGCATGCGGCTCTTGTTGTTAGTGTCAGTTTTAGTCAAATTTAAGTCCTACAGCAACCAAATTTGGCATATACAGTTGTAGTGAGGTCATCATCACATGCCATGGGTAACTATATTATATGAGCATGGTTTTCGTGTCAAGCTGTTTTTGGTTACATCATACTTTGCTTGGTGTCCAAAAATGTATGAATTTTAAGTTGGTTTGTTAACTAAAAACTTAAGTTCATATTTTAGTTAGTGGAATGTCCTTTAAATCCTTGAAATTTGAAGAAAAAAAACAGACATTTTGAAATTACACTTTAATTGCATTTTAGTCAGATGTAACCGAAAACAGCTGGAAACGAATACCTTGCTCATATATATATATACAAAGCAAAAGTGCAGACAATCCGGCCATACCGACCTTGGCGGTTTCTCGTTCAATTCATTCACCCCTGAACCTTTTATTGGACAATTTCATTTTCCAATTTAGTCTAGTCCATATTTGACTATGTAGGGTTGAACTTAACCATTTCAGCCCTATATTTCTCTTGTGAGTATTTATTATCCTTTTGGACTCTTCTAGACAGGCATTTTGAACCAGTCTACTGTTGAATCTTTTATATGACAGTCACAACAAAAAAGAATGAAAATATCAAACAGTGCAGACCCTGATCAGAGGTCTCCTATAGGAGCCCTCTGATCAGGGTCTGCACTGTTTGCATATGTAATCAGTAATTTCCACAGAGGGCTGTAGGGTTGAAAGGGTTTACAGTATATTGCTAAATGACGAACAGTGCAGGCCCTGATCAGAGGGCTCCTGCAGTAATTTCCACAGAGGGCTGTAGGGTTGAAAGGGTTTACAGTATATTGCTAAATGACTAACAGGGCAGGCCCTGATCAGAGGGCTCCTGCAGTAATTTCCACAGAGGGCTGTAGGGTTGAAAGGGTTTACAGTATATTGCTAAATGACTAACAGAGCAGGCCCTGATCAGAGGGCTCCTGCAGTAATTTCCACAGAAGGCTGTAGGGTTGAAAGGGTTTACAGTATACTGCTAAATGACTAACAGAGCAGGCCCTGATCAGAGGGCTCCTGCAGTAATTTCCACAGAGGGCTGTAGGGTTGAAAGGGTTTACAGTATATTGCTAAATGACTAACAGAGCAGGCCCTGATCAGAGGGCTCCTACAGTAATTTCCACAGAGGGCTGTAGGGTTGAAAGGGTTTACAGTATATTGCTAAATGACTAACAGAGCAGGCCCTGATCAGAGGGCTCCTGCAGTAATTTCCACAGAAGGCTGTAGGGTTGAAAGGGTTTACAGTATATTGCTAAATGACTAACAGAGCAGGCCCTGATCAGAGGGCTCCTGCAGTAATTTCCACAGAGGGCTGTAGGGTTGAAAGGGTTTACAGTATATTGCTAAATGACTAACAGAGCAGGCCCTGATCAGAGGGCTCCTACAGTAATTTCCACAGAGGGCTGTAGGGTTGAAAGGGTTTACAGTATATTGCTAAATGACTAACAGTGCAGGCCCTGATCAGAGGGCTCCTGCAGTAATTTCCACAGAGGGTTGTAGGGTTGAAAGGGTTTACAGTATATTGCTAAATGACTAACAGAGCAGGCCCTGATCAGAGGGCTCCTGCAGTAATTTCCACAGAAGGCTGTAGGGTTGAAAGGGTTTACAGTATATTGCTAAATGACTAACAGAGCAGGCCCTGATCAGAGGGCTCCTGCAGTAATTTCCACAGAGGGCTGTAGGGTTGAAAGGGTTTACAGTATATTGCTAAATGACTAACAGAGCAGGCCCTGATCAGAGGGCTCCTGCAGTAATTTCCACAGAGGGCTGTAGGGTTGAAAGGGTTTACAGTATATTGCTAAATGACTAACAGTGCAGGCCCTGATCAGAGGGCTCCTACAGTAATTTCCACAGAGGGCTGTAGGGTTGAAAGGGTTTACAGTATATTGCTAAATGACTAACAGTGCAGGCCCTGATCAGAGGGCTCCTGCAGTAATTTCCACAGAAGGCTGTAGGGTTGAAAGGGTTTACAGTATATTGCTAAATGACTAACAGTGCAGGCCCTGATCTGAGTGCTCCTACAGTAATTTCCACAGAGGGCTGTAGGGTTGAAAGGGTTTACAGTATATTGCTAAATGACTAACAGTGCAGGCCCTGATCAGAGGGCTCCTGCAGTAATTTCCACAGAAGGCTGTAGGGTTGAAAGGGTTTACAGTATATTGCTAAATGACTAACAGTGCAGGCCCTGATCAGAGGGCTCCTGCAGTAATTTCCACAGAAGGCTGTAGGGTTGAAAGGGTTTACAGTATATTGCTAAATGACTAACAGTGCAGGCCCTGATCAGAGTGCTCCTACAGTAATTTCCACAGAGGGCTGTAGGGTTGAAAGGGTTTACAGTATATTGCTAAATGACTAACAGTGCAGGCCCTGATCAGAGGGCTCCTGCAGGAGCCCTCTGATAAGGTTCTGCACTGTTTGCATATGACAAGTTTACTCTTAATAGGTTCTCTGTTTCTTAATGGCGAGTATACTAGTTGCTAGGGTTTGATGTGTTAATTAATGTCCATATGGACAAACACTATATGCCTCCTAAAGAGTTACCCTTCCTCCACAGATTACTGCTTTATGCAAGATGAAAGTGAAACAGAAAGCTCTTAATGGTGCTTTCTGCTTTCTTTTCATATTTCTTTAAGCTGTCACCTGTATTCAACTGACAACATCAGTGAATATTCAATTGTGGCTCTCGTATAGAGGAGAAAGAGGTGCTGTAAAGCACTTCTGTAGAGGAAAGGGTAAATAACTATTTAGTTTATCTGTGATCCAGTTGATAGTTGCCGTTATTGACCATGTCTATGAAATAATCTTTTTACAAAAGCCAGGTTTCCATTTCCATCTTAATGTGCCTCTTATGACAAATAGCATGAGAAAACAGATTATCAAAATCAATTTTTGTGAAAGATGGAGTCAATTTAGTGACTTGTTTTTAGCTCACCTGAACCAAAGGCTCAAGGTGAGCTATTGGGATGGCCCTGTGTCCGTCGTCGTGCGTTGTGCGTCGTGCGTCGTCGTTAACAATTGCTTCAAATGACATCTCCTCCTATACCGCTTGACAGATTTCAACCAAACTTTACAGGAATGTTCCTTGGGTCAAGCTCTTTCAAATTTGTTCAAAGAATTCAAAACAATGTAGAACTCTTGTTGCCATGGCAACCAAAGTGAAAAAATAAGGAAATCTTATAAAAAACCTTCTTGTCTGAAACTACAAGGGCAAGAGCTTAGATATTTGGCACATAGCATCATCTACAGGTCCTTTATCAAGTTTGTTCAAATTATGCCCCTGGGGTCAAAATTGGCCCCGCCCCGGGGGTCACAGTTTTACATAGAGTTATATAGTGAAATTTTCAAACGTCTTCTCCTCTGAAACTAATTTAGCCAGAGCTTTGATATATGGCATGGTGACACTTCTAGCTGTCCTATACCAATATTGTTCAAATGGTTCTGGTCAGTTGCATATCTAGGTCACAGGAGCTAAAAATAGATTTTTTTCAATGAAAACATAAAAAATCTTCTTGTCAAAAACTACAAGGGCCAGAGCTTAGATATTTGACACATAGCATCGCCTATAGGTCCTCTATCAAGTTTGTTCAAATTATGCCCCTAGGGTCAAAATTGGTCCCGCCCCGGGGGTCACGGTATATAGTGAAATTTTCAAACGTCTTCTTCTCTGAAACTATTATGGCCAGAGCTTTGATATTCGGCATAGTGACATTTCTAGATGTGCTTTACCTATTTTGTTCAAATGGTTCCAGTCTGTTGCATATGTAGGTCACAGGAGCTAAAAATAGATTTTTTTAATGGAACAATATTTTTGTCTAAAACCCTAGTACCCTGATCTTAGATATTTGGCACATAGCATCATCTACAGGTCCTCTATCAAGATCGTTCAAATTTAATTATGCCCCTCGGGTAAAAAATGACTCTTCCTGGACATAAATCATTATCTCCATTTTTGTCAGCTATTCTCAGGTGAGCGAAATATGCCCCATGGGGCTCTTGTTATGACCCAGGCATCTATTGATGCAGGAGGCATTATGGTGATGTACTGTGAGTGTGTTCTGCTAGAGAACCATAGACAATTGTTGTAAGCTTTATATAGATTTTACCTGTTGTAGGAAATGCGGCTGATCTTACCCAACAGCCAGAGGATTAACCGTGGCAACTACGAGGTCAAACAGCTTGTTGATGCATGCCGAGCCAACGATGTAACTGATTTGGTCCTTGTACATGAAACTCGTGGTGTGCCAGATTGTCTGATTGTCTGTCACCTGCCGTATGGACCAACAGCGTATTTCACACTGTCAAACGTTGTCATGCGACATGACATACCAGATGTGGGGACCATGTCTGAGCAGTATCCACACCTCATTTTCCACAATTTCTCCTCCAGCCTTGGAACTAGGGTATGTGTAGGAGTAGATTAACCCTTTCCTCCCTGAAACCTTAAATAGACAATTCCAGTTTCCATTTTAGTCTAGTCCATTTCTGACTGTTAAGGGTTGTTTTTGTCAATGTTTGGCATTATGACAAACAGTGAAGACCCTGATCAGAGGGCTCCTTTCGGAGCCCTCTGATCTGGGTCTTCGCTGTTTGCAAGGACAAATGTACTATTCACATGTACACTGTTTGAAAAGGATGCCTATATGCGGGACTAGGGTTCAAGGGGTTAACCCTTTCCTCTAAAGTCAGCGGCTCAAATCATCTCTTTACAACTGCTTAAGGCAAGATACTGCTTTAGGTTGAGGACCCCAAATGAGATCGGACCAATGTCGGTCAGTATCGGTACTCTATGCAGAGCTATTGGCTAAAGCATGGTTCAGATTGGTCTGTCAGTTGTCAAAAATGGCTGATCACCATACGTAGACTAGAGTATCAATTTTGGTCCTCAACTTTAAAGAAAGATGAGAGTAAAACAGAAAGCGTGTATAAGAGCTTTCTGTTTAACTTCCATCTTGCTTTGAGCTACCGGTATAACCTATTTTCAACATTATACTTGAATACCGGTTTTGGCACTAAGTTGAGGAATACTGTCTGCCTTACAGTTGTTGTCTGAACTTTAGTTTTAATGCTCTATTATTGGAGGACACTTAAAAGACAAAATTTAATGTCAAATAGTTTGGATGCTGATCAGACTAGGCATAGCATAATATCTGATCAAGATCGGGACTGTTTGCAAACATCAGTCCTGTGTGAACTGTGTAAAGAGGAAGTCCAGAAGAAAAAAAGCATTACATTTGAGTTTTACTTACAAGAAGTGTCCTGTATTTATTAGCCAAATAGGTTGTGTATTTCCCAAACTGACGGTCACTTCCTTATAAATGTCTCAACTAATCCCTATGTTGTTACCACTCATTAGAAAAGTATAAAAGACAATTATATTGAGTAATCACATCATATGGTTTGGTGAAGCAAAAAGGAGAAAGGGTTTAGAAAGTTTAAGTTCACTCACTCTTATCCCAGGGTTATAGATAAGGTTTTGCATTAATTGGGTATTTACTCCCTCTATTTTCTAAGAATTGGGTTTTCTGAATTTCAATTGAGTATCCAAAAAACCGTTACTCCATCAATTTGATATGAATTGCTTTTTTACTCTTTTTTTTTTTCCATTTAATACAAAACACAAGCTGATTGTTTGATGTACTGTACCCTCGTTTGCCCACACTCGATAATTTCAGTTTCGATCTCATTTCAACACAAATGCAACAGCTCATGTTTGTGTAGGAAAACTAGGATTCATTAATTTCCAGCCACGGAAACTTTAAAAGCCATTCCAGGATTCCTTTACCGTAACTTTGCTAACTTTAGCACTGTCGTGTTTCTTTGGTGACTTACAGATTCGGGACAAAAGATCGTCGATTATGTCGGTAACATTAAACAACCTCTTTTTTGGCTGTTACATGCATCATTCAAAATTTCATTCACGACGCCGTTACAAATTATTTCTGGTTCGTTCGCGGAAGGCTGAACGTAATTGAATAATGTGGGTTTTTTTGTTGCGCTTTTTCCGTCCGCGCCATGCCATTTTGACAGAAGAAATTCTGGCAGACGATGTGACTGGTTTACTAACTAAACGAGCTAACAAAAAGCGGTGCTGCATAAATCCGATAGGCTATTACTTGGAAATAAATAACCAGTCTAACCGGTGTATCGGTAAAATATTTACCCGGTGTCGAAGTAAACATCCCGTCATTAAACTTGAGAAATGCGACTAATTGCGTACGATACGCGCCTGCTTGAATTCTTTTGCGTAAACCCTTTCAATAATTGATTTTCAGTACGCATGGATTTGAAAGTAATTGCTTTTCTACTGTATTTAATTGCGTATTTACGCAAATACGCGCCTTATCTATAACCCTGTATCCTATAGAATGCGAGGCGGGACATGCCAATTGCTGTTTGCTAAACTGTCGTTTGCAAAAATACAAAATATGCGTGCATGCTCTTCTCAGGTATTTATCGTATTTTACAGTCACAAATGACAGAATGTAGGGAATTGATATACAAATGGTATACAAATGCTCAGATGGTAACCAAAAGCTAATTTCCCCTACCTTTTTTCTGTAATTTGTCAAATTTTCCGGGTAATCAGTAATCAGTCTTCAGTGAAAAGAAACAAGAAATTATGAAAATGTGGCATTTAGCAACTGGCAAGTGGCATATTGGCCATTAGTATAAAGCAACCAGCAACTGGCAAAATAGCTATTGACATATAGCAAATTGCAAACAAGCAATTAGCATTTGAAAATTGACATGATCGACCTACAATACATATTGATTACATGTACATGTAATATGTATATATCTCATTAAATGTTAAAAAATATCATTCATAAAGAATACAAAACATTGTCGAATGAAGCCAGTTTTATCTAACCTGGTTAACCTTATGATGTGGTAGCGACATTTGGCCTACACAACATTGGTTGAATTTACTGAGTAAGGTACAAGCTTTTTGCAGTAAAAAGAAACCAGGATGACAAAAAAAGGCAATTGGCATTTAGCAAAGTGACATATTGGTATTTAGCAAGTGGTAAATTGGCATTCCGCAACTAGCAAAAACAAATTAGCATTTGGCAATTGGCATGTCCCTACCCACATTCCATACTCTCTGGTGCTGATTTATTTTGTTGTTTTTGTTTTTAACAGACGAAGAACATCCTGAAGTATTTGTATCCAGTACCAAAGGAAGACAGTAAACGAGTGATAACATTTGCCAATGACGATGACTTTATATCATTTAGGTATGTGTACAAAACCAGGGCTCCAGATAAGAGGGAGTAAAATGCACAAATCAAACATTTTCTCATTATTTTTGCATCAAATCCTATGGTGTTACTACTCATTAGAATCGTACTACTCATTAGAATCGTCTCTTCGAGACAATTCTAATGAGTAGTGACACCATAGGGTTTAAAGCAGAAATAAAGATTTTAATTTTTGAAAAATAAACCCTTATCTGGAGCCCTGCAAAACCTTAACACTCAGGAAAAGTAAGATTAATCATTTCCCTCATGTCTGATAATGTATTAGTACATAAAACATTCATCCCTAGGGACGAGTATACTCATCATTTACAGTGTACCTGTAAATAGTACACTTGTATTAGGAAAACAGTGTTGACCCTGGTCATGGTGCTTCTGAAGGAGCTCAATGATCAGGGTCTGCACTGTTTGTCGTTTTGCATTATACCGTTAAAATCGACCCTTATTATGTAAAAATGAATTAAACTTTACTGGAAATTGGAATAGACCATTTGAAGTCTTAGGTGTGGATGAGTTCAGACAGCATAACTTGTGCTTAACCTTTTCCCAATAGAAGCATCTTTTATGGCATTTGATTTATTCCTCTAACAAAGAAAATATTTGCAATTTATACAGTCATAAATACCGGTATGTCTGATAAAAGATATTTTCTATATTTTAGCAGATGTTAACTTAAAGCAGGCTGAAAGTAAAGCAAAATATGCCTTAAGGGGCATTCTGCTTTACTTTCAACCTCCTTTAAGTGGTCACCTATCTTCAATACTATAAATTGGCTGTTGGGAAATGAGTTATAACAGAATTATTTGTGCTTTACTGGTAGCCTGCATTAAATCGCTACCTATCAGGATGTAGAAAAAGAGTTTCTATAGCTACTTATTACAACAGTCTAGAAACCTGAACAATTGAACAGGCATTTCTTTGATAAATACATGTAGGTAAAGGCATGAATGGTGTTTCTTTTCCCCAGTGAAATTCAAAATCAAATACAAAGGAAACTCAATAATTGGAATTTGCGACAGTTTGAACATACCCATATTTCAAAATAAAACATGGCTAAGCCACGTTTCAACTTTGAAATACAGGTATGCGAGATCAATTTTTAGCTCACCTGAGCACAAAGTGCTCAAGGTGAGCTTTTGTGGTCGGTCTTTGTCCGTCGTGCGTTGTGCGTCAACAATTTCTTCAAACATCTTCTTCTTCAAAACCGCTTGCCTGATTGCAACCAAACTTCACAGGAATGTTCCTTGGGTCAAGCTCTTTCAAAGTTGTTCAAAGAATTTGAAACAATGCAGAACTCTGGTTGCCATGGCAACCAAAGTGAAAAAATAAGGAAATCTTAAAAATCTTCTTGTCAAAAACCACAAAGGCTAGAGCTTAGATATTTGGCACATAGTATCATCTATAGGTCCTCTATCAAGATTGTTCAAAGTTTGACCCTGGGGTCAAAATTGGCCCCGCCCCGGGGGTCACCGTTTTACATGGAGTTATATAGTGAAATGTTCAAACATCTTCTTCTTCAAAACCACATGCCTGATTGCAACCAAACTTCACAGGAATGTTCCTTGGGTCAAGCTCTTTCAAAGTTGTTCAAAGAATTTGAAACAATGCAGAACTCTGGTTGCCATGGCAACCAAAGTGAAAAAATAAGGAAATCTTAAAAAATCTTCTTGTCAAAAACCACAAAGGCTAGAGCTTAGATATTTGGCACATAGTATCATCTATAGGTCCTCTATCAAGATTGTTCAAAGTTTGACCCTGGGGTCAAAATTGGCCCCGCCCCGGGGGTCACCGTTTTACATAGAGTTATATAGTGAAATGTTCAAACATATTCTTCTTCAAAACCACATGCCTGATTGCAACCAAACTTCACAGGAATGTTCCTTGGGTCAAGCTCTTTCAAAGTTGTTCAAAGAATTTGAAACAATGCAGAACTCTGGTTGCCATGGCAACCAAAGTGAAAAAATAAGGAAATCTTAAAAAATCTTCTTGTCAAAAACCACAAAGGCTAGAGCTTAGATATTTGGCACATAGTATCATCTATAGGTCCTCTATCAAGATTGTTCAAAGTTTGACCCTGGGGTCAAAATTGGCCCCGCCCCGAGGGTCACCATTTTACATAGAGATATATAGTGAAATGTTCAATCATCTTCTTGTTCAAAACCACATGCCTGATTGCAACCAAACTTCACAGGAATGTTCCTTGGGTCAAGCTCTTTCAAAGTTGTTCAAAGTATTTGAAACAATGCAGAAGTCTGGTTGCTATGGCAACCAAAGTGAAAAAATAAGGAAATCTTAAAAAATCTTCTTGTCAAAAACCACAAGGGCCAGAGCTTAGATATTTGGCACATGGCATCATTTATAGGTCCTCTATCAAGATTGTTCAAAGTTTGACCCTGGGGTTAAAATTGGCCCCGCCCCGGGGTCACCATTTTACATAGAGTTATATAGTGAAATGTTCAAACATTTTTCTCTGAAACCATTATGGCCAGAGCTTTTATATTTGGCAATGTGTAATGTCTAAAGGTCCTTCACATATGTTGACAAATTGGTTCCGGTCTGTTGAATATCTGGGTCACTGGAGCTAAAAATAGTTTTTTTCAATGAAAACTTTAAAAAATCTTCTTGTCTGAAACCAAAATACACTGAGCTTAGATATTTTGCACATAGCATTGTCTACAGGTTCTCTATTAAAGTTGTTCAAATTTTGTTCCTGGGACCAAAATTGGCCCCGCCCTGGGGGTCGCTGTTTTACGTAGAGTTATAGTGAAATGTTCAAACACATTTTTCTCTGAAACCGTTTTGTCCAGAGCTTTGATATTTGGCATGGTGTAACGTCTAGAGGTCCTTCACATATGTTGTCGAATTGGTTCCGGTGTGTTGAATATCTGGGTCACTGGAGCTAAAAATAGATTTTTTCAATTTTTTTTAAAAATCTTGTCTGAAACCAAAATACACTTAGCTTAGATATTTTGCACATAGCATCGTCTTCAGGTCCTCTATCAAATTTGTTCAAATTTTGCCACTGGGGTCAAATTTGGCCCAAGCCCAGGTGTCGCCATTTTACATGGAGTTATATAGTGAAATTTTAACACATTTTTCTTTGAAATCAATATGGCTAGAGCTTAGATATTTTGCATGATGTAATGTCTAGAGGTCTTTCACATATGTTGATGAATTGGTTCCGGTCTGTTGCATATCTGGGTCACCAGAGCTAAACATAGATTTTTTTCAATGAAAACTAAAAATCGTCTTGTCTGAAATCATAGTACACTGAGCTTAGATTTTTGGCACATAGCATCGTCTACAGGTCCTGTATCAAGAGCATTCATATTATGTCCCTGGGGTCAAAAGTGACCCCGCCCGTGGGTAAAAGTTTCACAAATCTTCTTTTCTGAAATCACTGACCCATCACCATGTACAGGTGAGCGATTAAGGGCCATTCTGGCCCTCTTGTTTGAAATTCAACTTACTAAACACTGGTACATTTGATTTAATATTGAAGTATCGAGTTTCAACTATTAAAATAGAGGTTTTTTTCTAGTGTTAATTTATTGAATAGCATTTTCAAAAAGTAACAAACTATTTATACACCCTTTATTACTTATTAGAAACATCTGAAACAGACAGTTCTAATGAGTAATTAGAGCATAGTGTTTTGTGGAGACATGCAGGAGAGACTATTAGAATGTAAACTTTACTTACCCTTATCCAGAGCCCTGGTATTAACACATTCAACCCTAGCAACGAGTATACTCGTCATTTACAAACAGTGTACCTGTGATGATTACACTTGTCCTATGCAAACAGTGAAGACCCTGATCAGAGGGCTCCTTAAGGAGCCCTCTGATAAGGGTCTACACTGTTTGTCATTTTGAAATATATTGTTAAAATCAACCCTAAATAGTAAAAAATGGACTATACTTAATTTGAAATTGGAATTGTCCATTAAAAGTATCAGGGGTGAATGAGTTATGGTTGTGTTTTTCCTTTCAGACACCATGTGTACAAGAAGACAGAGGGTAAGAATATAGAGCTGCAGGAAGTTGGTCCAAGATTTGAAATGAAATGTAAGTGAAAAACCAACCTAAATCTTTCTGTTTGAGTTTCATCTAAGTCACCAATTGATTCTTACAAAGGCTGTGTCATACATGGTTTACATTGTTTCAACCCATTACTTCATAAATACGCCTTTTTACACCTTTAATTTATTCCTCCACTGAAGAAAACAGTATCACTTTAGACTGTCGTAAATACAGATCATAAGAACTATTTTCTGTATCCTAGCAGATTAGCTTAAAGCAGGCTGAAAGTAAAGCAGAATAGGCCTTAAGGGGCAATCTGCTGTACTTTCAACCTACTTTATGTGGCCACCTATCTTCAAAACTACCAGTATGCGAGCCTATGGGGTAAAGGGGGTATTTTTATACAAAGAGGTTCATATTTTACTAATTTGGTTGTGTTTTGTCTTTTTTCCAGTGTTCCAGATAGTTCTGGGGACTTTAGACACTATCTCCAGCTCTGACATTGAGTGGGTCTACAAACCCTACATGAACACAACAAAAAAGCGCAAGTTCCTGACAGACTGACTCTAGTATATTGTACCAATCAAAAGGCCTGTTACATAGACATATCTTGGCTAGGAAATTACAGTTTTAACCTTCATATATGACCACTCAACAACATGCTTGTTTTCTGTGTTAAACCCCTTCAACACCAAGTAACTCTTGTGGGTTATTAGGTGCCCTTGTGGATCATTTAAATTACCAAAACTTAAACCAGTCTACTTGGAAATTCCCAATTCTTGGTAGTTTAGTGAATACTGGTCTAGATTAGAAAACGGTGCAGACTCTGAACAGAGGGCTCCTATAGGAGCCCTCTGATCTGTGTCTACACTGGTTTCAAATGTAATGAGTATATTTTAAACAGGTCCATGGTGTTGAAGGAGTTTATTCAGATGACTGCTTACAGTACTGAACCTTATTAAATTAACAATTTTTGCGATTCGCTTGCAATTCGATGGCAATTCGCTGGCGATTCAAAATAGTAACTTTACCCTCGGGTAAGTTTTATTGAATGGTGTATCTCACAAATGTTCGCAAATATGCCTTCATTATTGTTTTCGATTCCATATTTGCTATAACCGCTTCGGAAATTTCGCGTAAAAATATTCAAACGTAGGATTTGTTTTTTGAAGCGCCCGATTCGATGGCAATTCGCTTGCGATTGTCAATTTAATTTAATAAGGTTCATTACTGTATCACTTTCAAACATGTAATGCAGGGCTCCAGATAAGGGGAGTATTTCCAAAACTAAAATCTTTATTTCTCCTTTAAACCCTATGGTGTCACAACTCATTAGAAACGTCTCTTCGAGACGAGACGATTCTAATGAGTAGTAACACCATAGGATTTGGTGCTTAAATGAGTGAGAAAATGGTGGATTTGTTCAGTTTACTCCCTCTTATCTGAGCCCTGGTAATGGCTTTAGATGCCTATACCTACTTCTCAACATAGGTACCAAAAATCAATATATATTTTGCAGCTTTAAGCAAGATGAGAGTTAAAGCAAAAAGCTCCTTTCATATTGCATTAAGCAGCCACCTGTCTTAAATTGATGTTTTTAGGTGAGTTGCAATTTTCCCTAATACATGTACCTTTGTAGCTAATGGAAAGTATTAAAGCAAGATGAGAGTAAAGCAGTACTTAGCTGTCTTTCCATTTTGCTTTAAAGCTGCTCCTTGTTTTAACAGGATGAGTTGATCATTTGTAGAGTGGTAGTTTATTAAAACATTACTAGCTTAATTAAGATTGTTTATGAAATCTGGGCCAGGTACAGAGTATAGTCGCTCAAGTGTAACTTTCCGATGGGTTCTATGGAAGTGGCTATAGTGTAACAGTATTGATACATCAATACAGCATGATTGCGGCTGGGTTCAAATTCTGGAGACTGCTGGGTCAGGACAGGACTGCAACACAGCAAGGATAACTCCGAGGTTGCTTGAGGTGGATTATAGTGACATGATCTCCCTTGAGAAGTCAACACATTTAGGATGAAAGGAAGAGATGTTCTAGGGCTTCAGGTAAGGGGAGTATTTCAAAAACTAAAATCTTTATTTCTGCAGCAAACCCTATGGTGTCACTACTCATTAGAATATCGTCTATTTGAGACGATTCTAATGAGTAGTAACACCATAGGATTTGGTGCTCAAATGAATTAGAAAATGTTGGATATTTTCAGTTTACTCCCTCTTATCTAGACTGACTGATGTTCTGACATTTTTAGAATGGGACTTCTTTGTGTATGTGATATTACTGTGATAAATTACTTATGTACTCTTAGATGTGTAATCTAAAGTGTTAATGTATAACTCCTTGCATGCTGGGTAATTTTTCGTCTTCAAAATAATTATTGTCGTCTGCTATTGTTTTAATATTTGAATTATAAAGTTTTCTTTCCAAAACAGGAGCCGAGTGTCAAACAGTTTGGAACCTGGTGAGATGCCACTTATGTGGTGTCTCATCCGGATCCAAACTGTTTGCAAAGGTTTTAATGGTTTCACTGCTAGCATGCAAAGAGTTAACCCATTACCCCATAAATACACCTTTTTACCTATCTTATTTATTCTTTCACCATAGAAAAAAGTTCAAATTTATATAGTCATGAAATTTACCATAAGGCAAATTCTGCTTTACTTTCAACCTGCTTTAAGCAGTCATATATCTTCAAAACATGAAACAGGCCATGGGGTGATGGGTTAACCCAATGCTCCATAACCTATTTCTAGAACTGAAGATATGTGAACACTTAAAGCAGGTTGAAAGTAAAGCAGAATGCGCCTTAAGGCACATTCTGCTTTAGTTTCAGCCTGCTTTAAGCTACCACCTGCTAGGATATTGAAAATACTTGTTATGGTACATATTATGACTGTATAAATTGGAATTATTTTCTTCATAGGAGGAGTAAATTAAAGGCGTATTTATGGGGTAATGGGTTGAGCCACCACTGGTGCATAGAAAAGTTGAAACTTGATGTTGAACAAAAGTACAGCAGAAAGATCCGAATGCAGCATTCTACATCGTTTTTGCACTGCATTAATGGACTGATGGCTGGGTTTGCATTTGTACCATGAAAACTTTATAATGTAAAACATGCACAATAAACATACTTTATTTTGAATGTCTTGCTTCTTTCAATTATATTCAGATATCATGGAATACAAGTCTTTTTTGTAATCTAATTGTAGTCCAGCATATATTAGTTTGGGTGATGTTTTCTCCATTACCTCTGAGTCATGACACCAAAAAGTAAATACAGTAGAACCTCTCTTTTACGACCGCTGAATTGTGTTAATTATTAGATGTAGACAGGTGACTGCTTAAAGCAAGGTAACAGTGAAACAGAGAGCTCTCTAAGGAGCTTTCTGTTTCACTGTCACCTCTCTTTAAGCTGCCACCTGTCTTTTATGCAATCAATCTGCCTTCCTTTTAAGTGGTAGTAATAGAGAGGTTTTACCCCATGTCAGAAGGGAAGGGAGGCTGTCCGTTAGTCATACAGAAGTGTCCCATGTTTTTGCCATTTAACCCATTACCCCATAGCGTGTTTCTAATATTGAAGCTACGAGACCACTTAAAGCAGGTTAAGGTACTTCGCATATGCGCGTAGTTTCCATACGATTGTTATGAAACTTTTCATGAAGAATGATAATAGCCTAAGAAACAATGTGTGTAAATATAGGCAAAATTTATCGTGTGGTTTGTCTTGAAGGTCTTTTTTCTGACAAAAACCTAGAATTTTGATGATTTTATTTTTCTTAAAAATGAATAAAGCTAATGACTATAATTCTCACCCAATAAGTAGTCCACAACATTCATTACAAGAAAAGCTAAA
This sequence comes from Gari tellinella, assembly GCA_922989275.2. Taxonomy (NCBI): domain Eukaryota; kingdom Metazoa; phylum Mollusca; class Bivalvia; order Cardiida; family Psammobiidae; genus Gari; species Gari tellinella. The sequence continues at coordinate 53,034,572 of OV277858.1, read as the reverse complement.
ATGATTTTGAATAAAGGTGTTCAGAAAGATGTTATCAGCTATTTAAATTTTGCAAAATGCTAAAAAATTGAATTACAAAAAACTGACTAATTCAATGTATATTTGTTTTCATTTTATTCAAATATATGGTTGATGAATTAGTCAGTCTGAAAAAATTAGAAAATATTACAGTCAGGATTTGTTGTTATAACATATTTTCTTATTAAAATGTGGGATATTTGTATCTAACAGTTACCTACCTTAGAATTAAAACTCTGTCATTAAAATGCATTATTATTTATTCATGGACTTGCATACAAGGTTTATTATATTGTTTTAACATAATTATAATGGGCAATATCGATCTTGAAAAGGTTAGCGTATTGATAAGCTTCAATGTGTGGCTTTATAGTTCGATCAAATCGTTTACATGTATACCGATTTAATTGACTTGTAAGTCATTAAACTAAAACGTACAGGTAAGTGGACATATACTTGGACCGTAAATATCACTAGTTCTAATCAACGAAGACTAAACATAACATGTCTCTTGATTACTGCGTTATGGATTAACAAGTCAATAAATCGGACACTAAAAAAAATATTTGGATCGGATGGGTCTCGAACCTATGACCTTTTGATTGCTAGTCAACCACTATACTAACTGCGCTATGAAGGATTATACTAATTCGTATCAACATTTCCTTTATATAAATTTTCAAGTATAAACACGTACGAAAACAGTCTGTGTCGTCAAGACGCATATCCGCTCGCCCGCAAGACCGACTTCCGGTAGCCAAAGGCCTTAAGGCGCATTCTGCTTTACTTTCAACCTGCTTTAAGCTACCATCTTCTACTAACTACTACTACTAACTAAATCCTGAGTTTATTTTTCAACTGCTGCGGGTGTCCCTACAGGGGTAGGCAGCAGGCGGCTAGAGTTTCCCACACCTAACCTCCAGGCTTCTCTATTTTGCGGATCAATGCCGTCGAGGCCGCATGTCCTAATGTCAGCCTCGACACATTCCAACCAAGTCTTCTTTGGCCTCCCTTGCCCTCTGGATCCTGATCCATACCCATCATTGAGTTGATACATGAAATGATGATTGTGCACGGGATACATGTCCGAACCATCTCAGACGCCTTGTGCGTAGGGCCGTTGTCACTTCCTGAATCCCCAGCATTGCATACAGTGCATCTGTAGTGATGTCGTCTTGGGACTTCTAGAATATAGAATTATTTCTTATGATGCATACTCATGGTTGCATAAATAAGCACTATTTTCTTCAGTGGAGGAATAAATTAAAGGCGTATTTATGGGGTAATGGGTTAATACTCACCTAACACATACATGTACAGTATTGTACTCAACTTATAGAACTTCTATCCATGTCAGAGAAATGTTTAGCTTGTGGGTAATTGTTTGGCTTGCCTCAATTCATCAGGAAATCGGAACCCCAGATAAGGCCAGAACTTTCAAAGGGATTCAAGGTTATAGCACTTGTCTCACTTAAAGCATGAACAAGATTTTAAACAGTGGAGGTCACCGCTGAGTGCATATTCTATAGTGTAATAGGAGTCGATTGCCCTGACCCTTTTCCCCATTGCTAGTTCTCAGTATTGAAGATATGTTTGCTACTACTTAACCCTTCTAATGCTAGTTTAATAGCATAATTATATTGACGTTTTTTTAAAACAGTATACTCAGATCAGACAACCCCTTAAGGAGCTCATTGTCCGTCTGTTACAATTTTCGTGTCAGGTCTGTAACTTTCGTATTGGTCAATGGATTTCAAAATAACTGCAGAAATTTTTACCAAACATAGACTATGTTTCGCATTCAAATTTGTTGTCCATAAGGCCAAGGTCACAGGGTATGATTACGTTAACCACGCATTCTCAATAAAAAGGTGCACATAGAATATTTAATAAGTGAAAAATGAAATTCAAAATTTCTTTGATGTTTTGTATTATATCAATTGATACATGTTTTGTCTGCAATATTGTAAATTTTCTTGAACATGAATCAACTATCAATTGTTATATGGTCATTCAACATTATTGTGTTTGTCCTCTAAAGTAAATGCAGGTATAGTTCCACTTTATACAGTCATGATTATGCACCAAAAGAAATATGTTCTATATCCTAGTAAATGGTAGCTTAAAGTAGGCTAGATGTCAGAATGTTCTTAAGGTGCATTCCACTTTACTTTCAATCTGCCTTAAGCATCCATCTGTCTTCAATACTCTCAGCCTGCGTTAAATACCATTCTTTCTTCAATACTGAAAATAAGCTACGGGGGAACGGGTTAAGGCAAGTGACCGCTTCAAACAAGTTGGAAATAAGACAAAAAGTTCCGCTTTACTGTCATCTTGCTTTAAGCTGCCATTTAAAACTTTAAATGAATAGTTATTTGTGGTATGTATGTAAAGGAGTTGGTAGGGGCTTCTGCAGAGGAAAGGGACAAGGGTTAACCCATTTGTGCCCAGGATCCCATATATGGGACATAGGCAAACAGTGTAGACTCTGATCAGAGTCTACACGGTTTGCTGATAGGAATTTCAATATAAAACAAAATGAAAATGAAATTTTTTACCAGGCATCCCTTTGATAATAAAGGACTAATCCAATATAAAACATGGAAGAATCCACTGGGTGCAAAGATAGATCTTGCTCCTCCTGAGAAAAATCAGAGCTGGATCTGCATATGGTGGTTATATATATAGAACAAAAAGTGAGATTAGATTTGGCCAAATATGTCTAGAATGAGGTTATCATATATAAATAACCAGGGACATCCCTTGTACATTATAACTGTTAAATACAGTCAAACTATTGTTAAAATAAGTCCTCATTCCCAGAGCGAGGCATGAATATCTCTACCAACATATTGCTACTTATTGCTTAAATAGGTAATGCAGAAAGCTCTTCTAGGGACTTTCTGCATTACCCTTTTTCTGCAGTAAACTGCCAGCTGTCTTACCCATTACCTGATAGCGTTGTTTCTAGTATTGAAGATATGTGTCTACTTAAAGCAGGTTGAAAGTAAAGCAGAATGCGCTTAAGGCGCATTCTGCTTTACTTTCAGCCTGCTTTAAGCTATCCTGTGCTAGAATATATAGAAAATTTTCCCTATAATATATATTCATGACTGATTAAATTGGAACTATTTTCTTCAGCGGAGGAATAAATCAGATTCGCTAAAAGTCGCTTCTATGGGGGTAAAGGGTTACAGACAACTTTGAATGACCACCTAGTACGAGTTTGTGCACCGAATATTTGACGTCAGTGGACTGGTTCATCCGAGATAATATCCCAGATTAGCCATTAACACGCTATCTAATTGTCGTCTGCAAAAAGTAAAGTATGCAACAATTCTCTGAGTTTATATATCTTTCAGAAAATACCAGAGTGTCTAACAATTCGGATACAAATGAGAGGCCGAGTTTCTTGGCGTCTCGCATGGATCCAAACTATTTCAAACTACATGCATTATCAGCGTGCATGATATGAAAACAAGGTATTGCGGTGTCATTTATGTCAAGGTATTTTAGTTTAATGAACTGATTACAGAACAGGGCCTTACTGTGCCAAGTACAGTCAACATTGTGTGAATCATTAGCACGCAATATGTTATTGTTGTCGTCGGTAGATTTTATTGTATGCAGTAAGTCTCAACTAAAATATCATACGAGTATCAAACAGTTTGAATCCAGGTGAGGCGCCGAGTTTATCCATATCTCTTGTGGATACACATTGTTTTGCAATGCAGCGCTTCCTCTCTACAACGACACAGAGTGTGTGTGTTGTTCGGAGGGAGTTGTTATAGAGAGGGCAAATTAAGACTTGGCTTACATTTGCTAACAGCTTGAATCCAGATCAGACGCCGCGTGGCGCGGCGTCTGATCTGGATTCAAGCTGTTTGTCAATCATAATTATATTTATTCTATCAAAATGTTCACTTATATGTAACTTTGAGAAAAACTGCAGACAAAAATTTAAAGCAGACGATATTGCAGCAATCAAAGCGTTAAACATAATTGTCCCTTTCGGGAATTGCGGCAAGGGTCGTTGTAAGGAAGAAGTCGTTGTTGGGAGGGCCGTTGTAGGGAGGGACTGAATTATCACAAATTCGCTCGCAGACGACAATTTTATGCAGACGATATTGCAGCGATAAAAGAGTTAGACATAAGTGTCCTATTTTGGGAACTGCGGCAAGGGTCGTTGTAATGAGGGAGTCGTTGTTGGGAGGGCCGTTGTAGGGAGGGAGCACTGTATTTCCCTCGTCCCACTTTATAGCAGATGTACTAATTCAACTCAGATGTCGATGGTGGATTAAATCATTGACCCCAAGAAAACTTCAAATGGACAATATTTTGTTGCAAAAGAAAGTGTGCATTTAGGGTTTTAATTATAAAATGTGTATCACATGTAAGAAATGCATGGTGTGTGGTATGAAAATGATGTTTCATGATGGATTGGCGCTGCTATTTTAATTTTTAAAGATTGCTGGTATTTTAAGGCTCATATAGGTGAATGGTCGTATTGGCGGGCTCTATATACTGGACTAAATTAGCTGATACATAAGATACGAACGTATGTCAATAAAAACAAAGCTTTGACGGTAAATATTTCATAACATTGATTGAATCAAAGCCTTACTGGAGCTGAGGTTTTGCGAGCCTTTTAGCTCACCTGACACGAAGTGCCAACATGAGCTATTGTGGTCGCCCCGTGTCCGTCGTCCGTCATTTTGTTTTGTTTTTCATATTCTATATATACATGTAGATGGAACTTTGCTGAGCAAATCTCAGGAAGATAAATAGATTAAAATAATTTTTAAAAAAATGCATGCAACGGGTTTCGACCCACTGACCTCATGCTTCACAGTCCTACACATTAACCAGTAGACCATGTCGATACATGTTACCTAGCTTGCCCTTTAACAGTGTTCCCTCTCTACAACGGCCCTCTAAACAACGGTTCCCTCCCTATAACGACCATTGCCGCTGTTCCTAAAACAATATAATTATGTCTAACCTTTCTAGGCTGCAATATAGTCTACTTAAAAGTGACGCCTGCTGGGTTTCTAAAATTTACATGTTAGACATTTTGACAGAAAAAACCCACATAATGATGAGTGGCTAATAGCTTGAATCCAGATCGGACGCCGCGTTACGTGGCGTCTGATCTGGATTCAAGCTGTTTGCAAATGTAAGCCAAATTCCCTCCCTACAACGACTCCCTCCGAACAACGCACATTTTTTTTGTCTTCCATTGGGTGTCGTTGTAGAGAGGGAGCAGACTGTAAGCGTCCGCGCACAGACAACTTAACGAAATGTGATTAAGTACACTTGTTGGTGTAAATAAAAAGAAAGTAAAGCTAAACTATGTTTTATTTGAATGACTTATCTGGTAGACTTTGTCTGAAAGTCATGTATGCCTTGTTATTTCTTTCCATTCAAAATGCGCACTTCTTTGTATTGTTAGGTTTGTTCAATATTTTGGAATTATCATCTTATTTAAATGCTTATTTGACGAATATGTTTGTTGATGGTTTGATAAATAGTGGGCTTTGGGTGTGGATCCTTGGAACAAAATGCAGAGTTTGGAATAGGAGAAAACTTGTCATTAATTTTTCTCGTTTTTATTTATCTTTTTTCTTCTTTACTGTTACCTTATTCTTATTCCATTTTATTGTCAAACAAATGTTTCAATTCAGTGAAACTCCTTTCTCTCTCAATTTCATTACTGCCTGCATTCCGAATTTCCTTTTTACTAATTGAAGATAGAACAGTGAAAGAAAATAACATTTATATTGTTTACCGACATGTTTGTGACATTATGGGAAGGGTCGAAACTAATGTTGCAATAACTTGTGGCCAAACCCTTTTGTTTATATTAAACAAATAGTTTGACTCGTGTGTGAACATGTAAACTAATTGAGCAATAAAATATTGTTAAACTATCATATATATGTTTTTTCCGTCTACATCGTCAAAACAAAACCTGCGACCTAATATTGCACCGAATGATGCCTTAAGAAAGACGAAAGGAAACCTTACTCCAGAGAGCTTTAAAGTTAATCAATAAGTCGACAAGATACTCGCTGAATTATCGTCTGTTTCAAAACTGTCGTCTGCTTGTTTTCCTTATTTTAATAAGCATTATCAAATGTTTCAAATTAGTTTCGTGTAAGATCAGTATCTTGACTAATCTAAGTGAGAGCTTGATACAAACAGTGTGCATATTCCAAGTAAACCTTGTCCAGTGCTTTTAAAGCATTTTAGTTGAGTCTGACTTCGTTCTCAATCATTTGATTGGTCAGATTTGAGCCTAGGCTCAAATCTGACCAATCAAATGCTTGAGAACGATTTCAGACTTAACTCAAATGCTTTATAAGCATGGACCATGTCTAGTCAGGTCCCCGGATGTTTGATTATTTCATATATCAAATCGGCAATATAGGAGACAGGGAACCAGACTAGGACCATGTCTTATAATGTGGAGCCTACGACGGAATGTTTTAGACAATGGAGATGACATTATGTTTCCCCAATAAACGCGTTTGTACAACGATTCTTATGTCCATAGCAACTAGTCCGGGGCCAGATAAGATAGCGTCTGATCAAGGGCCCGTTTCATAAAACTTCGTACGACAAATGTTTTCGTAAGTCAGATTATAACAGTCTCAATTATTATTTATTTATTCATCTAATACTGTCTTGTGACATCTCTTTGGAATCGTCTTGAAAAGACGATCCCAAAGAGATATAACAAGGCAAGATTAGATGGAGAAATTAGAAATTAAATGTATTTTAATGTTTTGACTTACGATCGTTTTTGTCGTGGTAAGTTTTATGAAACGGGACCCTAGGCTCCAAACTATAGTCGAAACTAGATAATTCGAACACGCGTTATTTCGAACATACCCGTATTTCAAAGATAAAACGTGTCTATGTTCGACCTAGGCGAGATAGATTTATTGAAATTTAACTTATGAATATTTTTAATAGGCTACTGGTACGATATATTTCAGGTTGTTCGACGGCGGGCGGCCCGCATCTCGAGTTCCGAAAATGCTGATGACTTTCACATGATATCTTTTCGGCATGTGCTTATCGTAGAAAATTTACATATAGAAAAGTTTCATCAGCTTCAGTGTCTTCTTTGTTAGCGCAGTTGCTAGAGTGATTGACTAACAATCCAAAGGTTCTAGGTTTGATTCCCACTCGCTTCAAAACTTTTTTTAAAAATAAATTGTCCGATTTTATTGACTAGTCAATCCATAACGTATTGATCAAAGGACAGGCTATGTTTAATCACACATGTAATAATGAACAATATCAGATGCAAGTATAGTCAAGTGACAACTAAACTTTGTGATGATTTATAGCCTATATGACAGATTGCAGCTTAACACATGACAAAAGTAATGCTAAAATATAGATCCTAAAGAAACTTGTTTGCACTACTTTTGTCATGCATTAAGCAGTCACCTGTCTTTAAAGATCTACGGGCTACCGTATTCAATGGTCCACTATTATAGGTTTTACTTATGGTATTATTTAGAGCTGACGGCATTTTAAATTTGAACTCAAGGGAGGTAACTCGGTTTGTGTTAACATTTTGTCAGTATTTCTGGAAATCATATATAGAATGTAAAGTCTGTTGTAGATTTTCATTAATTTTTTGTGACTAGTAGAATTATGTAATATCTATCTAATAAGCCTAAAATTAGTGTATGTTAAACAGCTAGAATTTATGAAATTTGACCTTTTTCAGAATTTGACTTTTTTAAAATATTGATATTTCCAGAAATAATGTCATGAAATATTTTGTTTGCACAATATCTTATAGTCTCTGTACAGTTTACTCGAATGTAAAGAAATTATTGAGGTATAATATTTTATCAAGAAAATATTCCTGTTTATTAAAAAAGGAACTTTTCTCAGAAAAAACGGCACTGTAATTCTTTTTGATTTAACGATTTTTCACTCTCCATATGGTATATTTCAATTTAATCAAGGTTTCAAAAATCTGTCAGGGAATAAGCAGACCCGCGAGCCACCTTAAGCGAGTTCGAAGTATCGAGTTTCGACTGCATTTGCAAGAACTAGCACCACCTACAGTGTATAACTATTTGGATCTAGATATACACGTCTCATCTTGATCCAAACTGTTTGCGACGATTTTGATCAGGTTGAGCTTATCGTTCGTGAAAATGTTCTAGAAAAAGTAACAGTATTGGCACTCTACCACAATCCTTCAAACAACAATGTAACAACAACAACAACAATAACTTTTATTTCTCAGATCATTATCATGACATATGAGAACTCCGTGACAATATTAATAGGGATAAATTTTTTCTCTCATTCAAGGTCGGACATCGAATGAGATTTCAGAAAAAGAAATGTGTTATTCAATTGCTTACGTGCTTAATTACCCTTTGTCTGCCGAGGGAGACTTAAACTGGCTTTGCAACATTTTGGATCCTTATTAGACACCGCGTAATGCGGTGTATGGTCTGGATCCAAAGCTGTTCGATACTCGTTTCGAGGCTTCTTAAAATAGAAAATGTATGAAGATATATCCCAATCGAGCAAACTTTAGCACTTTTAAAACAGACGGTGTGACAGCCGAAAAATGACTGACGCGCTAGGCTAACCTTATCAAAATCTGTCGCTAGTGTAGCTAGCAGCTCTCGAGGTTGATTCCTCTGACAATTATTATCTATATCCTTCCAGTGTCAAACAACAGCGTCAAAGGTTATAAAGAGTTTGAGTTGAACCGAGTCTAGGATCGTTCTCAATCATTAGATTGGTCAGGCTTTATCAAAAGCTCAAATCTGACCAATCAAACGCTAGAGAACGATCTCAGACTCGACTCAAACTCTTTATAACATTGGGGCCAGATGTTGCTTGCTCAACCCCTCATCTAGATCCAAACTGTTTAATTCAACTATCCCAAACGTCCACGTAGCATGTTAAAGGTTAAGCGCATCTTTTATGTAAAAGTTATGTATTGACACACGACTTGTTATTATCCTGGTACTAACATAAAGCGCAGTTATAACGAATTATATAAGCGTTTCGTACTGAAAAGGCTGGTTTCAAAGTCCCTCCATGCTTGAACTTTTCTTTTTCGTCTGGGAGATTTGTCGTCTGCTGTGAGTGTGAGTCGTAAAGTTGAATGCTCTTATAATCCTAAATATCTAATACAGAGGATAATACGTAATTCTTTCCCATTTAAACGGAACGTCAACACAATGCAATAAAATGTAGAAAATTACAGCTCTTTGAAAATATTGACGATTTATTGTAATCAGAGTGGCAAACAGTTTGGAGCCTGATCAGACGCCGATTTACCCGGCGTCTGATCAGGCTCCAAACTGTTTGCGATCGAAACGATTGTTCAGGATAAACGCGTTTATTGCGGGAACGAACGACGTCTTCTCAACTGTATTTTCGTTAGTAAATATCACCAGTGTCATGCAGGTAGTATCCATATCAGACTTGTTTTCTGAAATTCTGAATCCTTAATATTTGCTACATTTAATCCAATATAAGATCATCACCTACTAAGTCTTATTCGGTGACTGATCAGGATCCAAACTGTTTGATGTTCATTTCTATACTTTATCAGTTTTCCGACTAATTTGATACAATACAACCTCTCCTGATTGATAAGTTGTGAGACTCATTTTGTGATAATTTGTTTTATTATTTTTCAACACAATCCAGTGTATATCGAGGGGGTTACTGCCAGAAGCTACCAAATTGCTATTTTTAAGATTTTCACTTTTTGATATATTCTGATATAGTTTTTTATTCTGCATCTTTTGCACTTATCCCCGTGGTCAGATGTTGTTTCTTTCTTAAGTTATTGATCAGGACCCAAACCAGTTATAACATTGTGCAGTAAAAGGTTACAGCCAGTACAGGCCAGCTCTCAAGAGCACCCCTTCATTTGCATTTGGTAATATTTTCAGCTAGCCAGAAACGGTCATTTATCAGTGGGAGATTTTGGCAATAACTTCTTTTAAGGAAAACACCACTGTCGTTTCTACCAAAACAGTCTAACTAAAATTGCCTGTTTCTGGCAGAGCATTGTCCATACAATTATGTACTTTTGGAATTGGCGTTGAAGGGCCTTTATGCCACTTTGAAAGAAGTCTTTCACAGTTCAACTGAACAGACGTCACGTGGGAAAGTCATTAATGTAAAGCAAAAACAGAAGAGGTCCCGTCACAGCCTTACGGTACTCCGGGTAACACACGAGCACCTGCTACTGCCTAAACCCGGTGCCCATGCATCAAGAAAGTCCTTATCTAATCCAGGAATTTGTTTCTAATCCAATAGTGAGTGTAGGAGGAGCCTACCATGATGAACACCATCAAAAGTCTTACCGAAATCAACAACGGCAACATCATCTTGTTTTTTTTGGGGTGGCATTTGCCAGGTCATGAATGAAACCAACCAGTTGGGTCTCACATGAACAGCGAGCACGGAAGCCATGTTGGTTGTCCACCAGGATATTGTATCTGTCTAAATGGTCAAGGACGCGCTTATCACGATGTGTTTCAGCATTTGTCAAGCTATACACATGTATATGCATGTTGAAGACACCGGCCTATACCGGTAATACTTGGCTAGGATTTTCTCCCCATTCTTGAAAAACAGAGGCAGACACAAACTCCTCTTTCCAGTCAGCTGGGATAACGCCATGACTCAAAGACCTGTTAAACAATACTGTAAAGATTGATGCTATATTATGGAACGCCGTAGCTGTCTCCTGTTGTCACATTTCATTGCATTATGTCGAATCATTATGTGAACTTGTCTACAGAACGTCATATTATGTTCAACGCCAATGTTATTTTGTTACAAAGTAGTTTTATCTTGTTAAAGAGCAATGTGAACGAGTCTATACGCGTGATGTTATGTCAATTTACAGTGTCAACTTGTCTAAACGGTGTCTTATCATGTTCATTGAACGTGTTGTTATGTCAATATGCAGTGTTGACAAAAACGTCCTGTTAAAAAACGTCTTGTTCAAACTATGTCTTATCATGTTCAATACCTATGTCATTATGTCCCAAAGCAGTTTCATCTTGTCAACGTGTAGTGTTAACTTGTCTATATGTGATGTTATCATGTTCAATGCACGTGTTGTTATGTCAATGTATAGTGTTGACTTGTCCAAACTATGTCTTATCATGTTAAAAATCTATGTTATTATGTTATAAAGCAGTTTCATCTTGTCAAAATGTAGTGTTAACTTGTCCATATGGCATGTTATCATGTTCAATGAACGTGCTGTTATGTCAATAAACAATTTTGACTTGTCCAAACTGTGGCTTATCATGTTCAATATATATGTCATTATGTTACAAAGCAGTTTCATCTTGTCAAAATGTAGTGTTAACTTGTCTATACGGTATGTTATCATGTTCAATGTACGTGTTGTTATGTCAATATGCAGTGTTGACTAAAAACGTCTTGTTCAAAAACATAATTTGAACAAGACGTTTTTATTCAACACTGCATATTGACATAACAACACGTTCATTGAACATGATAACATACCGTATAGACAAGTTAACACTTCATTTTGACAAGATGAGACTGCTTTGTAACATAATGGCATAGATGTTGAACATGATAAGACATATTTTGGACAAGTCAAAACTGTATATTGACATAACAACACGCGTATTTGACATGATAATATATTATATAGACAAGTTCACACTGCTCTTTAACAAGATGACACTACTTTTTAACATAATAGCATAGCTGTTTAACATGATAAAGCATGTTGCAGACAAGATCACATAGCTTTTCGACATAATGGCATAGTCTTTTGAGATGACAAGTCTCTATTTGAACAAAACAAGAAGAATTGTGACAATAGGAGACAGCTACGGCGTTCCATACCACTAATTGCGACGTCTCGACAGGTTCCAAACTGTTTGTTAAAGTCTACCTTCGAGGATGAGAGACATTAATTGGTTAGCTGTATCAACACATTAATAGACCTGTTTAAAATATACTCAATACATTTTAAAACAGTGTAGACCTAGCACAGGGGGCTCCTATAACTGCCCTCCGGGCTGATCAGGGTCTGCGCTCGTTTCTTATTTAAACCAGTATTCATTAAACTACACATACTTGCAAGTAGACTGGTTCGTGTTTTGGTCACTAAAAGATACTCAATGGAACCTAATAACCGCAACTAAGCATTGAAATAGTTAAGAATTTACATGTCTTGAACACACACAACAGAAAACAAGCATTCTTTTTAGTAAATCTGTACAGACATGCAGGGTTGCCATAAGTTGATCTTGAAAAATCTTAAATAATTACATTTTTTCTATTTTTCAAGTGCGGTTACTAAAAGCAGGTTGAATGTAAAGCATTCTGCTTTACTTTCAGCTATCATCTGCTAGGATAATTTTGTTTCGAAGATTTCGGAAAAAATCCGGAGAAATGGCAGCCCTGGACATGTATATGAGACAAGTCTCAGTTGTGTTGATGTGCTGACGATGAGTTATTTCGAACATGTAAAACAAACACAATTTATCTGGGGTGCTTTTCGTTAGATGCACTGTAGGACTGCAAAAAACCGTGTCATAATACGCCTGTTTATCAAACTGCAGATTGCAGATAAGTGTGTTAAAATGCACCGTCCTGTAAATATGTCCATTTATCTATGTACAGTGAAACCTGTATTAAACGACCACTCAAAATACGGTACATTTTTAGTATTTATGACAGATGGCAGCTTAATGCAGAATAAAAGTAATACTTACCGCTGGAGCCTTCTGTATTACTTTAGTCCTGCATTAAATGGCGACCTCTAAATATAAAAATCACCATATGCATCTTCAGTCAGTGCTTTGGTATTATCTTGCAAAAAGATATTGAGGTCGCTATATTGGGTTCTATATATAGTTTTGTTTTGTCTCTTAACCAAGATTAATTGATAATAAAGGAAACCTGTACTGAGCGTCGAAGTCAATGTGAAAATATCCTGTATTCAGACAGGTAGCCGCTTAGTGTGGAACGAAAGATAAAAGAAATGCAGAAATCTCACATTTCATGGGACCTTACTGCATGACGTTTGCTATTTATCAAACAACCCGCAAATGTTTGTGATTCATACATCTTTGGTGTTGGCATGAGTGGTCGTAAAGTGCACTTTGTTTGTCCATGCAACTGCTAAATATAGTCCTACAGTGGAGAAAACGTTATTCTTTCCCGTTTAAACGCAAAGGAAACGCAAACGCAAAGCACTAAAACGTATAAAATGAATTGTTTTGATAATGCTGACTTCTCTTTTAATCTGAGTGGCAAACAGTTTGGAGCCTGATCAGACGCCGGGTTTCCCGGCGTCTGATCTGGCTCCAAATTGTTTGCAATATAAATAATCGTTTTAAAATAAACGCGTTTATTGGGAAAGAATAACGTTTTCACCACTGTATGTCTGGTTGTAGTAATTCTTTCAACACTAAGTAACTATTGTTGGTCATTATGCTCCCTTGTGAATCATTTTAGTTATCAAAACATAAACCAGTCTACTTGGAATATTCTGAGAAGTTGAATAAATATCAAATAATGCTTAAACTTAGCAAACAGTGTAGACCCTGATCAGACGGATCCTATAGGAGCCATCTGATCTGACCAAACTTTCGAAATTAGACATAGCCTCATGAAACTTTACACACTTATTTGTCATCACATGAGCTACATGACCTAGACCTAGAAATCAGAAGGTCCCGAGGACTTCGGTATAAACAAATTTCACTGTACTCCCACTGAGAGTTTTGCATTGTCTTAGACGTCTCATTAATGTTTATTCATTGTTCGCTAAACACGGAAATGGCACATATCTGTGATAGTTCAAGTCAAGCTTTAATTTGATAATGACGTTTCTGAAGTAGTAGGAGATGACGCAGCTTTTCCTTTCATTGATATATTCATTACATACGATTCTCATGGCATTGAATACTTTAAGAATTATGGCGTCTGACTCAGTTCAAAGTTGTTTGCCTCTCAGAGAAAAAGTAATTGTCTGAATTGTCAAAAAGCTGTTATTTTCTCTATTTTATCATAATGTGTTTGCGTTGAAACGGGAAAGAATAACGTCTTCTCAAATGTAGCAGCACCATCATCAGTAGGACTGCATTATTAGTAGAAGTAACAATATCCGCAGTTGTAATGCCTGATTGATTTTTAACCCACTGAACCACAGCGACACGAATATATATGGAACGCCGTACCTGTTGTCACATTTCTTCTTGCCAGTTTTGTTCAAATAGAGACTTATTATCTCAAAAGACCATGCCATTATGTCGAAGCGCTATGTGATCTTGTCTACAGAATGTTTTATCATGTTAAACATCTATGCTATTATGTTAAAAGTAGTGTCATCTTGTTAAAGAGCAATGTGAACTTGTCTATATAATATGTTATCTTGTCAAATACGCGTGTTGTTATGTCAATATACAGTGTTGACTTGTCCAAACTGTGTCGTATCATGTTCAAAGGTGTATTATTAATTTGTTTATATGCTATGTTATCATGTTCAATGCACTTGTTGTTATGTCAATATGCAGTTTTGACTAAAAACGTCTTGTTCAAAATATTATGTTACAAAACAGTTTCATCTTGTCAAGGTGTATTGTTAACTTGCAGTGTTGACTTGTCTAAATCATGTCTTATTATGTTGACAATTGTTGACATGATAACATAACTGATGAACATGATATGGCAAATTTGGACAAGTCAACACTATATCTTGACATAAGAACACGTGCATTGAGGTGTCACTCCTGCACGAAACCCCTCCATAGACTTCTATAGTAAATTGGCAATATTCGCCTGTCTCTGTACAGTTCCATGACCTTCCGAACAATAAAATGACCCTGTTTGTATGGAAAGCAATAACAAAGCACCAGAATTATCAAAAGAAAAAGGGACCATTAAGGTTCAACTTTTTCACAAATGTCACATTTCTAAGGTCACCGTCAATATTTACAAAACGAAAATTGGCTCCCCGCCGCATCACACTCACATATATGACGGCATGTTCTTCCAAAATAGTTCCAGAATAGAACCCAGAAACACCTATGATTTATCAACAACATCACTATTTCAGCTCAAAAACAAATACATCTGCAATTAATCAGCACTTTCAATAAAAAATATGACCATGAAACACACACATCTACGGAAGCCGGATAGTGCCACTTTAACAATTTTTTATTTTTTTTTATCTTGAAAATTCAAGTTATTATCTTGAAAATTCAAGATAGTATCTTGAATTTTCAACATACTATCTTGAATATTCAAGATAATAACTTGAAAATTCAAGATAGTATCTTGAATTTCAACATACTAACTTGAAAATTCAAGATACTATCTTGAATTTTCAACATACTATCTTGAATATTCAAGATACTATCTTGAAAATTCAAGATACTATCTTGAATTTTCAAGATACTAACTTGAAAATTCAAGATACCATCTTGAATATTCAAGATAATATCTTGAATTTTCAAGATAATAACTTGAATTTTCAAGATAATTCAACATATACTATCTTGAAAATTCAAGATAGTAACTTGAATTTTCAACATAATAGAGATGGGATAAATCTGTTGTATGGAAGGTGGATAGTGTCACTTTAAGAACTCATAGAAGGCTGAGTCTCGTAAATTATACAAAGAGGACATTATTAAAGGCGTTTATATAAGGTCAAAGGGTTAAAAAACAGATTAAAGAGAAAAAGTTTAATTTATTTCTAACTCAGCTGATTACAGCTCATGTTGTGGTTTTGTGATCCCTGGAATGTCCTGTGTGCATCGTGCATCTTTCGTCAATATTCGTAGCTCACCTGAGCTTATGTTCTGTGTGAGTTATTGTGATCGCATTTCGTCCGACGTCCGTTTGTCTGTCCGTCCATCAACCACTTTCTGTAAACGAATTCTTAGCTGAAAACCAGTTGACCAGCTTTTATGAAACTTGATCCTTACAAAAAGTATTCAAAGAAATTGAATCCACTCAAAACTGTGGTTGACATGGCAATTTTTTTAAAGTGTTCGTCTCTATAACCACAAGACCTAGGGCATTGATAATTGGTAACTGGTATGTAGCATAACGGTATGTAGTTGTCCTTCCAAGTTTGTTCAAATTATACACCTGGGTCAAAATTAGCCCTGCCCTAGGGTTCACTTGTTTTCTCTGAAGCTAGTAGAATTTCTTAGCCTAAAGGTGGGCGATTTAAGGTCCAACATGGCCCTCTTGTTTTAGCAGTCTTCTCTGTGAAACCCCTGGATAGATTTTCACCAAAATTTACCTGAATGATACTTATATATTAGTCTTATGCAAATTCCTAATGTTTATGGTATTACATGAAGAATCGTGGTTGTATTGGCAACCAACCAATTAAAACTTTGAAAAATCTTTGAAAACCTTTCCAGAAATTACTGAGCTAATTTCTACCAAATCTCCCAGTTTAGTGATGCTTTTAAGCTCACTTTCACGAAGTGAGGGGGCTTATATGCTATACCCCGGCGTCAGCGTCCGGACTGGATATCATAAACTATCATAAACTATAAGGGCTAGGTCTATGAAACTTGAACCAACTTGAACCAACTTGAACCATAAATGCGCCGTAATCAGTACAGCATTGTAAAACGTAGTTGAGTGACATTGACCTTTGACCTTGACCTCTGGGGTTAATGTTAAGGTTTTGCGTTAAAGTCTATTAATAACTTAGAGTCTGTTCTGGCTGATTCGCCTGTATGAGTAGACCATGATGCACCGCATTTGGTGACCTTGACAGTTGGCCTTTACCTCTAGGTTCAACGTTAAGGTTTTGCGTTAAAGTCTGTTCTGTGCAGGATGTGAGCTTCGTAAAATTTGATTAGAAAGACAGATGCTGGACAAAAGGTGATCATAAAAGCTCACCCGGAGCATAAACTTAGGTGAGCTAAACTGTTTACGAAAGATGCAAGATGCACAAAGCTGTGATCAGATTAGCTAGAAATAAATGCAACTATTTCTATTTGATCTGGAGTTTAACCCTTTGACCTTTAAAAATGCCTTTAATACTTTTCCCTTGAATATTTATTCGAGACTCAGCCTACTATGAATTCTTAAAGTGGCACTATCCACCTTCCGTACAACAGATTTATTCCAGCTCTATTATGTTGAAAATTCAAGTTACTATCTTGAATTTTCAAGATAGTATGTTGAATTTTCAAGATAAGTATCTTGAAAATTCAAGTTATTATCTTGAAAATTCAAGATATTATCTTGAATATTCAAGATACTATCTTGAAAATTCAACATACTATCTTGACAATTCAAGATAATATCTTGAATTTTCAACAAACTAACTTGAAAATTCAAGATATTATCTTGAATATTCAAGATACTATCTTGAAAATTCAACATACTATCTTGAAAATTCAAGATATTATCTTGAATATTCAAGATACTATCTTGAAAATTCAACATACTATCTTAAAAATTCAAGATATTATCTTGAATTTTCAACATACTAACTTGAAAATTCAAGATATTATCTTGAATTTTCAAGATAGTAGATCTATGTTGAATTTTCAAGATAGTATCTTGAATTTTCAAGTTAGTATGTTGAAAATTCAAAATACTATGTTGAATTTTCAAGTTATTATCTTGAATATTCATGATAGTATGTTGAAAATTCAAGATACTATCTTGAATTTTCAAGATAATAACTTGAATTTTCAAGATAATTTTTTTTTTAAAAATTGTAAAAGTGACACTATCCGGCTTCCGTACACATCAATGTTTCACTGTGCTATAATATCCTACGACCCGGAAGCACTTCCGTTGTAGTGTGACACCTTGAACATGATAACATAGCATATAGACAAGTTCACCTCGCTCTTTGACAAGATGAAACTGTTATGTAACATAATGACATATGTGTTGAACATGATAAGACACAGTATGGACAAGTTAACATTGTATATTGACATAACAACACGTGCGTTTAACATGATAACATATCGTATGAACAAGATCTTTTTACATATTGACTAGATGAAACTGTTTTGTAACATAATAACATAGGTTTTGAACATGATAAGACACATTTTGGACAAGTTAACATTGTATACTGACATAACAACATGTGCATTTAACATGATAACATATTAAATAGACAAGTTCACATTATCTTTAACAAGATGTGACTACTTTGTAACATAATAACATAGGCGTTGAACATAATAATACACAATTTGGACAAGTTCCATAAATATTCATCATTTACAAACTATGTACTTATGAGGAGTACATTTGTCCTATATGCAAAAACGCGTGGGCCAGATCAGAGGGCTTCTATTCTATAAGTTCCAATTGATTAGGGTCTTCAATAGGTTTCAGGCGTGAATAGACATATATATTCTAACTTTGAAATACGGATATGTTCGACATTAGCGAGCTCGATTTAAAGAAATTCAACTTTTTTTAAAAAAAAAAAAGAAAAGAAAGAAAAGTGTGTGGTTTTTTGTGTGTTTTATTATTATTATTTTAAGGGGGGGGGGGGGGGGGGGGGGGGGGCAAGGTCGTGTTGATGTTATCGAGATTCGAGTGTACAGTAAAATCTCTCTATAACGACCACTGTAAGTTTCACATTGCTTTCAGCTGTCACCTGTCTTCTATGGAACCAATTATCCTTCTTTTTATTGGTCGTAATATAACGGTTTAACTGTATTCTCGTACTTAGTCTTTGGTTGGCAGTAGAAACTCTCACAGCAGCCTCAATGCGCTAAGTAGAGATTCCGGTAACGAGTACTGTCAAACTCCACATTGTATTAACCTGTATGCCGCCGATCGTAACTTGACTGGTATTTGCAAACCCTTTGTTTCCAGACCTGACGCCGCGTAACGTGGTGTCTGATCTGGATACAAACAGTTTGACACTCGTCCTTAAGTTTATTTAATAAAATAATGTATGACTCTTAATTGAATATTGTTTTGCAGACGACAATTTCAGAGCAGACGATTATTATGGCAGAATAAGGGACCAGGAAACAGTCCTCTGCAGATATATTGTCGTCTGCTTTTATTTCTAAAAATTAGAAACAACGGTAAATTGAATTGAAGAATCATCGATATGAGTGTCAAGCAGTTTGAGTCCTGATCAGACGTCGAATAACTCGGCGTCTGATCTGGATCCAAACAATTTGCAATTGTAAGCGCACTCGGGGTAAGGCATTGAAGAAGTTAATTTTTGGATTTGTTTTCCTATAGACAAAACCCCCCAGACAGTGCATTCTGAGCGCATGATGTCTTCGTGGTCAATGGTGCGGTGGCTGACGAAATCCCGCTAAAATACCACCTGTTTTGAAAGTGAAAACCACCCTCTGCCAACGACGTAACCATTACAGCAGCATCTACATTTCCTTCTTAACAATATATTAAAGACTTGTTACTAAGGCTTGGGCAACCAATATTTAACCGATAAAAAGAAATTCGTACATCGCCCTCCAGTTCATAGCGACAGACTTAGATATCATGTGGCCCACGCATGGACTATGTCTATATATATACATGAAAATTTCGAAAGCTCGGAGAAAAACGTTTGAAACTATCTTTCGTTGCTCGATGCTACTTTGGAGTTTGATATACTGACTTGTAAAGGTACTCTATATGTCTATTATCCCTTCTGCTACCCAGCGCCATATGTCTGGACTTTGCAAAAAGCTTGGATTCTGATCAGACGCCGAGTTACTCGGCGTCAAATTTGGATACCAACTGTTTGACACGTGCATGTATAGGGTTTGTTTTACTGAAAATAAAATAGCATAGCTAAATTTATAAACAAAAAAAACAAACACACATAACAGACACTAGGCGAGGGCCTATATAATACAGTATATACTAGTTTTGTTAGATTATCATATGATAATGAAGGAAGTTTACAATAATATGAACGTTATTCAGTTTTGAACAAGACATTCCGTAACTCGATTTCTTCCATATTATATTATCGTATGCTTGGAATTGTCTTCGTTTGGTTTTTAAAAAACAGAACTTTGACATCTTTACTTAACCCTTTATTTCCTAAAGACACGTACAGTGGAGAATCTGTTATTCTTTCCCAATAAACGCGTTTACGCTAAAACAATTATTTACAATACAAACAGTTTGGAGCCAGATCAGACGCCGGGTAACCCGGCGTCTGATCAGGCTCCAAACTGTTTGCCACCATGACAAACATGAATTATCAGAATTGTCAAAAAGTTGTACTTTTCTACGTTTTAGCGCTTTGCGTTTGCGTACGTTTGCGTTTAAACGGGAAAGAATAACAGATTCTCCACTGTATATGCGTCATTGACGAGCACTGTTCCTTTGAAGAATGCACGTCCTATGCAAACATTGTAAACCAATTATATCAGAAGATCCCTCTGATCGGGGTCTGCACTGTTTGTAATGTTGCAATAATCAACAAGTATAAAGTACAAAATTGACTTGACTTCAATGGAAACCTGAACTTTCCATTTGAAATTTCAAGGGCTAATGAGTTAGGAATTGATTCACATGTAGTTTCAAGGGCTAATGAGTTAAGAATTGATTCACATGTACGAGTTTCAACGGCTAATGAGTTAGGAATTGATTCATATGTAGTTTCGAGGGCTAATGAGTTAAGAATTGATTCATATGTAGTTTCAAGGGCTAATGAGTTAGGAATTGATTCATATGTAGTTTCGAGGGCTAATGAGTCAGGAATTG
The DNA here is from genome assembly GCA_922989275.2 of Gari tellinella. Classification (NCBI taxonomy): domain Eukaryota; kingdom Metazoa; phylum Mollusca; class Bivalvia; order Cardiida; family Psammobiidae; genus Gari; species Gari tellinella. Next base: position 53,013,794 of record OV277858.1, on the reverse strand, counting down.
ATTCATATGTAGTTTCAAGGGCTAATGAGTTAGCATTTTATGCATATGTAGTTTCAAGGGCTAATGAGTTAGGAATTGATTCACATGTAGTTTCAATGGCTAATGAGTTAGGAATTGATTCATATGTAGTTTCGAGGGCTTAGGAGTTAAGAATTGATTCATATGTAGTTTCAAGGGCTAATGAGTTAGGAATTGATTCATATGTAGTTTCGAGGGCTAATGAGTTAAGAATTGATTTACATGTAGTTTCAAGGGCTAATGAGTTGGGAATTGATTCATATGTAGTTTCAAGGGCTAATGAGTTAGGAATTGATTCACATGTAGTTTCAATGGCTAATGAGTTAGGAATTGATTCATATGTAGTTTCGAGGGCTTAGGAGTTAAGAATTGATTCATATGTAGTTTCAAGGGCTAATGAGTTAGGAATTGATTCATATGTAGTTTCGAGGGCTAATGAGTTAAGAATTGATTTACATGTAGTTTCAAGGGCTAATGAGTTGGGAATTGATTCATATGTAGTTTCAAGGGCTAATGAGTTAGGATTTTATGCATATGTAGTTTCAAGGGCTAATGAGTAAGGAATTGATTCACATGTAGTTTCAAGGGCTAATGAGTTAGGAATTGATTCATATGTAGTTTCAAGGGCTAATGAGTTAAGAATTGATTCATATGTAGTTTCAAGGGATAATGAGTTCGGAATTGATCCATATGCAGTTTCAAGGGCTAATGAGTCAGGAATTGATTCATATGTAGTTTCAATGGCTAATGAGTCAGGAATTGATTCATATGTAGTTTCAAGGGCTAATGAGTCAGGAATTGATTCTTATGTTGTTTCAAGGGCTAATGAGTCAGGAATTGATTCATATGTAGTTTCAAGGGCTAATGAGTCAGGAATTGATTCATATGTAGTTTCAAGGGTTAATGAGTCAGGAATTGATTCATATGTAGTTTCAATGGCTAATGAGTCAGGAATTGATTCATATGTTGTTTCAATGGCTAATGAGTCAGGAATTGATTCATATGTTGTTTCAATGGCTAATGAGTCAGGAATTGATTCATATGTTGTGTCAATGGCTAATGAGTAAGAAATTGATTCATATGTAGTTTCAAGGGCTAATGAGTTAAGAATTGATTTACATGTAGTATCAAGGGCTAATGAATCAGGAATTGATTCATATGTAGTTTCAAGGGCTAATGAATAAGAAATTGATTCATATGTAGTTTCAAGGGCTAATGAGTTAAGAATTGATTTACATGTAGTTTCAAGGGCTAATGAGTCAGGAATGGATTCACATGTAGTTTCAATGGCTAATGAGTTAGGAATTGATTCATATGTAGTTTCAATGGCTAATGAGTTAAGAATTGATTTACATGTATTTCAAGGGCTAATGAGTCAGGAATTGATTCACATGTAGTTTCAATGGCTAATGAGTTAGGAATTGATTCATATGTAGTTTCAAGGGCTAATGAGTTAGGAATTGATTCATATGTAGGTCCAAGGGCTAAGGAGTTAAGAATTGATTTACATGTAGTTTCAAGGGCTAATGAGTTGGTAATTGATCCATATGTAGTTTCAAGGGCTAATGAGTCAGGAATTGATTCATATGTAGTTTCAAGGGCTAATGAGTTGGTAATTGATCCATATGTAGTTTCAAGGGCTAATGAGTAAGAAATTGATTCATATGTAGTTTCAATGGCTAATGAGTAAGGAATTGATTCATATGTTGTGTCAATGGCTAATGAGTAAGAAATTGATTCATATGTAGTTTCAAGGGCTAAAGAGTTACGAATTGATTTACATGTAGTTTCAAGGGCTAATAGGTCAGGAATTGATTCATATGTAGTTTCAAGGGCTAATGAGTAAGAAATTGATTCATATGTAGTTTCAAGGGCTAATGAGTCAGGAATTGATTCAAATGTAGTTTCAATGGCTAATGAGTTAGGAATTGATTCATATGTAGTTTCAATGGCTAATGAGTTAAGAATTGATTTACATGTAGTTTCAAGGGCTAATGAGTCAGGAATTGATTCACATGTAGTTTCAATGGCTAATGAGTAAGGAATTGATTCATATGTAGTTTCAAGGGCTTATGAGTTAGGAATTGATTCATATGTAGGTCCAAGGGCTAAGGAGTTAAGAATTGATTTACATGTAGTTTCAAGGGCTAATGAGTTGGTAATTGATCCATATGTAGTTTCAAGGGCTAATGAGTCAGGAATTGATTCATATGTAGTTTCAAGGGCTAATGAGTTGGTAATTGATCCATATGTAGTTTCAAGGGCTAATGAGTTGGTAATTGATCCATATGTAGTTTCAAGGGCTAATTAGTCAGGAATTGATTCATATGTAGTTTCAAGGGCTAATGAGTTAGGATTTTATGCATATGTAGTTTCAAGGGCTAATGAGTTGGGAATTGATTCACATGTAGTTTCAAGGGCTAATGAGTAAGAAATTGATTCATATGTAGTTTCAAGGGCTTATGAGTTAGGAATTGATTCATATGTAGGTTCAATGGCTAATGAGTTAAGAATTGATTTACATGTAGTTTCAAGGGCTAATGAGTTAGGATTTTATGCATATGTAGTTTCAAGGGCTAATGAGTAAGGAATTGATTCACTTGTAGTTTCAAGGGCTAATGAGTTAGGAATTGATTCATATGTAGTTTCAAGGGCTAATGAGTTAAGAATTGATTCATATGTAGTTTCAAGGGATAATGAGTTCGGAATTGATCCATATGCAGTTTCAAGGGCTAATGAGTCAGGAATTGATTCATATGTAGTTTCAATGGCTAATGAGTCAGGAATTGATTCATATGTAGTTTCAAGGGCTAATGAGTCAGGAATTGATTCTTATGTTGTTTCAAGGGCTAATGAGTCAGGAATTGATTCATATGTAGTTTCAAGGGCTAATGAGTCAGGAATTGATTCATATGTAGTTTCAAGGGTTAATGAGTCAGGAATTGATTCATATGTAGTTTCAATGGCTAATGAGTCAGGAATTGATTCATATGTTGTTTCAATGGCTAATGAGTCAGGAATTGATTCATATGTTGTTTCAATGGCTAATGAGTCAGGAATTGATTCATATGTTGTGTCAATGGCTAATGAGTAAGAAATTGATTCATATGTAGTTTCAAGGGGTAATGAGTTAAGAATTGATTTACATGTAGTATCAAGGGCTAATGAATCAGGAATTGATTCATATGTAGTTTCAAGGGCTAATGAATAAGAAATTGATTCATATGTAGTTTCAAGGGCTTATGAGTTAAGAATTGATTTACATGTAGTTTCAAGGGCTAATGAGTCAGGAATGGATTCACATGTAGTTTCAATGGCTAATGAGTTAGGAATTGATTCATATGTAGTTTCAATGGCTAATGAGTTAAGAATTGATTTACATGTATTTCAAGGGCTAATGAGTCAGGAATTGATTCACATGTAGTTTCAATGGCTAATGAGTTAGGAATTGATTCATATGTAGTTTCAAGGGCTAATGAGTTAGGAATTGATTCATATGTAGGTCCAAGGGCTAAGGAGTTGGTAATTGATCCATATGTAGTTTCAAGGGCTAATGAGTAAGAAATTGATTCATATGTAGTTTCAATGGCTAATGAGTAAGGAATTGATTCATATGTTGTGTCAATGGCTAATGAGTAAGAAATTGATTCATATGTAGTTTCAAGGGCTAAAGAGTTACGAATTGATTTACATGTAGTTTCAAGGGCTAATGAGTCAGGAATTGATTCATATGTAGTTTCAAGGGCTAATGAGTAAGAAATTGATTCATATGTAGTTTCAAGGGCTAATGAGTCAGGAATTGATTCAAATGTAGTTTCAATGGCTAATGAGTTAGGAATTGATTCATATGTAGTTTCAATGGCTAATGAGTTAAGAATTGATTTACATGTAGTTTCAAGGGCTAATGAGTCAGGAATTGATTCACATGTAGTTTCAATGGCTAATGAGTAAGGAATTGATTCATATGTAGTTTCAAGGGCTTATGAGTTAGGAATTGATTCATATGTAGGTCCAAGGGCTAAGGAGTTAAGAATTGATTTACATGTAGTTTCAAGGGCTAATGAGTTGGTAATTGATCCATATGTAGTTTCAAGGGCTAATGAGTCAGGAATTGATTCATATGTAGTTTCAAGGGCTAATGAGTTGGTAATTGATCCATATGTAGTTTCAAGGGCTAATGAGTTGGTAATTGATCCATATGTAGTTTCAAGGGCTAATTAGTCAGGAATTGATTCATATGTAGTTTCAAGGGCTAATGAGTTAGGATTTTATGCATATGTAGTTTCAAGGGCTAATGAGTTGGGAATTGATTCACATGTAGTTTCAAGGGCTAATGAGTAAGAAATTGATTCATATGTAGTTTCAAGGGCTTATGAGTTAGGAATTGATTCATATGTAGGTTCAATGGCTAATGAGTTAAGAATTGATTTACATGTAGTTTCAAGGGCTAATGAGTTAGGAATTGATTCATATGTAGTTTCAAGGGCTACTGAGTAAGAAAGTGATTCATATAAAGTTTCAAGGGCTAATGAGTTAGGAATTGATTCATGTGTCAAAACGTTACCCGAGCTACTCTGTCACTGATCTGGATCAAAACTGTTTGAAAATGCCAGTCAAGTTGCGATCAACATATGAATGTATAACAAATGGACGTGTTATTTTTTTCCATTTAAACTAAACTTAACGCAAATGCTATATATGCAGAAAGTACGACAGTTTTTAATTTTTTAAAATTACTTTACAATTAATTTTAATCGCTGTTGCAAAAATTCAGGGGCCTGTCTAACTAAACGTCGTGCGACAAATGTTGTCGTAAGTCAGTTTCTAAAACTCTCAATTATTATTCATATCTCCATCAATACTTGTCTTTTGACATCTCTTTGGAATAGTCTTTTCAAGACGTTTCCAAAGAGATGTCACAAGACAAGATTAGATTGAGAAATCAGAAATTAGATTGTTTTTCTTCAAAGTTTTGACTTACGACCGTTTTTATCGTACAACGTTTCGTAAGACGGGCCCCTGGAGTCTGATCAAACCCCAGGTTACCTGACTTCTGATCTGACACCAAACTGTTTGCACTTGACATGATTAATTTAACACAAACATGAGTTGGAGACAAAAAAAACGTATCCGTCTCTGTGACTTGAATCATACATAATATACTACAGTCGAAACTCGATATATCGAACTCTCCTAAATCGAAAGAAAGAAAGTAGTTCTTAAGTTTAATTTCGATAACTCGGTCTCGCTTAAGTCGACATAGATCTATCCGTATTTCAAAGTTAAAACAGTCACGTGTAAACTACGAAATATGGCTATGCTTAAACTTTGGAATATTGGTATGTTCGAATTAAAGAGAATTCGAATTATCGAGTTTCTACTTAAAAGTCGACCTTAGCATATATTTCTTCAGTAAATATTTGGATTTTGCATAAAATGCAGGTTACAAATAACAGTCGACATTTTGTCCGTAAAAGGGTTAACCCATAGCCTGCCGATAAAAACTTTACATGTATCTGCAAAAAGTTTGAATCCATGTCAGCCTAACGCGGCGTCTTGTTTGGATCCAAACGGTTTGACATTTGTTTTTAAGTTCCCTCCATTTAGAAATACATAAATCTTAATTAAAATATATTTTCACAGACGTCAATTTAAGGCAGAAAATTTAACGGGAGAATTAGGGTTAAATATAGGCAGTTAAATTTGGCGGCTACTAGGAGTTTGGTTAAAGGTTACCCCTTATTATGCTAAGCGCGACTTGGCAAACATTTACAAACATTTTGGATCCAGATCAGACGCCGCGTAACGCGGCGTCTGATCTTGATCCAAACTGTTTGTCACTCGTATTCAAATTTTATTGTTTCAAAAACATGAAAACTTCCTTATAAGTTTTTGAGCAGACGATATATTTGAAGCAGACGACAATTCAGCATGATAAGGGTTAAACAGTAGTTCATACTAAACGACATTTTAAGTCTTCTCCAAGATAAACATAATCATAAAGTGCACCTGATTGCACATTGCGTAAATTGTCGTCTGCTTCTCCAGATCTAGATTCAGTTTACAAGTTGAAAGAAGAAACACTTAATACGAGTGTTAACCAATTAAGATCCTCTTAAGACGTTCTGTCTAATCTGGATCCAAACTGTGTGCAAGTGACCAGGCAATTCGACATTTGTTGTGGGAGAGTTTAAGAATATTATCATATTTAGCGCCGCTGATGTTCAACAGTAAATTATTGTCAGGTCACGAATCTCTCGTCAACGATTGACCGTATTATCGAAATACTAATGGCCTAATTATTTAACATTTAAATGATGTCCGGGAAATATGACAGTATTTGAAACATATTAATTTAGCTGAGATATATAACTTAAGCAGACGACTGTTTCTTTGGTTATGGAAATGTATAAAGTCAAGCTGCAGTTGTTAAGAATACCTTTTCAGCAGACGTCATTTCAAACCAAACGAAAATTTGAATCTTCTTTAAGATAAGACTAACGTTGGATGCATAAAAATGCACACTTCGTAAAAGTTGTGCCAGCTGCATTTATTTGCATACTTACTCCTTTGCCCATCGATTGTAATTTAACTGGTATTTTCAAGCAGCCTGGATTCAGATCCGAACTGTTTGACACGCCCTTAAATTTCTTTGATTTTGAAATGCATCAATCTGAATTTGATTTAAATTGCAGACACTTTCAAAGCAGACGATACTACGAAAAGGAAAACGGTTAAGATTGGTCTTGCTAATTAACTCACTGGGAATACTCGTCCTTTCAAGCATTGTTCCTGCGAACAACAGTAAAGTGTAGACCCAGATCAGAGGGCTACCAAAAGAGTCAGCATTGTTTGTCATATTGGAAAATATATATACTGTTAAAATTAATAATCAGTAATAGTAAAACATGGGACTCAACTCAATTTGGCACTGAATTGGTTCATTTGAAGTTTCAGGGTGGAACAGAGCAGACAGTAATAAGATTGTCAACCAGTTTTGACCCTGATTAACGCCGAGTTTCTCGTCGTCTGGTCTGGATTTTGGCTGTTAATCACTTCCAAGGGTAATTTTTCAGTTAAATAGCTCAGGAAAATATTTACAAATTTAGTGCCATGTGTGTTCGAAAGTAAATGGTATTAGGTCACATGTCCAAGAATGCAGGCCATATTTACAGGGTTGTCGTTCTTGCTCACTTTAGTATATCAGACGTAAACCATTTTCTCCCATGGTCCACGAGATCAATTATCGATTTGTTAGGCAGACTATCGGGAATCGCTTGATCATCTTTGCCTTGATAAGAAATCACGAATGCTTCGTTATCATTCGGCTGCTTCCGGAACACTGGTTCCGTACTCGTACTTATTCTCAGCGGGACCTCTGAAAAGCCATTTGTGTTTATCTGCTGATTAAATTGTTACTAAACATTCGCGTTCTACGTTAATTATACCCTGACCAGCATTATCGATCGAATCTTTCACTAGTATATTACTCGTACATCCACACTTAACAAACGATAGTATGAATTATGATCAGACTAAGTAATTTGTATATACGTCAATTTGCAAACTGTTAACCAATCGGATCAAAACTAATTGATAGCTAAAATGGTAAAAAAAAACAAAATTAAAAATTAAATTAAAACATACTTTTTTCGAATTTCATTTTAAGGAGTGATTTACACATATAAGATTAATATGATGGAAATGCGTAAATATGTTTCGAATAAGATATATTTGTATGAACAACACAGAAAATTATGATTTTCTGTTCTATTGCAAACAGTTTGGATCAAGATCAGACCCCCAACAATTATGTGTCGGAAATTACTCTGAAAACAATCTTGATTTGAGTGTTTTGTGTGAAAAACTTTGAAACTGAATGCAATTCTATAGGAAACAATGTCGTATTCATTTTAGACTATCTATGTCGGATCATGATCCAAACTATTTGACACGGATTAATCTGGGAAACTCGTGTCAAAGTTCAAGTTTCTGCTCCGGGATAGTAAAAAGGCCCCGGCGAAACGGTATGTGGAAAAATTCCAGAGGAAAAACTGCTATAGGAAAAAATGCCATAGGAAAAAATGCCATAGGAAAAAATGCCAGAGGTAAAAATGCCATTAGAAAATGGAAAATATGCCATAGGTAAAAATGCCAGAGGAAAAAATGCCATAGGTTCATAAATAAAATATGAAATATGTTGTATTATAATATGTTTTATCAAGTTATAAGAACTTCTGAAGCAACATTTTGATATTTTAGTTTTATAATTGATTGAAACTTTAAAAAACAGTTTGATAAAAGAACATACAAATGGAACTTTTAAATTAATTGGTATTAGTTTATGGACCATCCAAACTTTCTTAAAAATGAATCAAACATTGATTGAAAATAAAAACAAATTTGAACATTCTGATAGTAGTCTACCAGTGTTGGATCAGGATCCAAACTGTTTGGCACAACTACATTTGTTTTTTATCATTTAAAAAATCAGTTTGCTATTTAGAATTTAAAACAAAATGCATCTGACCTAAATTTAGACTGTTTTAGAATAGCAGTCAGGTTCTACACAGTTTGTCATTTTGCAATATACCGTTAACATCAACCCTTAAAGGTCAAAAATGGACTAGACTTAATTAGAAACTTGAACTGTCCATTACCTGTTTCATGGTCGAATGAGTTAAGTGTCAAGTGTCATAATTAAGTGAGGATTAACACCTGTAGTCATAGTATAATCTGACCATCTGACAATCTGGATTCAGATCAGATGCCGCGTTACATAGCGTCTGGTCTGGATCTAAGCTGTTTGTCACTCGAAAAGTACTTTTTCTTTAGATTTAAAAAGATCAAAATTAGTTATTATATTTCGCAGACATTATATTTGAAGCATACGACAAATCAGCAGGATAAGGGTTAAGTTTTGACACTTTGTTTCGTTAACTCATTCAACCATAAAATTGTTAACTGACATGATAATTTCCAATTAAGTCTAGTCCATTCTTTACTTCTTAGGGTTGATGTAAACACTATTTTGCAAAATGGCAAACAGTGTATGCCCTGTTCAGATGACTTATGCTAGCATACGACAAGATTACATTTAGAAATTCAAATTCAAACATAAGTACGCCGTTAGTTAGTGACAATGGGTTAATATTTTATTATTGTTTTCTGATTGCTGAGTGCCGGTGTAACGAAGTATTTTGACCCCCATCGAAAAAAGACCCCCCGGTCATAATTCGACGACGTGGAATGACCCCCGGTCATTTTTCGATATCGTACAATGACCCCCGGTCATAATTCGACGTCGAAATTTGACCCCCGGTCATAGTACTATGACTCCCCTCATGAAGTATTTTGACCCCTCCTGAAATATATCGACCCCATCGAATAGTGACCCCTACCCTCTCCAGCAATTAAGCGACACAATTTAACCAATTGGACCCTAGCGACGAGTATATTAGATATTTACAAACAGTGTTCATGTTAATAGTACACTTGTCCTTTGTAAACAGTGTAGACCCAAGTCATAATTTACCCACAGGAGCCCTCTGATATGTGTCAATTTTGAAAGTATTGTATAAAACAACTCTAGCTAGTCGAAAATTGACTTGACATAACTAGATAACTTGAATTGTTCACTTACATTTTCAGGTATGAATGAGTTAAAAGATACATAAAATTTAGATAATAACAAGTTAAAATTCAGACATGATAAGCACGCCATGGGAACGTACAGTATACTAAATGCTGTTCCCCAGGGATACCGTTACATTTAACCTGGTGCTTATATGTTGGATGCTGATGGTAGGGATTACCCGATCTCTTTGATACCAGCTGGTTGCGGGTCTGGGGTATAATTCGTGAACAGCTTATTTATAAATAAGTTAAGGGTGTAATTCAGCCATGGAGTATGCAGGTCGGTGGGGCGGGGGCAGGCAGTGTGTGAATTACTTGAGAAAGTTATAAATTACTTCACAAGTTTACAATCACATTGCTAAAGAGTGCATTATATTACAATTACCATTACGCAACGTTTACATAAAATTTTGTAATGCATTAAATTACAACAACATTGGCAAAGTAATGCATTACATCGTACATTACTGTCCAAAACATTACTAAAAAAAGACTAATAAGCATATCATATATAACTGATAGGTTATCATTTACAAGTTATTTGTCAACTACATAATCAAAGATGCAAACTTAAGAATACATGTATGCAAGTATACAGTTTGTAAAGTCAAAGCCTTTTTGTCTGTACACTTCTTGATTAAATTACTGCTATAGAGGGGTTCAACTGTACCAAGACAAAATGTATAAATGCCACTGCTGCATATAACACCATTACAGTTTCAAATGCATTGTCTGTTAGATGCATAAAGTCAAACATGAATACTAACCCTTTACTCCATAGCCTGTTTCTATTCTTGAAAATATATGACCACTTATTGAACGTAGTTTAAAGTATATCAGTGGTACTCGATATCAATAAACGAGAACAAGTAAAACTATTTATCCCCCTTTTACATGTACCTCGTATATATAATATTTACATCGATTCCAATGACATTCGTCTTCTTACAATGTGTCGCAACATGTGTCTATGAAAATATTGATTAGATTATTGACAGTATATTGTACAACATAGAACCATCCAAAGATTTTTAAAAGTAATTAGCAATCTGACATGAATTAATCCTCAGGGTGCTACTGGCGACATTCAATAATGAGAAGGGGCCTTTGTTTGACATCAAATACGGTAATTACCATACCAGTACAGGGCGTGTCATTGTATGAAATAGAATACTATCAGGGGGGGGGGGGTCATTCTACGACATCGAATAATGACCGGGGGTCATTCTACGACATCGAATAATGACCGGGGAGCCATTCTACGACATCGAATAAAGACCGGGGGTCATTCTACGACATCGAGTTATGACCGGGGATTCATTCTACGACATCAAATAAAGACCGGGGGTCATTCTACGTCATCGAATTATGACCGGAGTTATTCAACGACACTGATTGATGACAAGGGTAATGAGGCAACGTTGCGCAGCGTTCGACCTGGATATAAGTTGTTTGCAGATGGTGTTAAATGTACACATAAACATGATAAACTGTTAAATCATATCAGCAAGAGTTGGCAAAACACAACATAACCCGCTTGTAGTGGCTTTATTTGAATGATGACAATTTGATAGGTACTTTAGGGCCCAAGGTTATAAAGAGTTTGAGTTGAGTCAAATACCTGACAACGATCTCAGACTCAACTCAAACTCTTTATTATCTTGAGCTTTTGGTCACTACAGAATTCAAGGTCAAACTGAGGCAACAGATATCACGATACTCACAATATTGGTCACTTGCTAAATACGACAATAGTACATTTCGCAGTTGCTAAGTTATGCAAGGTAAATAGTCTTACAAGTAAACAATACTATAATACTTAAGTCATTCGAAGTGACACTACCTTATTAAAAAAATGTAAAGCCGGAGAACACTAAAAACACAAGTAATCGTAATAAAAAGATGACCAAACTATACCTGCAAGTGCAGCTTAATAAAGGTTTTACAGTTGTTTTGATACCAACTTCACTTCAGATTTAACGACCGAGATCAAGCTCGAGTCAGTGTCTTGAGACAAGAACAGTTGAAACGAAACCCGCAACCAAAGCACAGATTAGATCAAAGTTTGTTGGCCAAATTGAGATACTTTTCAACAGTACTGTTGTGTTTTCGAAAAAATAAACGTAAACCTTTAGTCATGTTTAAAAAGAAATGCATTAAGAAAATTCCAAAGCTTTTGTCACGGAGCCCCCTCAAAATCTCCAAACTTTGGGCACTAACGTATTGACTTGCCAACTGACAGGTATCCTTCTAAACCAATAGAACGTGCATGTATGAGCGCCGTGGTACCAAATAAATGCCATAAAAGTTGTTGATCGAAAAATAATGTAAACGGTCAAGGTCACAGTGACCTGAAAAGTGAAAAATTTACAGGCTATGTTATAGGCCACTTTGCCATGGCAAACTGTACTCACACACCAACTTTGGTAAATCTTGTTGATGTAATAAAGTAAATATGTACTAAACAAAAGGTACATGTGAAGACGGAATCACTTCCAGACACGCGCAATTTTGTCACTACATACGCCCAAAATTGAGCTTTGGGGAATAAATACACATTTAGCACTTGCAAAACTTTACACCAAATATAAAGGTAAGTATAAAGGGTGTCATTTTTCGACAGAAGGGGGTCAATATTCGACGATGGGAGTCATTTTTCGACGACAGGGGGTCATTCTACGATGTCGAATTTTGACCGGGGGTCACTTTTCGATGGGGGTCAAAATACTTCGTTACACTGGCTAAATTCTGATCAGATCAGTTACTTGCAGTTTGATCTGGATATACATTGTTTGCTTCTGTAATTCAAGTGGAAGAAAAAGTCTAAAAGAGATGAGGGCAAATGTCTTTTTGCATCTGTCAATTTCACTATAGATGTTGTGTGCTTCACCTGCGTCTGCATTATTGGCTATGATACATGCATACAGTTGTGCCAAATACACTGTCATATTAAGTGTTTCCGCTATTACAGAACTACTTACTGGCAATGTATCCCTTTAATATGCAAATACAACAAAGTGTTCATAAAAATGTCTAGGTATGTATAGGTTCAACTTTAAGCATCTATACCCCTTTACCCAATTGCCTATTTCTAGTATTGAAAATAAGGGACCACTTAAAGCAGGTTGAAAGTAATGCAGAAGGCGCCTTAAGGCGATTTCTGTTTTACTTTCAGCCTGATTTAAGCTACTATCTGCTAATATGCTAATATGTAGACATTATATCTTATGGCGCATGTTTAAAACTGTTTAAATAGGAACTATTTTGTTCAGCGGAGGAATAAATTAAGTACGCTTAAAGTCGCTTCTATGTGGGAAAGGGATACTATGTGTTTCTATCTCATGTAATAAAGACATTTGAATGATCTTTTAGCCTTAATTTTGTTTTAATCAACAACAAAGTACTTACCGACCACTCATTGTTGAGTGCAAGATATGAATTGTTTCCGTTCGAAATAATAGCTTTAACACGTTTATTTGGAAAGAATAACGCCTTCTCCTCATTCTTGTATTTAATGCACCCTACAAAAGGGAAATAGGCAAACAGTGTAGACTCTGATCAGACGCCGCATTATAGGAATTTCAATATCAAGCAAAACGAAAATGAAAATTTAAACCAGGCACCCCTGTTTGCTACTCAGATTAAAACCATAGTTAACCTTTCTAAAAGTAAATTTCCCCAGTTTAGTGCATTGCGTTTAAACGGAAAAGAATAATGTATCCTCTACTGTATATTACCACGGAGTAATTAGAGCGAGCTCTAATTACTCCGTGACATTACGCACAAAAATTACAACTATCGTATCTCTAACGGGATGTAGAGAAAACTCATCCCTTTTAAAGTTTTAGAATGTTCCAATCTAAACATAACTTGGACAGGTCAGAAGAAAACACTAATATAGACAAAGCACAGGTTTCAACAGCACACAAATATCTATACCACTGTTATCTATAAATATAAAAAGTATAAACCGTAAAACGACATTTTTCTGATTAAAATTAAATCCCCCATCCCCTAACATTTTGTTTTCTTCGAACATCTTTTAGACGGAATGCGAGTTAGTACTATGTGTTTGTGTTACGTTTTCGTGAAAGATGGTGGTGGTGGTGGGGGGGGGGGTAATAACACGCAACGTGCATCTGGATGTTATAGGCGAATTCGTGACAGGTTACACTCAATTTCTGCGCCAACGGAAAGCATCTCGCCACTTAATGTTTATTTGAAGTATAATATAGGTGTTCGGGATTCGAAGGTTCCACTGTAATCAGTGGAATCTCTCAATCAGTCGAACACACCTTTATTGCTATAAATAGTAAAAGCTCTCTATTACGACCACCAAAAGAAGGCTAATTGAGTGTTTAAAAGACAGGTGACAGCTTAAGAAAGTGTTACTGTTACCTTGCTTTAAGCAATCAAACTATTGTAAAACCCTAATAATTAACATAATTAAGTGGTCGTATTAGAGACGTTTTATTATTACTCAGAACAAACATACATGTATTTCAAAACTAAAGCTTTAAAAGAAGTATGTATGTTTGATTTAAGCAAGCTTTGAGAATCGAACGCAGGAATAAAGCAGACCATTTTGGGAATGAGTTGGAACTGGAAGAATCCGACGACCATATGTCAGACTTCTATCCATTGATGCACTATCCCCTTAAAGGAATGGTGCAAAGGAAAAAAACTGAGTGACTTACAGGTATAACCAAGCACTCAAAGAAGCCGAGTGACTTACAGACATAGCCAAGCACTCAAAGAAGCCGAGTGACTTACAGACATAGTCAGGCACTCGATTGCTGCTCTTGTAAAAGAGCAGCAAACGCACAGTCTAATTCACCCCGTCGGTGCAAGACTGGTGCATACAAATACAAATGACACCAAAGGCGTCAGTGATTACCCTTACGGGAATCTATTCAAAAAACGCAAGTATTGCACTTTTCAATGAAATTGGCAGAAGGGAAATTTATGACATCTTAAATAAAACATTTCTAACATTCAGCAAGTTAAAATAAATTCTGAAAGTAATACAAAAAGCTTTTAAATTCACATGGTAACGTGGAAATATATCATAATAATTAATTCTTCATTCAATCTTATACTAGCTGTGCTATCTGAATTAATTTTAATGAAAATAATAAAACGTACATCAGTCGTTTTGTACTCCGTATCGCCACTGGTCCTAGATTAGCATATGAATAAAAGGTGTTAGGATCCCAGCACCCACCTCATACATGTACCACTATTCTACTTAAGTGCTGATAGCTCAGTCGGTAGTGTGGTTGACTAACAATCAAAGGGTCATAGGTTCGAGTCTCATTCGAATCAAAACTTTTTTTCCTTTTTTCTTTCTTTTTTTTTTTTTTAAAAAAGTCCAATTGTATTGACTTGTGGGTAAATAACGCATATAAAGGACATGTTTAGTCTTTGTTGTTTAGAATCATTGTTCGCATTATAGCTTGTCGAATTACGTTTTGGTTCATGACTGACACACACCATTGTCTGGATGCAATGTCGTCTGCTTAAAATTGTCGTCTGCTTAAAATTGTCATCTGCTGTTTTTCTCCAAATTACGTAATGGACATTTTGACATAAAAAAAACCTTAATGATGAGTAACAAACAGCTTGATACAAGATCAGACGCCGCGTTACGCGGCGTCTGATCTGGAATCAATCTGTTTGCAAAGTTCCTTCCGATAACGACTCCCTCCAAACAACGCCCTCAATTTGTGTCTCCTGTTGGGTGTATCACCTGGTCCCTCTTGTCCGTATAATTGTGCACCTTGAAGGGGAGAAGCATGTCCTAGACATGCACTGTATATCGTAAGACCAAATCATGCTTTGGTTATGTTCCGTACTGCAATCACGCTATTGCAGTCCTCAGTCATTGTGCACAAACTGGCACACTCTGCAACACTCGTGCTGGTACCTCAAACCTTATGACACTACTATAACAGAGCTGGTTAACAAACGACTCGTCTAAGATGTTACCATTGTTCAATAATCCTAATAATCTTTCAAATGTGTATAAGTCTTTATACCAAAGAACAGGAGCTTCGTATGGCTGTTTTAGAGATGGAGCACTGTATTTTAAACAGGATTGTTGTTGCTAACTACATCACTTAAGTTAACGAACGTGTCTTCACTATAGCTTGTATTAAATGTACATGTTCCGTGGAACCTTTTTGTTCTTTTATTCTGTTTGTAAAAGACTGGCGTCTTCTTCTGGCGTTTTGGAAGCAGTTTCCCTAAAGTGTGTGTTGTTTAGCTGACGTGGTTAGTTAAGAAATTAACTGATTTTTTCGGCGTTTAAGCGAAATAAACGACAGAAATTATCGGCAAATTCCATGAATCGTATTGGCGATTCATGGAATTTGCCGATCATTTTCTGTCGTTGTTAGCAATTCATGGAGTTTGCTGGTAATTTTCTGTCGTTTATTTAGCTTAATCACCAAAAAAACCTCAGTTCATTTCTTATAATATATTTGCTGTAATTTTCGATTATCGATTCGTTAGGCCTACTATCGGGCACCGCTTGCTCATCTTTAGCCTTGATAAGAAGTCACGAATGCTTCGTTATCGCTCGGCTGCCTCCGGAACACTGCTTCCGCAGTATTTCTTGTTCTCAGCGGGGTCTCGTGTATCAATGATCAATAAGTTATCACCAAACATTCGCGTTTTACAACTATTATACCCCGATCAGCATTATCGATTGAATCGATCAAACGGTGGTATGAATTATGATCAATTGATCAGACTAAGTAGTTTGTCCATACGTCAAGTTGCAAACTGTTTACCAATTTATTAAATCAAAATATCCGGTACTCTGAAAGCATGTGTAATAGACATATGTTTCTAGTGTCCTTTACCCCCTATATATATATGGCATTTATTTATCACACATGGACATCAGTCCCAATCAACACACAGCGGGAATCAGATGAGTGAGATCACTGCCCTTGAACGATTACGGTGAATTACGGAAATATCCGATTATGGGTTGGGGAAAAATGACTAAGTCCGATTTCAGCATCACGACATTTGTCAATATTCAAATTAAATTGGAAGCAAAAAGACTTTATTCAAATTCAAAGCAAAAGCGATTTTATAAATGTTTTGAAAACGTTCTTTCACCTCATAACTGCTAAAAAATTCGCAGATATTAAAAAGGATACTTTATTTGCGTTCAAAATCAGCAAACTACACACTTTCATTTTTTTTTTACTATATGTTTAATGTGTCCGACACCAACCATTTTCAAATAAAAATGGAAGCAAAAAGTCGTTAAAATAGAAAATTAAAATTTACATCATGTGAAAAAGAAGAAAATAAAGTATATTGCTATAAATGCTAAAATATTGACAAATATATGCAACACCTTAAAATATGACTTTGAAAATTATTCCCCTATATATTCTATATAGGGCAGTCAGGCCAGAAATTTATCCATATCGATTTTATCGGCTTTTTGCAAGGGGGACACCCTACTTGATTAAGCCAGTCAAAATGGACTGAAAGTTGGGTATGCGAACAATTCTGGTCAATGACCTATCAAATAACTTAAATACTGATAACCTTACATGACAATAACCTTTCTCCTACCCTTCGTAACTTTACTTGTACAGTGTAACTTCTGGAAACAGGGCTCTCTTACACCAAAACTCTATAAAACCTGGATCTATTTCTTGACGCTGAACATTTATTTCACTTGTTTAGCCACGTTTAAAATAACTTATGCATAAACATTAGGTATGTTTGACTTAACCGAACATGAAATAATGCAGTTAATGTATCGAACTATTGGATAGATCGAGTTAAGCGAAATCGAGACATCGAAGTACGACTGTATATTATTAATCAAGTATTTTGATTGTAAAATACGCACACAGTCGAAACTCGATATTTCGCTCTCGCTTAAGTCGACTCTACTAGTATTTCATAAATTTAATTATGATAATTCGATATCGCTTAAGTCGATACTACTCGTATTTCAAAATTAGTTTAACTTTGGAATATGGGTATGTTCGAGCTAAAGCGAGTTCGATTTATCGAGTTTCCACTGTATATGTATACATATGGGTGACCAGTGCTCAGTGAGTTACCTTGTTACCAGTACTCAGCAGTCATTGCATGTATTAGATGATCACTGAAAAGAAGCATGATATTTTTATAGACTTCTAACGTATTAACTCATTGAGCCATAGTGACGCATGTGCGTTCTTTACCAAATGTGTATCAGTTAAGAGTACAATAACTGGTCTAATGCAAACAGTGAAGTGCCTGATTAGAGAGCTCCTGCAGGAGCTCTCTAATAAGGCACTTCCCTGTTTGTCATTTTGCAATATGTTATTTAAAAAAACCCTAAATAGTCTAAAACGGACCAGCCTTTTTTGTAAATAGGATGTGTCCATTGGAAGTTTCAGGGGATAATAAGTAAATGAAGAATTACGGAACAAGTTCTGCACTGTTTGTCATTTTGCGAAACATTGTAAAATCCTTATATGGTAAGAAACATCGGGACTAAAACTTAATTTAAAACCAGGATTGTCCATTTGAAGTTTCAGGGGTCTATGGAATTCATATAACATCTGGTTTCAGCTCAAATGGTTTCTGCAAATCTATATGTTTTTCGGCGTTCCTGAGGTTAATGAGTCATACATTAGGAGAGAAACGTTATATTTTTCTTTAACGCGTTTGAGCTAAAATATCTTTTTTTAATGCATACAATGTTGGGATAGATCTGACGCAGGGTAACCCGGCGACTGATTAGGCCCAACACCATTTGCCACTCATACTCGTTGACTTAAAAAAAATATGACGCTGCGCGTCACAGGATTACAGATAAGGTTTTGATGTAATTGGGTTTTACTCCTTGATATTTTACAGAATTGCGTTTTTGAAATTTTTATTGGGTATTGGGAGTTTTCATAATTGGGTATTATTCATATTCTGATTAGGTTTCCAAAATGTCTTTGCTTTTTGCTTCATTTCATTGCTTTTTATTACTCCTTGTTGTGAAAAACAATTGCTTTTTTCACAATTTTAATTGTGTAAATACCCCAATACTCCCCTTATCTGTAACCCTGCCGTCATATAATTTTAGTCAACTCGTTTATTAAAAATGATAAATAATGAGCACTTCATGACCATCTATACATATTTACAGTGAGGCTCGCTTAAAACAAAATTAGATATATAATGAAATATTGCGTCAAACAAAACAAGACATATTTCCCATCTCTAATAACGTTTTGTAAAATAAACCTGATGTAACAAAATTTGGATATAACGAAAGAAATCAGACTGCCCTGAGGGCTTCGTTATAAATGAGCTTCACTGTATATAGTCAAAATGTCAAAAAGAGTCATTTTCTACACTCAAAGGGACTCGCAACCGGATGGTGTACTTGTCAAAATAAAATAAAATACTCAAATAAAAGCAAATTTGTGGCAATATTTGGCTTCTGACATTACAAATATATGATCAGTCCAAAAAAAGTCTCAAGAATCGTCACCGAGTCTTATTTTTTTTTTAGATATTTTCCAGTTTTTCTATAGCGTTAGCTAACGGTATAGTTGTTGTTGTTGCTTCTCTGCACGGGATCAGACATAAACCCGAGCCGAATAAAGTACCATCAATCGATACCAGTGAAGTACGTTAATTCGCAACTTAATATATAGAGAGCGCTGGTAGCCGAGGGGATAAAGGCGTTTCCTCATTTTTCATGTTTGTCTCCGCATGGAGGGTCACGGGTTCGAATCCCACCAGAGCTTCTTCTTTTTTTTTTTGAAATGCATTTTTTAATAGAATTTATTATCCTAAACTAAATCTTACCCATTTATATAAGCATTTGACATATATTTACAAATTACTATTTTTAATGCTAAATCTGGTTGCGAGCCCCTTTAACTGCAATGCGTTTGTGTTAAATGGGAAATAATAACATCTTCTCCACTGAAAACGTATACCCCATTACTCCGTGCATGCACATACATGTACGTGTTTGACATGCTTTAGTTGTATAGTGCAACACTAGTGCATCATGTGATCCCTGTGTGTAAAGGTGTGACCTCACACAAATTGCACTTTACAGTGTAATACAGCGCCCCTCTCTACAACGACACCCATTGGGGGACAACAATTAAGTTCGTTGTACGGAGGGAGTCTTTATAGGGAAGGAAATTGGCCTACTTTTGAAAACAGCTTGAATCAAGCTCAGACGCCGCGTTACGCGGTATTACAGACGATATTACAGCAGTAAAAGCGCTAGACATTCAATTGTCCTGTTTGGGGAACTGCGGAAAAGGTCGTTGTAAGGAAGGAGTCGTTGTTTGGGGGCCATTGTTGGGAGGGAGCACTGTATCTATGATAATTCATGCTTTTGTAACAGAAGAAAAGTTGAATACGAGTGACAAACAGTTTAGATCCAGATCAGACGTTGCGTTACGCGGCGTCTGATCTGGATCCAAGCTATTTGCAAATATTAAGAGACAAGTTATGCTTAAGGATGATGATGGTAAACTTTAAGATACAGGTATTTTCGACTTACGCCAACTTGAGTTATGGAGGTTCGATGGTATTTTAGATCTTATCAGAAGTCGAAATGCAGATGCCGGTTATGTTATACAACGCTTCCTCTCTTTATTACAACGACTACCAATGGGAGACCAAATTTGTGTGCGTTGTTCGGAGGGAGTCGTTATAAGGAGGGAAACTGGCTTACCTTTGCAAACAGCTTGAAACCAGATCAGACGCCGCGTAACGCGGCGTCTGATCTGGATTCAAGCTGTTTGTCACTCGTCATTATGTTTTTTCTATCAAAATGTTCAATATGGAAATTAATATGTAACCAGCAGACGACACCTTTAATTAAGCAGATGATATTGCAGCGGTGAAAGTTTGAGGTAAAATTGTCTTGTTTGGGGAACAGCGGCAAGGGTCGTTGTAAGGAGGGAGTCGTTGCTGGGAGGACCATTGTAGGGAGGGAACACTGTACATAACAGAAGGATTATCGTCTGCTTTAACCAATTTATGCCTGTATATACCAATGGACTCGCCATATGCTTGCTGGAAGATTTTCTCAGAGATAAACTGGTGATTTAAAGACAATGCAGTGTTTATATCGCGACAGCAGTGCATTTTATATGAAATAGCAAACAGTGCAGACCTTGATGAGACGCCACGTGACACGGCGTCTCATCAGGGTCTACAATATTTGTCATGTCCTTTTTAATATACTGAAGGCTTAAATGGGTTAAGGACTATCGCGCCGGTTTCAGTTTTTTACGATCAAAGGGAGGAAACTCATTCAAGATATTTGTTGAGTTTTCACCCTTTGACCAATTCGATATTACATAGTTTATATTTGAAATTTGTAAAACAATTTCCACCAATAAGCTAAATTGTGCGGTCATACCAGCATTTGGCGACCTCGATTAGTGATATATACTAATAATTCTCGAATAGTAATATATTGTTGACGATTTAACAGTATGGATATGGACACACTCTGGCATTTAAAGGGACTCGCAACCGGATGGTGTACTTGTCAAAATAAAATAAAATACTCAAATAAAAGCAAATGTGTGGCATTATTTGGCTTCTGACATTAAAAAAATATGATCAGTCCAAAAACAGTTTCAAGAATCGTCACCGAATCTTAGATTTTTAGATATTTTCAATCGTTTTTCTATACCGACTAGTAGATGGTATAGTTGTTGTTGTTGCTTCTCTACACGGGCTCAGACATAAACCCGAGCCGAATTACGAAGTTGTATGCACTTTCGATCGCTACACATTGAAATACGTTACATCGATCCGAGAGAAACGGATAGTTCCGTGGTCCATTGGTCTAAGCGGTTTCCCCTATTTTGCCTTCTGTCTGCCAATGCCGGGCCCCGGGTTCGAATCCCACCAGAGACCAGTATTTTTTTTTATTGAAATACATTTTTTTAAACAGAATTTCTTATCCTAAACTAATTCTTTACCATTTATATAAGCGTTTGACACATATTTATAAATTACTATTTTTAATGCACCATCTGGTTGCGAGTCGCTTTAAAGGTGGTTATCCTATATCATTTGTAGATAGCCCTATATGTAATTGGATGCGTTATTCTTTATGCAGACATTTGTATTTTTCAGAAAAAATAGTTCGGGTACCTACAGTTTTAATTCGTAATTTCAGTAAATTAATGCTTCATCAATATTTGTAAAACAAGAAATATCTTTAAAAAAGATATTCAGCGGAATGGGTGGTGGAATTCATGCTGTAGATGGGTGTGCAAAATTGTATGAAATTGTTTTTTTTTCAAAGAATTGTAATATCTTGGATTGAAAAGCAAAAAATACACATTCAAGGATAACTATAACTCTGACTAAAAAGCTACAAATGTACAGAAATGCAAAACAATAATATAACCCATATCCTAGCTACTGGTAGGAGATCCTCAGATTAAACTACTGTTCTATATATCAAACTTCATTCATGGGGAGTTTCTTGAAACAAACTATAACTAAATAAACTGCGCATGCCCTTACAGAACAACAGTTCTAAAACACCTCACTCTTGTGAATAAGTGATGAAACAACACAATTGTGTTTAACTCACTTGATGCCATTTATTATATTGCTATCAATGTATGGTAAATTTGAACAAATAGTTAACAATTAAAATAAATTGGTATTAAACCATTATTTAACAAAACACCTAGCTGCCACTGTCTATCTATAAATAGACATCTGCTATCATATCATAGAAGCATGATGTCATCAGCTCAGTATTACACACTGCCTATGTCTCTTAATCAGTCCATAAACAAGCCAGGCTACAGTTACAGGGCTCCAGATAAGAGGGGAGTAAACAGAACAAATCTAACATTTTCTCACTCAATTCAGCACCAAACCCTATTGTGTTACCACTCATTTTTATCGTCTCAAAGAGACAATTCAAATGAGTAGGACACCATAGGGTTTAATGCACAAATAAAGTTTTTAAGTTTTGAAATAATTCTCTTATCTGGAGCCCTGGAGCCTACTATCCAATCAGACAATTCAGTTTCAACAGGTGCTCTTAATTCTAAATTTCTGATCAAATATGATTGGTTGAAATGTTTGTCTAAATAAAAATGTAGGTCTAAATAGATAATAGTCAGCTCCGCTGAAAAAATATAGTCAAAATCTGAACTGTAGGAGAAAAAACATTGAAAACATACTATTTGATTTGTTCCCTTTATTGACGAATAATATGTTGTGTCCATGTTTTTGTTGCTACTTGCTCTTACTTTATCATAATTTATGAAAACATATGAATAACCCAACGGTTTAGGTAAATTACAAAGCTGAAGAGGGTTTTTCTGAGATTTTATGATCAAAAGCACGTGTCTCCGGATAATTAGGGGTATACCTAAAAACAAGCTATTAAGAAAAGATCCAGTACGGGGTCCCCCTATTTTTGCCATATTTCTGCATAACAGGGTCTATACTATAGCAACATGCATAATTTAAAAAAAAATCTGAATGTTTTGAAAATTCGAACAAACTGCCGCGATGGTCTTTAATACTATCTAGAGCTGTAGTATGTTTTCAAAGGACCATTCCAGTCTGAGGAAATAATGCTTTGAGTGTCAAACAGTTTGAACCCTGAGCAGACACTGCATTACAAGGCATCGGGTTAGGATCCAAAACTGTTTGCCATGTCGCCCCTTATAATTGGAGCATGTGGTGGTGAAAGAGTTAACCCATCACCCCATAGCAATCTAGCTTTTGAAGACAAGCGACCACTTCAAGCAGGTTGAAAGTAAAGGAGAATGCGCTTGAATAAGGCGCATTCTGCTTTATTTTTAGCCTGCTTTAAGCTAACATCTGCTAGTATGCAGGAATTTTTTCTTCAGGTTCATGTTCATGACAGTATAACTAGAAGACATTTTCTAAATAAAAGGAATTAATTAACCCATTGCCCCATAGCCTGTTTATAGTTTTGAAAATAGGTGACTACTTAAAGCAGGTTGAAATTAAAGCAGAATGCGCCATATGGCGCATTCTGCTTTACTTTCAGCCTGCTTTAAGCTTTTACCAGCTAGAATAAGGAAAGTATTAAATATGACACATATTCATTACGGTTTATATTGGAACTATTTTCTTCAGCGGATGAATAAAATGCATGTGCTAAATGTCGCTTCTATATGGGAAAGGGTTAAAGGCGTAAAAGGTGTACATGTACTTGGTTGGTAATGGATTAAAGATACTAAAGTAAATGAACCTAACTACAATCTAACACACTGCAGACAGCGCCAAGTAGACGATTATTACATGCAAAGGGTTTTAAACGCACAGAGCGAAACGAGGCGTACTAACATGTTTATTATTCGAAGACACTGACGTTAATTATTCATGAATGCGATTTGTTTTTGTCAAGACTAAATTAAATCTCCAAACAACATTCATGGAAATGCACGTTCCTAATTCGGTCATGACTTTGCGTTTTTTAGTTTCAAGTACTTTATCAAGTACATGTTTGTCCGTATTTTAGTCCTTTTTCTAAGCGTCAGTCTTTCTTAACTTTTAGAACGCTAGGCAGTTTTCGTCTGTCATGTTGTCTCCAGAAGTAAGCGGATCTGACGAATCCGCTACAGTGCTCCCTCCATACAACGGCCCTCCCAACAACGATTCCCTCCTTACAACGGCCCTCCCAACAACGATTCCCTCCTTACAACGGCCCTCCCAACAACGATTCCCTCCTTACAACGACCGCCTCGTCTCATTTTCCTAAACATGACAATTATGTCTAACGCTATCGTTTGCCGGAAAAACAGCAGACGACAATTTTCAGGCTGAAATTTGTCGTCTGCTGTTTTTCTCAAAATTACATAATTGACATTTTGACAGCAAAAACGTACTGACGAGTGACAAACAGCTTGAATCCAGATCAGACGTCTGATCTGGATTCAAACTGTTTGCAAACGTAAGTCAATTTCCCTCCCTACAACGACTCCCTCCGAACAAGGAACACATTTTGTGTCTCCCATTGAGTGTCGTTATAGAGAGGGAGCGCTGTGTATTTACTCTATGAAATATTATTAGAGAAGTAAACAGCTCCAGTAGATCCAGATGAGACCCCGAGTTACGTGGCGTTTGATCAGGATCCAAACTGTTTGACATTCTTATCGATGTTTCTGCAATCAAATACATAAAATCTAAATAGAGAGTAAACTATGTAGACCACAATGTTAAGGCAGATGTAATTTTTGCAGTGAAGCTGTTAATGGTTGTTACCAACTCACAGTCATCCTCAGTAGGAATGTCTAAAGGCTGACATCTCAACTTCGGTGGATATGACATTATTACAGTGCTTCCTCCCTACAACGGCCCTTCCTACAATGACCCCCTCCTTACAACGACCCTTGCCGCAGTTCCTCAAACCGGACACCACTGTACTGCTGCAATATCGTTTGCTTAAAACTTTCGTCTGCTTTTGTTTCTCAAAGTTACATAATGGACATTTTGACAGAAAGAACTTCATGACGAGTGAGAAACAGCTTGAATCCAGTTCAGATGCCGCGTAACGCGGCGTCTGAGCTGGATACAAGCTGTTTGCAAAAGTAAGTCAATTTCCCTCCCTAAAACAACTCCCTCCGTACAACGAACTAAATTGTTTGCCCCCAATGGATGTCGTTGTAGAGAGGGGCGCTGTATTATTCTTTCCCAATAAACGCGTTTGTGCTAAAATATTCGTTTCCATTGCAAATACAGTGCTCCCTCTCTACAACAACACGCAAGGGAAGACAAATATAATGTGTTGATTGCCGGGAGGGAGTTATTATGGGGAAGAAAATTGGTTTACATTTGAAAACAGCTTGAATCCAGATCAGACGCCGCGTAACGCGGCATCTGATCTTGATTCAAGCTGTTTTTCACTCGTGATTATATTTCTTTCTGTCAAAATGTTTTATATCTGACTTTAAGAAAAACAGCAGACGACAATTTTAAGCAGACGATAATAGCACCCATGGAAAGGTTGGACATATTTTTTCTTGTTTGTGGGAACAGCGACAAGCGTTGTTGAAAGGAGGGAATAGCCGTTCAGAGGGCCCGGCGTTGTGAGGAGGTAGTCATGTGGTTTGGAGTCAGATCAGACGTCAGGTAGCATGGCGTCTGACCGGACTGCAAACTGTTTGCCACTCAAATAAAAAGCTGTCATACTTTTTACTGCACAATGTTCACGTATCGTTTGATTTAAACAAGAACTAATAATCATTATTTTATACTCTACAGTAAGTTTGAAACATGTATCCAGCTAAACGGAAACATGCACCTCGTGCTTTGTCAATGTCATACGTGAAGAAGACGTTATTGTTGCCCAATAAACGCGTTTTTGCTCAAACTATTATTTCAATTGCAAACAGTTTAGAGTCAGATAAGACGCTGGATAACCCGGCGTCTGATCAGGCTCCAAATTGTTTGCCGCACGGTTCAAAATAAATCGTGATAATTTCCCATCGTAGATTTTTCTGCATTTTAGTGATTTGCGTTTGCGTTTCGTTTGCGTTTAAGGGGGAGAGAATTACATCTTCTCCACTTTACAAAGCCAAAGTGCAAATGGGTTCAGTAAGGAAATCGATGGCCATCGATTGCGATTTGGCTACCGGTCTGAAATAAAGTGAAGAAAACGTTATTTTTCCGTTTAATTGCAAACGCATTGCAATGAAATACAGAAAATTACAACTCTTTGAAAAATGCTGACTACCATTTTTATTCTGAGTAGCAAACAGTTTGGAGCCTGATCAGACGCCGGGTTACCCGGCGTCTGATATGGCTCCAAACTGTTTGCAATGAAATAATAGTTTAAGCGTAAACGCGGTTATATGGAAAGAAAAGGGTTTCTCTACTGTACTTTGCACGCTGCATACGGGGCACAAACTGCTAACCTAAACAGCAAACAGTAGTAACTGAACACGCTTCTGATTTAAGGTTGTACTTTACGCTATCAATAAATAATCAGTTGTGGATGAAAATATCGGGGTCTCTTAAGATGTGTTAATGTGGAAGAAACTGTTAGGGTTTGGTTTGACCCCCTCCATCAGGAGAAAAATAGCTAGATCAACGCTTAGCTGTCTACAGAGTTTGAAGGGTCCTTTTCGCGACAGCTAATCACTCCATGGCAGTTACACTATCATGGCTATGGGTGGACAGTTTATATACATAATTGAGAAGTACAAGCAGATAGATGAATCTCACAACTGCCTGACATTGAAATGTTGTGCTTGAAATATTTTCGAAGACGAACGTTGTATTTTAAGTCGATGCTTCCTGGTGACATCTTACCGTGATCAAATAAACATATACAGGGCTGCCATTTCTCCGGATTTTTCCTAAATCTTCGAATTTTTTTATTAGAACATGGTAGCTTAAAGTAGGCTGAAAGTAAAGCAGAATGCGCCATAAGGCGCATTCTGCTTTACTTCCAGTCTGCTTTAAGTAGTCACGTGTCAACTAAACTAGAAACAGGCTATGGGGTAAAGGTACGATTCGTAAATTCGCACTTGAAAAATGCAAATTTGAAAATCTTAGGATTTTTCATGTCAACTTATGACAGCTCTGCAGACACGTCATAGAATGATGGTCATTTGGGCATGGTGGCGTCTCGATATGGAACAGGCTGCTATATAACAGGTCGGCAGTTATTTCTCATATTATACCAACAAAGAGGAAAACGTAATTATTTTCAGCTTACACTAAACTAAACGCAACATGCAATTCAATAAATAGAGGATCTTATATTGGTGCTCATTATTTATCGTTTTTAATAAACGAGTGGACTAAATTATTTTTTGTTAGCGTTATTAAAATGATAAGTGATCAGTACGAATGTGAGATTTAATTATCACAATTTCAAACACATGCAGTGGCATTCCATACAGCGCAAAAACGATATTTCGCTAGTGGAATACGATATTTATTTAATGGCTTTATGCCACTTCCAGACCACAAGTTATGCGATGAAATATTTTAATGTTTTAAAAGTCCTGAACAGATACTGATTAACTCGGAGTCTGATCTGGTTCCAAACGGTTTGCTTGTGTTCAAATAGGAGACACTGTGTACTTTGAATCGGAAATTGCAATCAGTGTATAAGCCCAGATCAGCCGTCACTTTGGTAACGTGTTGTCTGATCAGGGTCTTTACTGCTTGCTACTCGGCGGTGTCAACAACATTTCGTCTACTATGCCGCTGCAAAAAGTGCAGAACAAGATATGCAGTTGCGTTTACAAACGTCGCGACAGGTTTTGTACTACACTGTTTACCAAGCCTAAAGGTCCATTTGCTCGTGACACCACTCATATTCACCAAGTTTGGTCGATTCCTCACATTGAAGGCTTACTTATGGCTGAAGACGGCGCCAACCGTAAGTTTTTTTATGTTCAGCAAAAATACAGCTTCCTTACAGTAGCTATAAGGTTATTCTTTCCCGTTTCAATGAATTGCACCTATAGATGTACTTGTAAACGCAAAGGAGTAAAAAAAAAAGGATTATTATTATTACAGGGCCCCAGATAAGAGAGAGTAAACTGAACAAATCCAACAATTTCTCACTCATTTGAGCACCAAATCCTACGGTGTTACTACTCATTAGAATCGTCTCTTCGAGACGATTCTAATGACTAGTGACACCATAGTGTTTAATCCAGAAATAAAGATTTTAGATTTTGAAATACTCCCCTTATCATGGCTGGAGCCCTGTATTATTATCTTTATTATTACAAAATACTGATTTGAATGTCAAACGTTTTTTTAGAGCCAGATTAAACGTCGAGTTTTACTCAGTGTTTCATATGTCGCGATTTTGTATGTTCTGGACAATTGTTCTTGGCGTATAGAAATGGTTTTGCCATGCTGAGAGTAACTAGTTTTGAAATATTCGTGAGTTCGACTTAAACTAATTCAAGTTTTTGAGAGTACAGTTTTCGAGTGCAACTAGAAACTTCTGTACTTGATACTGAACACTATCGGGCCGAGGATTGAAAATGTTTGGTTTAGAGAGGTTTCCAGATAAGAGAGGGTTTTCTGACGTTGTACTAATTTCAGATGTCTTTCGGTTGTTGCTTTATTAAGGATAATTCATGTACAGTGAACAAGACGTTATTCTTTCCAGTTTAAACGCATACGAAACGCAAACACAATGCATTAAAACGTAAAAAAAATAACATTTTGAAATTTCTGACGAGTTTTTAAAATCTGAGTTGCAAAATGTTTTTGATTAGAATCCGTCAGTTTTCAGTACTTTGACTCAGTACTCATCCACTCAAGAAAGCAACACTCAATAATATCGTTAAAAACGAAACTTCGATTGATTTTGAAAACTGTATTAGAAGAAACAGTGAAACGATTTAAAATAATAAACTTCTAGTGAATAAACATGACACCCGGAGGTAAATATGGTGGTCACAAAATTAGTAGCATCTACTTTCACTTTCTTTTGTGTACGAATGGTAACGGGTCGTTTTTGGCCTAAATTGTTTCGACCTAGGTCGTTTCGGCCTATTTTTAGGGGTAATCGTTTCGGCCCATTTGGTGAGTCGTTTTCTGTCTAACATTGCCTTAACCTATAGATATTAATATCTAACGCATGACCTCGGTGGTGCATTAACATGTTGTACAAACAGTGTAAACCCTGATATTTTAAGATTCAGATACATTGTATATCAATTAATGATATTATTAATGTAATAAATACGTATTTAAGTGGTAAAAGTCTGAGTTTGAATCCAGATCAAAACTGCAGAAATAAGGCATTTACAAGTAGTCGCATCCAGACCAGTTGCTTACATAATAACGCTGTCAAAGTTCAGCATCTGGTCTGCTTCTGATCTGAATGGAAATTGATTGACGTGAAAGAGATCATATTTATGAATGTTTAATTATGCTTGAAAAAAATAGTCACGTGTTTCATGAAAGCATTTACAAAATAGCGTTCAGGCCAAATCCGGTTTTCATACTCTTTACAGTATTGTTCAATGTTTCAAGAAGTATTGTTCTCTGAGAGTTTGACTATTTATAAACTCCTGGTGTTATTCCCCCCATCCATGACTCTATAGTTCAATTTGAAATCATTATATGTGCTTTCAAGAACGTTTATTACTATTTATAGTCGGTTTTCAGTATTTTTACAATTTATTGCGAAAACCCCCAAACAGTGCAGACCTTGATCAGAGGACTCCATTACGATACATTCTGGAAAGTCGAGAGTCCATTTTCGTAACATTACTGAAACGATTATAGTCTAAACAGTGCATACTCAGACTCTTCACTGTTTGCTAGTGTCTGTTTTCGGGACACATATCCTTACTGAACAGTGTCCTCGTTTTATGACTCACTGGAGTCAAGCGTCGCCCTTGTTTGCGAGTTGTAAATACAAACATGACTTTATACTCGTATTTCACATTGTCACGTGACACAGTTATAACGGAAATAAACAGTTTATATCAAATGTCATTCGTGACGCGATTAGTGCGAGAAGGGCAAAGCTATCTTGGACGATTCTTTCAAGTGACTGGCCCAGATTAAGACCAGTTAAAGTCGGTAGGAAGTTAAATACCATTGGGTCATCTAGTGTATATATAAACAAGTCACTTAAAATAGTAATAGAAAACATAATAGTACAAAATGTATCTATTTCAATGTATTTAAATACATCTTGTTTTAAGCTGCCAGCTTAAACAATGTGAATTGGAAGGGCTTCACTTAGATTGCCTCTTGATGCAGGACTAACGAAACTCAACTCGTTTCGGAGCCCAGAAAGCTCCTTTTGGAGCTTCCTGTATTTATTTTGTCATTAATTAAAGTGCTACCTGTTTGTAAAGATATGTGTTTCTTGTTGTTATTTTTAGTTTAAACATATGTATCTCAGATATTTGTAAAGAATACATGTATGTAGTAATTGCAATTCATTTCATTATATGATTAGAACGAAGGATAAAACAGATTAAGTTCTCTTTGAAAATAAAGATACATTCACGTGTTTCTAAAGTGAATGACCGCTGGACTCAGGGTTGGCTGAATTGACAAACTATGGCAAGGACAGACAGTTAAGGTTATTTACAAAGAATTACTTGGCAATAATACTGTAAAACCCTCTCTATTTCGAAAAATAATTTAGGTTTAGTTTTTGTTTTTTAAGACAGGTGTCTGATTTTATTTTAAAAAGCAAGATGAAGGTAAAGCAGAAAGTTCCTACAGGAGTTTTCTGTTTTACTTCCATCTTGCTCTAAGTTGTTATCTGTCTTAAGACATACAATTAGTCTCTATTTGCGTGGCCGCAATAGAGGTGTTTTACTGTAGAAGGGGTGTGGGTATATATATATAGTAAGAAAGGCTCTTTGATAGAACCATTCAGTTGGGTACCCACCCCAGAATAACAAACGGTGATCAAAGCACTAAGGGAAACGATGCCAGTTGAGATCAAAGGTAACAGTTAAATGTTATTTTACAGTTAACTCTTTCCTCCCTGAAACTTTAAATGGACAATTCCATTTTCCATTTTAGTCTAGTCCATTTCTGACTTTTAATGGTTGTTTTTGTCAATGATGACAAACAGTGTTTTGGCATTAGACAAACAGTGAAGACCCAAATCAGAGGGCTCCTTTTGGAGCCTTCTGATCTGGGTATTCACTGTTTGCATAGGACAAGTGTACTATTCACATGTACACTGTTTGAAACGGACGTCTATATGCGGGACTAGGGTTCCAATGGTTAAACCTTGTAAATCGGTCACTCAAAAGAAGACGAATCAGCAGTCTAAAATAAATAGAATAATTAAATGCAAGACAGCATTAATGCAGAAATATTCTATGTGAATTTCTATATTACCCTTTTTCTGCATAAAGCAATAACATAAGTTACATAAACCAACCACAGTCGAACCTTAATACGCGATATTGCTTAACCCATTTTTGCCAACTGGATTCTTCCATGCTTATATGTTGGATTCATAGTCAATGTTTTATGTGAGGGATGCCTGGTCTAAATTTTAATTTTCGTTTTCTTTTATATTGAAATTTATTTCACATGCACTATTCTAGTCTGAATCACAGGTAATGGTACCGACCGATTTTTTTTTTTTTTTTTTTTTTTGATTTTTTGCATAAAATTAGATCTGGATATATATATATAGCTAAAGAGCGGAGAAAAAAAATTCGCTCTTTAGCTATATACACATTACCAGTTGACAGTCCGATACAGAGTGATGTATTTAGCTCGAGACGTTTTTGGCGGAAATAGCCGATCTGACGAGCGCCTTGGCGCGAGTCTGATCGGTTGTTTCCGCCAAAAACGCCGAGAGCTAAATGCAACACTCTGTATCGGACTGTCAACTGGTAATGTGTTTATTATATGCCTTGAATACACTCCAGAAACAACTAAAAAGTTGTTTAAATAATTTTATATCCAGAACCATTAGTTATTTGAAGCAGAACAAAGAATTATTGTAGGCCACAAAGATTAACGCGGGACTTGTACCTGAACGTAAACGACGTCACGCTAAATCGAAAACGAGGTTGGAGTAAAATACAAGGTGGCTGATACAAGGTGGCTGATACAGACTCTTGTATTTTACTCTGCAGATACACGCGAAAAAGCTCGATATCATCCGAAGGCATATAATAAATACATATATCCAGATCTAATTTTATGCAAAAAAAAATAAATAAAAAAAAATTAAATCGGTCGGTACCATTACCTGTGGTCTGAATGCAGATCTAAATCCTAACTTTGTTACAGTTAGCTTCAAGTGTATTTTGCGTCAGTTTTGTCTTCAAATTTGGACAAGGTTCATGAAGCCTCCGATTTGGCCCTGTAAAAACAGTTTTTCCAAAAAAGATTTTTATCTTTATTTTCTGTTTATTTTTCAATATCAGATACTAATACTCTATAATATACACACAAACGACCCAAAGTCAAGTTTTGTCAATTTAAAAGTTTCTTGTAAATAAACCGAGAGGCCAAAAAAGCAGATTTTGTGTAAATATCTCGGTATAAATCCTAAAAATAAACTATAAAGGCACACATACGACACATCAAAATTTAGATATGTAACTATTGTGTTTAGTGTGTACTTAAAACATCTCTGTTTCGCACTATTAGTGTCTTCATTATTTACTTTTATGATTTATACCCTGAATTGTACGAAAAATATTCGTTTTTGGCATTTGTTTGCCTCATGGTCCATTTACAAGAAACTATGAAGTTGTCAAAACTTGAAGTTGGGTTGAGCTTTATGTATAATATGAAGAAGTAATATCTGAAATTGACAAATAAAGAGAAAATATAGCTAAAGCATAAATTGGAGAAAAAAGGATTTTTTCAGTGCCGAAACGGAGACCTCATGAACCTTATCCTTTAGTGTTATAGAAGAGCTAGAAAAGCATGCTGCTTTACATTTTAATATGTTTGGCCATATAGCATGTCTAAACATTTGAATTGTGTTTCAGGAAGCGCGGATATTCTCCCTGATAGTTCTGCAAAGCGGAAAACAATGTTTAACCTGAACGACAGCGACCAGACGATCGCGATCAGACGCCTGGATGAGGAGTACAATGGCGACGCCAGGCGATTTTCTGGTAAGTACATGTATAGTAATGCAGTTCAAAAATATACAATGCGCTGATAGTAGGAAGCAGCTTAACTCTTTCCTCCCTGAAACTTTAAATGGAAAATTCCAGTTTCCATTTTAGTCTAGTCCATTTCTGACTTTTAAGGGTTGTTTTGGTCAATGTTTGGCATTGTGACAAACAGTGAAGAACCTGATCAGAGGGCTCCTTTCGGAGCCCTCTGATCAGGGTCTTCACTGTTTGCATAGGACAAGTGTACTATTCACATGTACACTGTTTGAAAAGCACGCCTATATGCGGGACTAGGGTTCAAAGAGTTAAACGTCAACAAAGAAAAGCAGAAAGCTTTCAGCTGTACTTCCATCTTACTTAAAACTGTCACCTGCTATATATGTAACTTTATTTCCTCCAATTTCTGGAGAGCCATATGTTAACCCTTTACCTCATAGCCTATTTCTAGTTTTGAAGACAGGTGTCCACTTAAAGCAGGTTGAAAGTAAAGCAGAATGTGCCTTAAGGCACATCCTGCTTTACTTTCAGCCTGCTTTAAGCTAAAATCTGCTAGGCTACATAAAATATTGGTAATGGTAATTGTTCATGAGGGTATAAACTGGAACTATTTTCTTCAGCGGAGGAATAAATTAGATAGGCTAAAAGTCGCTTCTATGGGGAAAAGGGTTAACATAGCATTACAAAAAAGTAGTAAATGACTACATATACGAAAATGCAAATTTGTAGATAAGGAACACAAACACAACCATGAGAACGACAATACATACAGAAACATAATGGAAAAGTCTAAACTACATCTAACATAGACGGAAGGTCATTTTAGTGTAAATTTATTGCTTTCGCGTTTTGTTTCGTTCAAATGGGAACGAATAACGCCTCAATTGTAGGTGAATTACTATGGTATGGGAAAGACACTAAAAATTGAACAAATCCGATAAACACACATTTGCAAAACGTTGATAGGCTAGGGGAGGGTACCGGACCCCGGTTACCTCACGTCTGGATCCTTCCCCTCTTTGTGAAATAGGAATGTATTTCATGCGTCTGTCCTCACTTGATGAAAGAGTCAGATTGAGAGTATGTTATTCTTCCCCGTTTGAAAAAAAAAACGTAGACAAGAGCAATGCAGGGCTGCCATAAGTTTACATGAAAAATCCTAAGATTTCCAAATTTGCATTTTCCAAGTTCGATTTTACGAATTGTTTCTTTACCACATAGCCTGTTTCTGACTTTGTTGACATGTGACTACTTAAAGCAGACTGGAAGTAAAACAGAATGCGCCTTCAGGCGCATTCTGCTTTACTTTCAGCCTGCTTTTAGCTACCATGTAAAAAAACAAATTAGACGAGAGCAATGCAATAAAACATGGCTCCAGATAAGAGGGAGTAAACTGAACAAATCCAACATGTTCGCACCCATTTTCGCACCATGCAAATCCCATAGTGTTTTCTACTCTTTGAGACGATTCTAATGAGTATAGACACTATAGGTTTAAAAGCAGATATAAAGATTTCAGTTTAAGAAATACTCCCCTTACCTGGAACCCTGGTAAAATGACGACGAATTGGCGTTTATTGCTGACGCCTTATTAAAAACTTCTAAAGTAAAGCAGAACATTAATGAAAGAGCTTTTTGTTTTACTTTCTTTCTGCTTTACACTGCATCGGAAACGAGTCACCGAGTCGTTTTGTGAAGATTTTCAGTAGAGGAAACTTTTAATGCAAACAAATCGCAAACGCAAATCTACACTGAAATAAAGAAAAGTGTAATTGTTTGAGAATATTCAATGTTCATATTTTGTTCGATTGGCAGTTTGGAGTCTGATCAGATCACAAGTTACCAGGCGTCTGATTAAGCTCAATATTGCTTGTTTTATACATCAGGGGCCCGTTTCATAAAACTTCGTACAACAAAATGTTGTCGTAAGTCAAAACTTTAAAATACATTTAATTTCTGTCACAAGACAGGATCAGATGGAGAAATAAATAATTATTAAGACTTTTATAATCTGACTTACGACAAAAGTCGTCGTACGAATCTTTATGAAACGGGCCCCAGATGTTTTAGCTTATTGGGAAAGAATAACAATTTAACCACTATAGCAATGAAACTATTCAAATGATTGCATTCACTCCTGAAACTTCAAAAGAACAGTTCTTGTTTTCAATTAATATCTTTTTGCATTTTTGACTACATGTATTTACTAAAATTAGTATTGTATTGCAAAATCACAAACAGTGCTGACCATGATCGGAGAGATCCTTAAGAGCCCTCTTAACACAGGTTTACTGTTTGTAAATGACACAACAGTGTACCTGTGAAAAGTACACTTGTAAGATCTGTTGTATGCAAACAGTGAATGGCCCTCTGATCTTATATTCAGTGTTTACCACATTGCAAAACATTGATAAAAAGCATCCCTTAATAGTCAAAATGGACTAGACTAAATTAGAAACTGGAAGGAGGAAAGGGTTAACCCATTCCATCATAAAGGCGCCTTTGTTACGTCTTTGATTTATTTTTACACTGAAGACAATAGTTCCACTTTATACATTCATGAATTATATATATAAGACATATTTTCTATATTCTAGCAGATGATAGCTTAAAGTAGGTGGAAAATAAAGCAAAATGCACATTAAGACGCATTCTGCTTTAATTTCAACCTGCTGTCAGCGGTCAGCTATATTCCATTCTAGAAACTAGCTATGGGATAATGGGTTAAGGCCCTTATCAAGTAATTTGACATTGCATACATTTAAGGCATGAGTAAACACGTAGGACGTTCAACTTTGAACGACTTTCCCATACTATGCCATGATTATGGTGCTTGATTTATTGGCTAAACCTTATGCAAGCAGACTTGTGTCAACCTAATTCATTGAACACTAGCGACGAGTATACTCGGTATTTACAAATAGTGTGCATGGTAACATTGTTATTGTCCTCGGCAAACTATATATACCCAGATCAGAATGGCTCCTAATGCTGATCAGGTTGTACGCATTTTTGTAATTTTCCAATTAGTAATGGTAAAACTTAACTTTAAATAGATCATAATGGACTTAACTTAATTGAGACTGGTATTTCCAATTAAAGTTTGGTGAAATGGTTAATCTATTCACTCCTGAAACTTCAACTGGACAATTCAAATTTCACATAAAATCTAATCCATTTTTTAGTATTTAGAAATCACAAACATTGCAGATCAGATCAGTTGCTTAATACAAAATACGAACTAATTTAGTCGGTTCCTGTAGGACATTTCTCTATGATTCTTCATCCTACAATTAAGCATTTACTGGTCCTAAGAACTATCAATAATTTTGAAGACAGTTTTTCTAATACAAGCTTGACTGTATAAATGTATGTTAGATAAACTGTGGGTCAGTTTGTTCAAGGTGACTCGAAAACATACACAACAAAATACAGCCACACCTTTAACCAATTTAAGCCTTGTGTCTATTTAGTGGGACATTGGCAAACAATGTAGACACTGATGAGACAAATTGTTACGCAGCGTCTCATTAGGGTGTGCACTGTTTACTATTTTATATACAATGATCTGCTGTATGGACAACCACTACAGTGTTTTTAGATCACCCTTGTTTATCTATAATGAATCTTTCAGCAAGCACATAGGGAGAGTTCATTGTATATCCAAGGCATACATTGGTTAAAGGGGTCTTTAAACAAGTCTTAAATGCATATGGTGACTTTATATGCAAGACAGGTGTAATTCGCTTTACCCTTGTCCTGCACAAAACTGTCGCATGTTTCTTCGAGACCCCTGTACTTTTTGAAAAGGATGGATATTAACACACACAACTGTAACTGTATTGTTTGATGTGGTGTCATTTCTGGACTATGTATGCCAAAGTTCAGAGCACCCAAAGAAAGCGACACTTGGCTACACTCCAGGGAAAACAGTATTCTTCCCCGTTTGAACAGAAATAAACGCAATTGAACGCATTGCAAGAAAATGTAGAAAATGCCTCTTTTTTAAAATTATAACGAGTAGTATTAATTAGAATAGCAAACCGTTTAGCGTCTAATTAGATACTGGGTTACCCGGTGTCTGATCTGGCAACATACAGTTTGCAATTTAATTAATATGTCTGTATCATAAGTGCGTTTATTGGGAAAGAATAACGTATTCTCCACTGTATAAATCAACAAAGCAGATCCATGTATAGTGTCTATCAAACCAACATACTAACCCATTTGTGTCTAACGTCCCGCCGGTATAAAATGGACATAGGCAAACAGTGTAGACTCTGATCAGACGCCGCATAATGCGGCGTCTGATCAGTCTAAACTGTTTGCTGATAGGAAGTTCAATATTAAAAATTAAACCAGTACCCCTTACATAAAAAATGGACTCATCCAGTATACGAGCACGGAAGAATCGACTTGGCATAACACTAAAGGTTTCAATACAACATCAACACTTTCCAGAACCTGTCATTTTCTACACTTATTTGCAAAACGTTTGTGTTATTCTTTCCCAACTACAAAATAACACGTTTGTGCCAAAACAATTACAAATGTATGTCCACTGCACACAGTTTTGAGCCAGATCAGAGGCCGGGTAACCCGTCATCTGATCAGACTCCAAACTATTTGCCACATATATTAAAATTTCGTTTGCGTTTAAACGGGCAAGGATGCCTTCTCCAATGTACCCAGCATCGGATATGGATCATTCATGTTTATTGAGAAGGAGTAACATTGTCGCCCACCGTATGCATTTCAAAGATTTAACAAATATTTTGAAAGAAATATGCAAAACAACAACAACAAAAAACAAAAAACAGCCTTCCTCTACAATAAAGAGATATCGCATATTTTGACCGAATTCAAACACACTTATGTTCAGCCTGGGTCCCCATTAAGTGCTTGACCTTAACTTAAAGCGACTATCTATGTAGACTGGTAGTATTTCTTTTGACTACCGTCAGCTAATAATAATTTTGTTTACAATTAATGATATCATTATATGTTACAGAAAATTACCACCAAGATCCGTATTACAACTACCCAAACGAAGACCCATTTAGACTTTAAGGATAGGTGGCAGCTAAAAGCAAAATTAAAGTAATCCAGAAAGCTCCTCTATGAGCTTTCTGCTTTACTTTTATCTTGCTTTAAGCAACAACCTGTCTATAACGTCGAAAACTAACATTATTTTGAATTGTCGTAAAATCGGGAGTTAATTGTAAATCGAGATTTTAAGTAGACGTCATAGGGATCAAAAACTACATAGGCATGCAAACCTGTAACCGTAAAAGGACATAATTTATCAGTATATCAAGGTAAAATAATCAAAGTAAAAATGTATACAAAATGTCGTGATTTTTCATCTACCTAAAATTCAAATTTGCTTATTAAAAGCAGACGACAATTGTTAATTGCTGGCGAGTTAATGGCAGTCAATGGGTAAATACGAAGAACGCTTTCCCTCGGTAGAACTGACTAAAATTATAGGGATATACTTTCATTTTAAGGAGCTTTCATGTATTTTCACATACTGCTGTAATATGTCAGTTGTCTTAGCCATTTCATCGCCATAAGCGACTAAAGTCCATGTTACAAACAGATTAGGTCCTGATCAGACGCCGATAAACCCGGGCACATCGACAAATTAGGATCCAAACTGTTTGATTTACTATTTGAAGTTTTAAGTTTTGTTTACGTTTAACAGCCCGCGATATTATCTATTGTAAAACAGACTACATATCTCCGGTCATTGACCGCACGTTAAGCCCTTATTTCGCCTGCTGTGCATTTTGTCTTTTGTCCCCTGCTGTATAGTCTACAAAACAACAATATTGTAGAACTTGTTTTAGCATACACCTTCACATGACTTTCAAACAGATTGAATCCAGATCAGACGCCGAGTTACTCGGTGTCTGATCTGGATTCAAATTGTTTGCAATCTTCAGTAGGGTATTTCTATGCGTGCAGAAGGGTATCTGCATTATTTGTCGTACTTATTTAGCGTGTCAACCCAGAAGCAAGACAGTCTGAAATCAGCTGTTGAATGACAAAGCTGTTCTCAAACTGGGAAAAGGTCCAAGTCTCAACTTCGAGATACCATACTATTTAACTAAGGGTTATAGTGGAAAATAAGTTTTCTTGACCCTTTACTCCATAGCCTGTTTCTAGTTTTGAAGATAGGTGACCACTTACAGCAGGTTGGCGCATTCTGCTTTATTTTCAGCCTGTTTTAAGCTACTATCTACTAGGATGCCCTACTCATTTTCAATAGAGCCATGTGGTTTACATGCCAATAGAAAATTGATTGAGTTGGGTTTTACGGCACCGCATTACGCGACGTCTGATTAGGATCCAAACTGTTTGCCCCTCATGTCATCATGTCTTCTGCCAACACTGCTGCAAAACGGTTAAATGAGTAGGTTTTCTTTCTTTCCTTTCTATTCCCCTTTCTGGTATTAATGAGAGTGGCGCGTCGTGCCAAGATAAAAGTAAATAAAAGCATTGAATAGGAAAGACTTTAAAGAAGTTGCATGAATTTTTGAACCTGTTAAATTAAGCCGGGGTCAGTTTTCAACGTTCAGAATGGACATGGGGTAGATTGTCAACGTTGAAACATCCTCCGTTGAAAAACACAGTCACACTATTGGCTTATCAATGCATGAAGTGTTGTCCAATTTTATAGTGGAAATGTAAATTAACTACATATTCCAGAAATTGTTTTCTGCTTCCCAAACCCCATTTGAGATGTTTTAGCCCACAATTCATCGTAATATAAATCATCAGAGATAGAAATAATTATGAGCATGCATAGATCTGTACTTTGCGAATATTCGCGTGTATACATAATTACATGTATGTATTTATATAGTAAACGACCACTCAATTATGCTAATTAGTTTCTTTTAAATGCAGGTGGCTGCTAAAAGCAAGATGAAAGTGAAATAGAAAGGTCCTTCTGTTTTATTTCCACCTTGCTTTAAGTTGCTACCTTAGTTTTGTACAATTAATTACATTAATTTTAGTGGTTGTAATAGGGATATTTACTGTACGTGTACTGGGCTGTTAACACATATCCTGCTGTGATATCGTTGGCTTTGAAAATGTTGTCTTCAAATTTTATAAATTTAGATTTTTACATTTTTTAAGCATATAATCCTAAAGACGAGTGTCAAACAGTTTAGATCCAGATCAGACGCCGCGTTACGCGGCGTCTGATCTGGATCCAAATTGTTTGCAAAAACAGTGAAGTCGCGATCAGCAGACAAAGGGCTAAACGGAGTCTTAACCGTACAATCAGATCCTTGTTTCACTTTAAATGAAAACGTAGATCACTGGTTTCTATTGTTGTTGTAATATGTATGCAAATGTTCAGACATACATTAAGGATACGAACAGATTTGCACCCTCCTAAGTTGGTGTAGCTAACCCCTTACCATCAAGACAGAACAAACATCTATCCCCTCTTTCATTTCTTATTTCTTTCTTCTTCTTAATTTTAGGATATAACAAAAATGATTATTCAGTTGTCTATTTCTTGAACCTTTCATAACATTGTTTCATTGCTTTTTTTCTTTTTCAATGCTATTTTTGTTTTCATATTTATTGTCTTTCAAAAAAAAAATATAATGTAAAGCAAGTGTAGACACACACACGTCATAACAATGATGTAAACTTATTAGAAGGGGAGGGCTGTTACTAACGTTGTAAGTTGTAGCCCGACCCTTTTGCACATATATTTGTATGTGTAAGATACCATTATTTGTTAATTTGAATTGTTATATTAAGCTTTGTACAAATATTGAGCAATAAAATATGTTTAAACTAAATGTATGCAAACTATCGAATTGTGTCCATAAAGAGTAACACAATTAGTTATTTGAACGGTTAATAAAATAGGCTATAAGATAACGTTACTTCGGTCTAGTTGTGGCTATATTTAGAACACCAGCGGTCTAATTTTAGCTGGGAATATCGAACAGCTGATTAGCTGGGGTTCCCACGAATTTAAGACGTGACAACGACAAAGATGAAGGACAGCTTTGATTAAATTACTGCCGACTCATTAGTCCTATACCCGTTCTATTAAAACTGGTTACATAGATAACGCAAAACGAATGGGTCAACATAATGTTTAATGCCCTGGGATTACCGTATCGTAGAGTTGAGAGTGGTTTGTAAACAAAGCGTGTGAACTAGGCAGTTTCATGTCGGTCAGGGCCAATCTAGAACCAAATATCGGCTACTAGATCTGTGTCTCATTCAGGCCATGCATGCTCATCTGAATTGTTGAACTCTTATTACTACGCTTACACTACGATATCAGTAAAACCTCTCTTGATCGGACACCCGTTAGCCAAAGAATGTAAACCACAAAATACAGTTGGAAATACTTAATGTAAGATATAAGTAAGGCTGAACGCTTCCGCAGGAAGCGTTCAGCCTTACTGATATCTTGCATTAAGCTACCACCTGTTACCAACAGGTTTAGAGACCGAATCTGTCGTTTTTAAGAGTCTAGTTTAGAGAGGTGTGTATTTGCTTTATCACCAGCCTAACGCTTTCTACACCTATTCCGTCTTTCATTTGTACCCCTCGCATGCTTGTCGCAACTTGGCTAGAATTTGCAAACAGTTTAGATTGCGATCAAACGCCGCTAAACGTGCCGTCTGACCGGGATCCAAAACTGCTCGGCACTCATTTCTCCTGCTAAAATTTCTTTAAAACTTTCTATTTTTAAAACATTGCAGACGACAATTGTGAAGCAGACATTATTGCAGCACACGATGGTTAATGAGGTTGAGTGAGGTTATGTATAAGTTAAATGTACAATAAACCTGTATTTAGCGACTATTCAATGGTTTATAGAAAAACAATGACTGGTAAATGCAGGAAGAAAGAAATGCAAATTCCCCTTTGAGAGCTCCCTGAATTACTGCCATCGTGAATTGAGCTATTGCATGTCCTATAAAGGCTGACAATGCATTTTCTCTATAGACGTCGTGAAACGTTGGATTGGCTTTCTTACGTTAACACTCACATGGGGGTCCATGTGCTTTCCTCAGTTATATATCTAGACCAGCATGCTGAGCTTCAATTAGAAAATCAAGAATTCGAACAGGCAACCCACGCATCCGTCATGCGATGTTCTCGTGTAGTTTTAACTGATCGTCTGTCTTTGTTACCACTATTTCTATGTTGATATCCACAAGTGGATTACTCACAGTCTTCCTATCCAACCATGTATGTGAATTGCGCATATATGTACAGTATAACCTCTCTATTACGACCACTAAATTGTTTTGATAATTAGGTGTTTACGACAGGTGACTGCTTAAAGCAATGTGACAGTAAAACAGAAAGCTCATGTAGGAGCTTTCTGTTTTACTGTCACCTTGCTTTAAGCTGTCACCTGTCATTTATACAATCAATTAATCTTCGTTTTAGTGGGCATAATAGAGAGGTTCTACTGTTTATATCCATTCCATCACCATAGACGCCTTTACTCGGCTTTGCAAACAATCTTTCTTCAGGCAAAACTTCAACATTTGAATATGATATTTGATTGCAGACGACAAATTATAGCAGACGACACAATGTTTGCGATTAATAAATCAGGTGGTTAAATTTGGCAGAGAAAGGGTTAAACTCGTGAGAGATTTATTGTTATTAGGTATAGATATATAAATGTACAGTAAAACCCATGTTTTGTGGTAATTGAAATAAACATTCTTAATTTCTTACAGAAAGGTGAAGTATCAATGCATTGAATCAATGAATTATTTCTTTGGTTTACCACTGGGGGCCGCCAACTATAGGTATTGTGCGATTTTTCTGACATGTCAGAGTTATTTTTAGATTAGAATAGTTCATAATGGTAAATAGATAACAGGGTAACATCGGATCTATATAGTCGTACACTTTCCAACTTGATATAAGCCTGATCCGTGTGCAGCACGAGACAGCTGCGCTGATTTTACTGAAATGTTATTCATTTTCAATAACCGTGTTTATGCTAAAAACTATTATGTCCGTTGCAAACAGGTTGGAGCCAGATCAGACATCGGGTAACCCGGCGTTTGATCAGGCTCCGATCTGTTTGCCACCCAGATTAAAAAGATAAAATCAATTTTCTACAGTTTAGTGCATTGTATTTGCGTTTATTCGGGAAATAATAATGTCTTCTCTACTGTACAGTACCCACAATAAATACAGCTTTCCGTATCCCTGGCTGACTGTACGGAAATCAACGAGTACGGTGATCATCCCTTATACAATTTTAGAATTGTTCCAATCTAAAAATAACTCTGACAGGTCAGAAGAAAACACTAATAACAGATTTGAATTGCTACGAAGGTACGGAAGCCGGATAGTGCCACTTTTACAATTTTTAAAAAAAAAATTATCTTGAAAATTCAAGTTATTATCTTGAAAATTCAAGATAGTATCTTGAATTTTCAACATACTATCTTGAATATTCAAGATAATAACTTAAAAATTCAAGATAGTATTTTGAATTTTCAACATACTAACTTGAAAATTCAAGATACTATCTTGAAAATTCATCATACTATCTTGAAAATTCAAGATAATATCTTGAATTTTCAAGTTAGTATGTTGAAAATTCAAGATATTATCTTGAATTTTCAAGATAGTATGTTGAATTTTCAAGATACTATCTTGAATTTTCAAGTTAGTATGTTGAAAATTCAAGATATTATCTTGAATTTTCAAGATAGTATGTTGAATTTTCAAGATAGTATCTTGAATATTCAAGATAATATCTTGAATTTTCAAGATAATAACTTGAATTTTCAAGATACTTATCTTGAAAATTCAACATACTATCTTGAAAATTCAAGATAGTAACTTGAATTTTCATCATAATAGAGCTGGATAGTGCCACTTTAAGAATTCATAGTAGGCTGAGTCTCGAATAAATATTCAAGGGAAAAGTATTAAAGGCATTTTTAAAGGTCAAAGGGTTAACATCCAGATCAAAGAGAAATATTTGCATTTATTTCTAGCTAATCTGATCTCAGCTTTGTGCATCTTGCATCTTTCGTAAACAGTTTAGCTCACCTGAGTTTATGCTCCGGGTGAGCTTTTATGATCACCTTTTGTCCAGCGTCTGTCTTTCTAATCAAATTTTACGAAGCTCACATCCTGCACAGAACAGACTTTAACGCAAAACCTTAACGTTGAACCTAGAGGTAAAGGCCAACTGTCAAGGTCACCAAACTGCGGTGCATCATGGTCTACTCATACAGGCGAATCA
This sequence comes from Gari tellinella, assembly GCA_922989275.2. Classification (NCBI taxonomy): domain Eukaryota; kingdom Metazoa; phylum Mollusca; class Bivalvia; order Cardiida; family Psammobiidae; genus Gari; species Gari tellinella. The sequence goes on along the minus strand of OV277858.1, from coordinate 52,969,253 downwards.
GCCAGAACAGACTCTAAGTTATGAATAGACTTTAACGCAAAACCTTAACATTAACCCCAGAGGTCAAGGTCAAAAGTCAATGTCACCCAACTACGTTTTACAATGCTGTACTGATTACGGCGCATTTATGGTTCAAGTTGGTTCAAGTTTCATAGACCTAGCCCTTATAGTTTATGATAGTTTATGATATCCAGTCCGGACGCTGACGCCGGGGTATAGCATATAAGCCCCCTTACTTCGAGAAAGTGAGCTTAAAAACATCACTATACTGGGAGATTTGGTAGAAATTAGCTCAGTAATTTCTGGAAAGGTTTTCAAAGATTTTTCAAAGTTTTAAGTGGTTGGTTGCCATGACAACCACGATTCTTCACGTAATACCATAAACATTAGGAATTTGCATAAGACTAATTTATAAGTATCATTCAGGTAAATTTTGTTGAAAATCTATCCAGGGGTTTCACAGAGAAGACTGCTAAAACAAGAGGGCCATGTTGGACCTTAAATCGCCCACCTTTAGGCTAAGAAATTCTACTAGCTTCAGAGAAAACAAGTGAACCCTAGGGCAGGGCTAATTTTGACCCAGGTGTATAATTTGAACAAACTTGGTAGAGGACAACTACATACCGTTATGCTACATACCATTTACCAATTATCAATGCCCTAGGTCTTGTGGTTATAGAGAAGAACACTTTAAAAATTGCCATGTCAACCACAGTTTTGAGTGGATTCAATTTCTTTGAATACTTTTTGTAAGGATTGTAAGTTTCATAAAAGCTGGTCAACTGGTTTTCAGCTAAGAATTCGTTTACAGAAAGTGGTTGATGGACGGACAGACGAAATGCGATCACAATAACTCACACGGAACATAAGCTCAGGTGAGCTAAGAATATTGACGAAAGATGCACGATGCACACAGGACATTCCAGGGATCACAAAACCTCAACATGAGCTGTAATCAGCTGAGTTAGAAATAAATTAAACTTTTTCAGCGGAGCTGTCTATTATCTATTTAGACACATATTTCTATTTACACAAACATTTGAACCAATCATATTTGATCAGAAATTTAGAATTAAGAGCACCTGTTGAAACTGAATTGTCTGATTGGATAGTAGCCAGGGCTCCAGATAAGAGAATTATTCCAAAACTTAAAAACTTATTTTTGCATTAAACCCTATGGTGTCCGATCTCATTTGAATTGTCTCTTCGAGACGATAAAAATGAGTGGTAACACCATAGGGTTTGGTGCTGAAATGAGTGAGAAAATGTTAGATTTGTTCAATTTACTCCCCTCTTATCTGGAGCCCTGAAACTGTCTCCTGGCTGGTTTATACACTGATGTTAGTGTAAAATTAGAGACACAGGCAGTGTGTAATACTGAGCTGATGACATCATGTTTCTATTTTAAGATATGCTAGCAGATGGACACTTGGACAGTGGTAGCTAGGTGTTTTGTTTAATAATGGTTTACTTCCAATTTATTTTATTTGTTAACTATTTGTACAAATTTACCATACATTGATAGCAATATAATAAATGACCTCAAGTGAGTTAAACACAATTGTGTTGTTTCATTATTTATTTACAAGAGTGAGGTGTTATAGAACTTGTACAGCAGAGCAGACTGTTCTGTAGTTTATCTAGTTATAGTGTGTTTCAAGAAACTCCCCATGAATGAAATTTGATACATAGAACAATATAGTTTAATCTGAGGATCTCCTCCTACCAGTAGCTAGGATATGGGTTATATTATCGTTTTGCATTTCTGTACATTTATAGTTTTTCAGTCAGAGTAATGCTATATCCTTGAATGTGTATTTTTTGCTTTTCAATCCAAGATATTACAATTCTTTGAAAACCTCCAATTTCATACAATTTTGCACACCCATCAACAGCATGAATTACACCACCCATTCTGCTGAATATCATTTTTAAAGATATTTCTTGTTCTCTTTAATCTGTATTTAACCCTTTGACCTTATATAAACGCCTTTAATAATTTCCTCTTGGTATATTTTTACGAGACTCAGACTTCTATGAACTCTTAAAGTGACACTATCCACCTTCCATACAACAGATTTATCCCATCTCTATTATGTTGAAAATTCAAGTTACTATCTTGAATTTTCAAGATAGTTTATGTTGAATTTTCAAGATAAGTATCTTGAAAATTCAAGTTATTATCTTGAAAATTCAAGATATTATCTTGAATATTCAAGATACTATCTTGAAAATTCAACATATTATTTTGAAAATTCAAGATAATATGTTGAATTTTCAACATACTAACTTGAAAATTCAAGATAGTATGTTGAATTTTCAAGATAGTATCTTGAAAATTCAAGTTATTATCTTGAAAATTCAAGATATTATCTTGAATATTCAAGATAGTATCTTGAATTTTCAAGTTAGAATGTTGAAAATTCAAGATAGTATGTTGAATTTTCAAGATAGTATCTTGAATATTCAAGATAGTATGTTGAAAATTCAAGATAGTATGTTGAATTTTCAAGATAGTATCTGGAATTTTCAAGTTATTATCTTGAATATTCAAGATAGTATGTTGAAAATTCAAGATACTAACTTGAATTTTCAAGATAAATTTTTTTCAAAAAATCTGTAAAAGTGGCACTATTCGGCTTCCGTACGAAGGAAACTTTTGTTTTCGTAGACAAACATTTTTCTCTATATACACTGACCTCGTAGATATAGAATTTTTTTTATAATACCCATAAAGGTTGTCGTAGCAATACAGAATACGTAGTTGGCCGCGAAAATTGAAACTGCTCGACTATACGTATATCGTATAATGAGCTTTAAGTATGTCACCAAAAGGGAAACTTTAAGTTTCAATTTCAATATGTTTTCCCCAAGAGAATGACGAGACGGCACTGGCAGATTTAACATAAATATTTAAAATATTAACCCTATATCCCAAAAATACGCCCGTTAAAACGCATTTAATTTAGTCCTCCATTGAAGAAAATAGTTTCAATTTATTGACGATTATGTACAATTATACAACGAAACGAAGTAGAAACTGTGGTACATGAATGTAACCATTATTACACATGGAATAAGTGCAAGTATCGTTAGATAATCTGGATCTAAGTTGGGTGCAGATATTATCATAATTATAGTTATATAGGCTCCCGTTGAGTATAATGTGAAGGAGTGGTTTATTATGATATCACCCTTATTTAAAGGGCAAGAGAGAAACTCAATAAGTTTATTCTTTCGTTTCAATCCTTTTCCTAAGTATTGTAAAATAACGTTAGCATGTATAATTGTAATCATATGTACTTCTGGAAATAAATATGTTAAAACTAAAGGGCAAGCCAATTTGGCTTATGAGACACCTATCTTTATACACACACGGTACATCCCTACTGGCGAGTATCTTCTCTTAACCATTCATTTAAATATGGCTGACGGCTCACCAACAGACCACATAAGTTCAAACCCAGCCTCAGTCAGGATTCGAACCTTCGACCTCCCGTTTCCAAGGTGAGTGCCCTAATCGCTCGGCCACGGTCGTGGTTTACATGTATATCTAAACTTTTATAAGTGCATAACGGAAATTTAGAATGCCTATACATGTAGTCATTTGCAAACTGTTTGACACCCGTCTTTACATTGCATAACTTAAAAAATGCAAGATTTCCACTTCCAAATTGCTCAATTTCTCAATTGCTCAATTGCTCGATGTCTCTTCCAAATTTCCAGATTTCTCAATTGCTCGATTCTCAATTTCTCGATTTCTCAATTTCTCTTCCAAATTTCCAGATTTCTCAATTGCTCGATTTCTCAATTGCTCAATTTCTCAATTGTTCGATTTCTCAATTGTTCAATTTCTCTTCCAAATTTCCAGATTTCTCAATTGCTCGATTTCTCAATTGCTCGATTTCTCAATTGCTCAATTTCTCTTCCAAATTTCCCGATTTCTCAATTGCTCGATTTCTCAATTGCTCGATTTCTCAATTGCTCAATTTCTCTCAAAATTCAGTCACGTGATACGTGTTACCCTTGAAAACAAAATGGCGATTGGATGTACCAGTATTCTGTTTATTAATTTGTTTTACTTCAAAATAGGCATTCAAATGATGTGAAACATGTTTCTATGTAGAATTTAATAATTCCATGCAGTTGTGCAAAACGGTATACTAGATTCTAGATATGGACGGCTGCTATCACATGCGTTTTAGAATTAGTTTATCTCTCCAAATTTATCCAAACAAACTTGTAGAAATGGGGGCGTCCACGTGTAGTATACCGTTGTAAAACTGCATTTTTATACTCATTTTAGCGTTTTAAGAACTAAGGACTGACTAAATAATACATGATTCCATGTTTTACATCATTTAAATGTTTTAAATTCCCAATTTTGAAGTAAAAAACAAACAAATAAACTCTCACTTGCGCCAGAATATCTCCATTCGCCATTTTGTTTTGATCGGTGAGGGCTTTGTTACATCACACGTGTCATGTGATTAAAACATTGTGACAGTGACACCGTGCAATCGAGAAATAAAAAAATTGAGAAATTGAGCAATTGAGAAATTGAGCAATTGAGAAATTGAGCAATTGAGAAATCGGGAAATTTGGAAGAGAAATCGAGTAATTGAGAAATCGAGCAATTAAGAAATTGAGCAATTGAGAAATCGAGCAATTGAGAAATTGGGAAATTTGGAAGAGAAATTGAGCAATTGAGAAATCAAGCAATTTAGAAATCGAGAAATTTGGAAGAGAAATTGAGCAATTGAGAAATCGAGCAATTGAGAAATCTGGAAATTTGGAAGAGAAATCAATTGAGAAATCGGGAAATTTGTAAGAGAAATTGAGCAATTGAGAAATTTGGGAAATTTGGAAGAGAAATCGAGCAATTGAGAAATCGAGCAATTAAGAAATTGAGCAATTGAGAAATCGAGCAATTGAGAAATTGGGAAATTTTGAAGAGAAATTGAGCAATTGAGAAATCTGGAAATTCGGAAGAGAAATTGAACAATTGAGAAATTGAGCAATTGAGAAATCGGGAAATTTGGAAGAGAAATTGAGCAATTTGGAAATTTGGAAGAGAAATCGAGCAATTGAGAAACCGAGAAATTGAGCAATTGAGCAATTTGGAAGTGGAAATCTTGCAATTTTGTTATCACGCAATCGAATTGTGTGAAATCCTGAAGCGGAAATGTCACCGCCGGTCTTTCGTAGATAAGTGTTACATGTAAGTGAATTGTACATTGAAAAGAGTTTGGATCTAAATAAAACTAATCTGCGCTCGTATTAAAAATTCTTCAGTCTTTTTGTTTGTTTGTTTAATTTTGCATAAAAATGCAGACGATAAATTTAGTGGACGATATTGTGTCCATGAAAGCGTTAGAAATGGAGATAAAAATTTCAACGCCGGGCTCCACCAGCTTTTCGGATGAAATTACAGCGTCCCGTCTCTACAGCGACACCTAATGGGAGACACAGATTGTGTGTTGTTCGAAGGGAGTCGTTATAGGGAGGGAACATTAAGATTTGACTAACATTTGCGGCGCCATATGACCATTGTATGTGTCGCGGTGCCGTCAAAACCAAACTCAACATTTGCAAACAGCTTAAATCCAGATCAGACGCCGCGTAACGCGGCGTCTGATCTGGATTCAAGCTGTTTGACACTCGTCACTATATTTATTCTATTAAAATGTCCATATATACGTAATTTTGAAAAAAAAACAGCAGACGACAATTTTAAGCAGACGATATTGCAATAGTGCAAGCGTTAGACATACATGTCCTGTTTAGGGAACTGCGTCAAGGGTCGTTGTAAGGAGAGAGTCGTTGTTGGGAGGGCTGTTGCATAGGGAGGGAGAGCATATGCGTTTATACATAAAAATAACGTTTATTAACATTATCAGAAAGCGGGTTCATTCCTAAGTTTTAGTAAGATCTAATGTCTATGGCAGACGCCATCCTTGCAGGACACGATATGTATGTCACCTTCACCGCTGACCTGCTAACTTGATAACATAGATTTCATATGTCAAAGTACCTGGGCATTTGGGTCAGTATATGTGTCGTACATGTAGCTTTAGCAAACTATAGGAGTTGTCTGCAAAACCACTATCAAAATCGATTTGCAAGCAACTTTCTTCAAGAGAACCAAATAGTTTCGACCCAGGTGAGACGTCGAGTAACCCTGCGTCTCACCTGGATCGAAACTATTTGCAACAGTTGTCACGAATTTTATGACACCATTTGATTTTCAGTCTCTTTAATGAATTGACATGCACATGTGCTAGGAAATATAATTATGCTGGGTTGGGGAAAATATTCAGAAAGCAATAGGTGAAATGTATCAGACATGGACAGACAATGCAGTTTTGACTCGTTGCACACAATTGCTTCCAAATTTACGTTTCGCCATAAGCACAATTAGGGCTGCCATAAGTTGACATAAACAATCCTAAGATTTCTAAATTTGCATTTACAAATCGCACCTTTTCCCCCATCGCCTGTTTATAGTTTTGTTGACACGTGGCTGTTTAAAGCAGACTGAAAGTAATGCAGAATGCGCCTTAAGGCGCATACTGCTTTACTTTCAGCCTGCTTTTAAACTACCATATACTAGAAAAAAAATCCGAAGATATAGGAAAAATCCGGAGATATGGCAGCCCTGCACAATTTCCTTCTAAAAATTGCTTTTTTCAACCTCAACAATGAGGAAGCACTCGGGTGCTTCTAATAATAATTCATTGTAAACAGACTAGTTCTTCTGTACTTAACACAGTTCATTCGGATACAGGTATTCCCTTAACAACAGTGCAATTTCGGTTTCTCTCAAAATACTACGCGTTCAGTCAAACTTGTTTTAACTCTTTCCTCCCTGAAACTTTAAATGGACAATTCCAGTTTCCATCTTAGTCTAGTCTATTTCTGACTTTAAAGGGTTGTTTTTGTCAATGTTTGGCATTGTGACAAACAGTGAAGACCCTGATCAGAGGGCTCCTTTCGGAGCCCTCTCATCTGGGTATTCATTGTTTGCATAGGACGTGGGTACGTTTCACATGTACACTGTTTGAAAAGCACGCCTATATGCGGGACTAGGGTTCAAAGAATTAAGCGACTATATGTCACTAAATAAAGCCTCTTGGTGAACTGTAAAGATTAGGGACTGCTAAATGCAGGACAAAAGTAATGCAGAAAACTTAATGTTCCTGTCTTAAACTATCATCTTTCATAAAGACTACTAAAGTCCAACTTAAGTGGTCGCTTAACACAAGTTTAAAACTGTATACTAATTTTACAGTGGAGAAAACGTTATTCTTTCCCAATAAACGCGTTTACGTTAAAACTGTTATTTCCATTGCAAACAATTTGGAGTCAGATAAGACGCCGGGTAACCCGGCTTTTGAACAAGCTCCAAACTGTTTTCCGCTCAGATTAAAACTAATAATCAGGATTGTCAATAAGTTGTCATTTTCTCCCCTTTAATGCAATGCGTTTGCGTTTCGTTTGCGTTTAAGCTGTAAAGAATAAAGTTTTCTCCACTGTATAACTGTAATACCTTCATACATACAGTTTACAGTGACATTACAATACAGGTGGACGTTTAATGCAGCACAAAATTGATGCAGATTATCTATAAAAAAAAGTGCTATCTTTGAATAATAACATTCCTTTGTGGCTGATTATGCATATTATAAATAACAAACAATTGGCCCTACAACTTGTTGAAGAGAGCGATATATTGTGTTGACTGTTGACGTGCAGCTGAGCACAGCTTGTGTTGATGTTTTGAAAGTACCTGTTCTACTAACCTAGTCCTACTGGCTTATATCTGTGTTGCTGTCTGTTTAGAAAATGTCGTCTGCTTCCCCATTTTATAGTCTACAGGGTTGCCATTTCTCCGGATTTTTCCGAAATCTTCGGGTTTTTCTGAATTTCTCCGGATCTACGGATTTTTTCCCCTAAATCTTCGGATTTCTGCTCTTATTTTTAATGTTTGGAATTTTATGTATTTTTTACTTAGGAAATATTGACATGAGTGCGTCTGATATGGATGTTAACTGTTTGCATATATATGTTAGTGTTATATAGCCTAGCAGCGAAAGGGTTAAAGGTACAATTCCTAAAATCGCGCTTGAAAATTTGGAAATCTTAGAATTTTTATTAGTAACTTGTGGTAGCCCTGAATCTAGCACGTTCGGGTAGTGTGGGGTCGTTCAGAATTCGAGCTCAGTGTCAAACAGTCATACTTGTGTTGAGGGATAACTCTTTATTTCAAAAGTACGAATCCTTCCATAGATAAGTGAGTGCTTAATGCAGGATAAAAGTAAAGCAAAAAGTTCTAAAAGAGTTTTCTGTTTTTCTTTTGTCAAGTATTTAAGCTGAAAACTGTAATTAAGACATATAATTCCATCGTTTTAACCCAAGTCTGGCTGTATACATTTAGTCTATAATTATTTTCGTGATATGAGGTTTCTAGGTTAGTAATATATGTCGGTTTTACAGTGGAAAACGTTATTCTTACCGAGAAACTGTGTCTGATCAGGCTCCAAACTGTTTGCCTTTCAAATTAAAACTATTTTGTGAACAATTTGTTGTCATTTAAGTGTAAACTTAGTAACCCTTTGCCCCTTGTTTGCGTTTAAAAAGGTGGAATAGCGCCTTATCCATTGTCCTAGAGAGAATATTCATTTATTTTTACAAGAACGATCTATATTTACATGTCTGGAATGTAAATCACTCAGACAGAGAGTGACTGCCTTAGTCACAGGTACTTGACACATTTTGATTTTGATGTTTTTCCTACGGCATACTATTATAATAGAGAAACGGTTTACAACGGGAATAGAGCAGGTAGTCTAAAACTATCAACTTGAACTGCTGCCAAAATCGACTAGATCACTGAAATTCGCTCGTGGTGCCCTCGAGAAAGATCAATGTTTTAATATTATTTTACTTCTTATTTGACGAAATTCCGTCTAATAACGCAACGGTACATGAATTTATAACGAAAATGTACATAAAAATTGGCCATGTCGTTTCTGACTTCCATTCGAATGTGCGTTCTTCAGGTTAAAAAGAAAGAATTAGGGTTTCGCCAATGTACTTGTCTGCGAACACAAGACAGTGTGGAATGCAAGAAATATGTAACTGTTATTGGGTACAACATTCATTGCTAACAATGGAAACACCAGAAGACCGTCTCATCAACAGTTAGCATTGTCGTATACAAAGAATCTGTCGACTAGAAAATTTTAGGAGTTGATTTATCTACAATTTTCTTTCAATAAATATAACCAGAGTGTTAAAAGGATGAACCCAGACAAGAGTTACCCAGCGTCTCGTTTTTGATCAAAACTGTTTGTAACAATAATCACAAGTTCGTCGGCAGCATGCAGAAGGCTAACAATCTTCCGACGAGTGTTGCTTTAGGATACAGAAAATCCTGCTATTACAATCAAACTAACTGCCTAAGTACAATACAGTGAAGAAGACGTTATATGCTTTCAATTAAACGCAACATTACACTTGGCAAATTTGGCAAGCACACAAGCGCAATTCACTGAAATAACGTAAATGGCAATTGTTTAGAAATGGTTTGTTTTGAGTGGCAAACAATTAGCCCTTGTCTGATTTGACTCCGCACTGTTTGCGTTATAAATAAGACATAAGCATAAGGCTTTTAGCATTAACGCGTTTATTGGGAAAGAATAACGTTGTATCTACTGTACCGGTGCCAGTTTAAAGAAGGATGATGGTTAACAGAAACTCATTCAGGAAGCTTTTTAGCTCGCCAGTACAAATTACGAGATGAGCTTATGCTATACCCCGACGTAGTCGCCGTTATCGTCATATTTGTTGTCGTCGGCGTCGTCGTTAGTGACATACACTTGGGTTATTGCTTCCATGTTTGGTAGCATGTGTATATGGATAAGACCTTTCCATGGGCGTAAAAGGTTTGACCCCAGTTACATTGACCTTGCACTTATGGTCCACGTTTAGGTTTAGAAATCTGCATTTAGGTTCCGAAAAATGCTTATAACTCCTATAAGTCCCTTGAGATATTGCTTTCATATTTGGTATGCATGTGTATATGGACAAGACCCCAAACAAAGCTGTTTATCACTCGTCATTAATTTTTTTCTGTTCTGACAAAATGTCCAATATTAAACTTTGAGAAGAACAGCAGAAGATAATTTTAAGCAGACGATATTGCAGCAGTAAAAGCTTTGAACATTATTGTCCTGTTTAGGGAACTGCTGCAAGGGTCGTTGTTAGGAGGGAGTCGTTGTTGAGAGGGCCGTTGTAAAATTGTATCACTGGAAAACCTTATCCATTTCAAACAGCTTATGGAAATATCAGACGCCCTGTTAGCCACCGTCTAATATGGCTCCAATTTGCTTGCCAATCGAAAAATAATACAGTGCTCCCTCTACAACAACACCCAATGGGAGACAAATATTGTTTGTGTTGTTCGGAGGGAGTTGTTATAGGGAGTAATTTAGCTAACATTTGCATTAAGCTTTAATCCATATCAGACGCCGCGTTTGATCTGGATCTAAACTGTTTGACACCAATATCAACGTTTCCTAAGTCAAACACGTATCATTTTCCAAATTTAAAAAGGAAGAGCAAAAATCCGTTGGTCCTGAGAAACGATGAAAACTCCGAAGATTTCGGAAAAATCAAGAAAATGGCAGTTCTGATTTCGTCTTAACTGAAAATATACCGTGTTCTCCATTGTAGCCAAGAATGGAAGTGGCATCCTGATAAATAGGAAAACATGCATTTTGCACATCTGAAGGCATTTTTGCTTGATGTTTTGTTCAATGTTTTCAACACATATCTTACAGTATAGTTAAGCAATATATTTACATAGAACTGAACATCGTTAATCATATTTGTTCTTTAGTTTATTGCGCATTTTATATAGCAACCAAGTTTACTACACCTACATTATTATGGTCTTTCGATTGAAACAGTTCACAAAGTTTGTACATACTGGTTTTAATTCTGAAATAGTCACTGGTGTATCTTCTTCTTAATTATACCTTTATAACGTTCGCATTTAAAGATTAACGGGACTCATCTATCGTACATAATATAAAGCTATGTATAGTGGTGAAGATGATATTCTTTTCTATAGAAACGAAATCAAAGACATTGTCTTATACCTAGTCCCTAGTCAAAACACTCAGACAAAACTGCCGGGCCCGTACAGTGGAGAATGTGTTATTCTTTCCCAATAAACGCGTTTACGCTAAAACTATTATTTGCAGTGCAAACAGTTTGGAGCCAGATCAGACGCCGGGTAACCCGGCGTCTGATCAGGCTCCAAACTGTTTGCCACCAAGATAAACATGAAATATCAGAATTGTCCAAAAGTTGTTCTTTTCTAAGTTTTAGCGCTTTGCGTTTGCGTACGTTTGCGTTTAAACGGGAAAGAATAACAGATTCTCCACTGTATTACGAAACGTCAAAAACGGTCGTAAGTCAAAACTTTCAAATACATAATTGTAATTTCTGATTTCTCCATCAAGACGATTCCAAGGAGACGTCACAAGATAGGAATAGAAAGAGAAATAAATAATAATTGAGAATTTTATAATCCGACTTAACGACGCGGGCTCTTGGTGAATACAATTACCTGGGCCCGGGTGCATGACACACCGCTAAATCTCCTCGCTAAACTATCCGATAAATTCTACCTGTCCGTTAGTTACCTGTCAACTAGAGCGAGCCACTAACTGGCGTGCACATGTCGAATTTACCTTGTAGGTAGTTACCTTGGAGCTAGTACACTTAGTAGCCAGCTAAAGTCGGGTTAAATTTGGTGAATGCATTGAACACGAGTGAACATAAGCGTTTTGGCTAAAAAACCACTTCATACTTTGTTTTCCATTGTGTATATACATTTGTATACTGAAATTGGATTGGGGGGGGGGGGGGGGGGTCCTTATGTTGTAAGAACTTATGATCCGAACCCGTTTTCTTGTTCTCTATAGTTCAACATCATTATGCCAACAATGCATCAAGCAAATCATAAACTTTAATTGCTGAGTTTAGTTTTTACAATGTAATCAGTTTGGATCATGATATGACAGATAGACTTGGCAGCTGATCAGGATCCAACTATTTAGCACTTATGTTGCGTTAGATCAAAACAATGCAGTAAAAAAGCAGACGACATTATGGGTTGAAAAGGTTAGTTAGAAACTAAGTATATTTTATTCAGATTAAAAAGCTACAATAAGAGAAAAAGAGGAAGGACAGACATACAGGGACAGAAAGACGACAGGCAGGGGAACAAAGACATAAAGTGAAAGGAAAGAGAGAGGAAGCAAGAGAGGTTAGGAGAGAGAGAGAGAGAGAGTTTTAAAAGGCATGTATACATATACACATACAGAAGTGGCGCAGACAATAGAGAGAGAGAGAGAGAGAGAGAAAAAGAGAGAGAGAGGGGGAAGAGGATAGACAGTGATAGACAGACAGATGTGCGGACAGACGGTTGCTAAGCTGTTAAGTTACTACGCATTACACATAACGCGAAAATTTGGTACATGTTAAGTATTCTTGTTCTGACCCGTAGTTGATCAAGATCCTAAATGATTGAACCTCGTACCGATATTCAATTTTGAAGGTTATTTCATTATAGAGTTATTAGTGTGTTATTATTATTGCATTATTCTTTAAAGATGTGCTTTATGGGAAAATCGTGTTTGATAGACATGATTTAACAACTCTTTCACCACCGGAGTCACATATAGTCGTCTTTGCAAACAGTTTGGATCCAGATCAGACGCCGCGTCACGCGACGTCTGATCAGGATCCAAACTGTTAGACACTCGTATCAACATTTCTTAAGTCATACTACATAGGATCTTTCTTTTAAGCGATATTACAAATAAGAACATTAAAGCAGACGACAATAAAACGGTGTAGGGGTAAAAACTCACGATTGATTGGCGCCGAAAGGGTTAAAAGAAAACATTATGGCAGCAAAACACACAATAAATTGTTTCGTTGTTACTAACAGAGCTCTCTGCGATTATGTACTAATTATTATTATGTATTGTAAATTCATCTTTGTATTCTGAAATCGGTTCGTACTTCTTTATGTTACAGAAAACAGGGTCTCAGTAAAAACAGTTTGGACCCTGATCAGGACCCGCTTTTTCCAAATTACAGGTTTCAAGCGTGGAATTGGTTGAACTATTTCAATGCAACCAACATCCTATGGCGTATTACATCCATACAGTGGATAATACGTTTGTCTTTCCATTCCGCTTAAGCTAAATTGTTTTATGTTCTTTGCTTACAGTGTTGGAGCCATATCAGATAATGGGTAACCCGGCGTCTGATCAAACTCCAAACTGTTTGCCTCTCAGGTAAATATGAATCATTATCATCGACATATTCCGTTGTCAATTAAAACATGTTATTGTATTGTGTTTGCGCTTAGTAAAATGTAAATATCAAACAGAGAAAATGAAAAATGAAATAAAATAACAAAAATAATCAAACAATTTTGACCTTGATAAGACACCGAGGTGCTATGTTTCTGATCTGGATCCCAAATGTTTCTTTAACGCGGCTATGCAAGCTGACTTAGCTGGCTACTAGCGGATTTATCGCTGCACTGAGTACCTCTAAATTTAGCGGTAAAACTTAACTTGTAGTTAGTCAATTTTGCGCTCGTGCAACACTAGTTATCTTACCTGTCTACTAAAATCGATTTTTAACTATCAACTAAAACTTTAGTATGTTACTAGAATTTAGCGGTGTGTCATGCAACACAGTTAGTTTATCTTGTAGTTAAAAATCGATATTTATCTCTCAGCGAGGGATTTAGTATACAGGTAAGCTCTAACTATGTGTCATGCACCCGGGCCCTGGTGGTGGTGATGATGGTGGGGTCGTGAACGGCATTTTAGAGTATACTAAACTGATGGAAATGGAAGCGACTATTCTAGCACAAACGCGTTTATTGGGAAAGGATAACGTTTTCTCCACTCTACATATATCAACTTAGTCACACAGAAATCTTTCCGGTACTTACATAGAGGTCAGCAGTAAGACACTGGGTCATCCAAATCAACAGACTAGCCAGTTGAGTGACCCATGCTATCTGTGTTATTAGTGCAAGAAGGTGACCGCAACGACTCATATGATTATACAGTGGAGAAATCGGTATTCTTTCCCAATAAACGCGTTTACGCTAAAACTATTATTTCCATTGCAAACCGTTTGAAGCCAGACCAGACGTCGAGTTACCCGGCGTCTGATCAGGCGCCAAACTCTTTGCCACTCAGTTTACAATGAGTCGTCAAAATTGTCAAAAAGTTGTCATTTTACTCATTTTAATGAACTGCGTTTGCGTTTCGTTTGCGTTTAAACGGGAAAGAATAATGTTTTCTCCACTGTACTACTACAACTACTACCCTTGACCAACGTCAGATGACCCTGCCTTTGTTTACTCTTCGAATACAGTTGAGACGAAGTTGTTCATTCTCAGTAAAGGTGTTTATGCTAAAAGTAAAAACATTGGAGCCAGATCAGACGCCGGGTGACCAAGGCGTCTGATCAGGCCCACGCTGTATGTTACCCATTTAGGAAATACAGTGGAGAATCTGTTATTCTTTCCCGTTTAAACGCAAACGTACGCAAACGCACGCAAACGCAAAGCGCTAAAACGTAGAAAAGAACAACTTTTGGACAATTCTGATATTTCATGTTTATCTTGGTGGCAAACAGTTTGGAGCCTGATCAGACGCCGGGTAACCCGGCGTCTGATCTAGCCGTAAAACACTGGGTCATCCATATCAACAAACTGGCTGGTCGAGTGACCCACACTATCTGTGTAATAGGGCAAGACCTCAAACTGACCACCAATCCTGACCAACGTCAGATGACCATGGTTTTGTTTACTCTTCCGTTGCAATAGTTTTTGTCTGCAGTGTTTTAATAACTGCCGTCTGCTTGTTTTCAAAATTTAAATGTTTTGAATTTGGACTAAAGTAAGATTGAATCTGACCATGCCCCATTCTGCTTTACTTTCCATCCTCTTTAAATAGTCACCTGTTTTCAAAATTAGAACCAGCTAGGGTATTGGATAAAGGGTTAACCCTTTACCCATGACAATAACCTATTTATAATATTAAAGACAGGTGATCACTTAAAGCAGGTTGAATGTAAAGCAGAATGTGCATTTAGGCACATTCTGCTTTACTTTCAGCCTGCTTTAAACTACCATCTGTTAGGCTATATAAAATTATTTGTTATGGTAATTGTTCATGAGGGTATAAACTGGAACTATTTTCATCAGCGGAAGAATACATTAAATACGCTAAAAGTCGCTTCTACGGGATAAAGGGTTAATCATTTCTATGCTGCACAAAAATGACGTCTGCTATGATTGTGGCATGTAAGTAAATCATTCTTCTCTATGATTATTAGCATATGATCCGAGTGGCAACATTTTGGATCATGATCATATGTCCAATTACTAGACAACCGATGTAGATCCAGATTGTTTGCAAACTCTCGTTTCAAAGTTATAGCTACAGTGGAGAAAACGTTATTTTGAAACGTAAGTTTTACATAGTATATCTACACTGAAATGACGAAAATGGCAATAGTTGGAAAATTTTCACGATTTGTTTTACTCTGAGTTGCAAAAAGTTTGGAGCCTGATCAGACGCCGGTTACCCGGCGTCTGATCTGGCTAAAAACTGTTTTAATGGACCTAATAGTTATAGCATTTATGTATAAATACGCGTTTACTAAAGAAACGAACTGAACTTTTTCGGCGTTTTTAAAAGCGAAATAAACGACAGAAAGTGATAGGCAAATTTACCGAGCATTTTCTTTCGTTTATTTCGCTTAAAGGCCGATTATATTTGCTGTTATTTCTAATATTAATTGAACATTTTATTAGTATACATGCATGTATGTTTAACATAAGAGGTTGTTAACACGAATAAAGTGTACCCTGAAAGGAACAGCCATTATTATTGCCATTACTCCGGGAACGCCACAGAATGATTCGCGGAGAGTAGGTCCATAAGCCCCGCCTCCACTACGAGGATATACACAAGTCCCGCCCGCTAGAAAAATTGCGTTTATACGAAATTAAAGTCACGTTGTTCAATAGAATTGAATGAGGCAAATGTAAATATTGGGAAAAGAATAACACTTTTTCAAAGGTAAAGGTTTCACAGACAATTTGGCAAAGTTCTGCATTTACAAACAAATTGGATTCAGATCAAACGCCGAGTTACTCGAATCAACATGCTCTCAGTCGAACTTGTCAAAGATTGAACTTAAGATAAACTTGCAGACGATGCTTTTTACGCAGAAGATAACGGGCGCTACAAGAGCTAATGACCTCCAGGTGCATACATGTATGTCATGACGGTCGGTCTGTCGGTCGCTAAGTTAACATATATGTGCCCAATATAGATTCTTACATGTATGTTTAAAATTGAATTAGTCCCGACATGATGCCTGTTCTAAAAATTTCATTTCGGTTTATTTTATATTTTAATTCATACCAGCAAACCGTGTAGACTCTGATCAGACGCCGCATTATGCGGCGTCTGATCAAGGTCTATACTGTTTGCATATGTCCTATATATAGGACCGCGGGCAGAAATTGGTTAATATTCATAGTATTGATTATGGACCCATGAAAAACAATTAGCAAAATACGCACTAAACGAGTTTGGTTCAGTGCATTTATATATGAACTAAAACTAGATCGAATCAGTACAGACCCTGAACAAGTAACATTAAGCCCCCCCCCCCCCCCCCCCCCCCGTTTACAAACCATACATACCGGTATATTTGATTCCAGCATAGAATATGTTAACGTAAGATGTCGAATTTCCCGACAACCGATAATGGACTCAGTTTTTTGCGCACATCTAATAGTTACAGTTGGAGAAGACGTTATGTTTCTTAATAAACTCGTTTGTATTACATGTACAGCACTCCCTCTCTACAACGACACCAAACGGGAGACAATAATTATGTGCGTTGTTCGGAGGGTGTCGTTATAGGGAGGGTAACTTGCAAACAGCTTGAATCCAGATCAGACGCCGCGTAACGTTACTCGTCATTAAGTTTTTTTCTGTCAAAATGTCAATTATGTAACTTAGAGAAAAACAGCAGACGACAATTTTAAACAGACGACATTGCAACCGTGAATAAGTTGGCCATAATTGTCTTGTTTAGGGAACTGCGGCAAGGGTCGTTGTAAGGAGGCAGTCGTTGTTGGGAGGGCCGTTGTAGGGAGGGAGCGCTGTATTGTTATAACAATTATTTCCATTGCAAACAGTTAGGAGCCAGATCAGATGCCAGGTAACCCGAAGTCTGATCAAACTCCTGGCTGTGTGCCACTCAGAAATAAATCCCCAAAAGGTTTTTTTCTACATTTTAATGCAATGCGCTTCTTTCATAGGGGAAAGAATTACGTTCCCCACACTGTGCAGTTACAAGTTCTACATTAAGAAAAGTCGGTCTCTACACTTGCGATCTCAATGAGTGTAAAATATTGGCCGAATATTGACCCTCTGCAAGAATGTCAAAAACAACAACAAACACGATTTTACTCACTGTGTGAAAAAATAACCGAATACTACAAAACTCAAGGTCAACATGTTTGCATAATAGGGTGTGTACAATTGCAGTGCTTTGGTTGGTTGTTTTTTCTGTCACGTGAAAAGGTGTAGAGAAAGAATGAATTCGGTGATGCCGTAAACAGCCCCTAATATTGGCCTTGATAGACAACCATAGACCGATATTCTCCGAGTCAGCAAAGTTCACATAGTAAATAGTTCCCGCACACATCACATGCTTGTTTTGAAATCTATGCAAATTCGGTCGCGACCTCAATGAAAGCCAATCAGAGAGCGAGGCGTGTGAACTCCGATAGTATAAATATAACACAAATCGTGTGCTATTTCAATAACATTGTTCAGCTGCAGAAGTTTGGATCAGAGTTAGATATTTTTCATTGTACTGTGTTCTTATACTTGAGATTAAAAAGTAACTATGAGAGAAAGATACTTTAGCGGAGATGACGGTTACAACACCGGTAAATACCATTGTTATTACATTTCTATGTTCTCTTATTTGCAGTATGGTTTTACAGCTATAGCAGAGCTCGAGATAAGGGGAGTATTTCAAAAACTAAAATCTTATTTTTGCATTAAACCCTATGGTGTCACTACTCATTAGAATCGTCTCGAAGAGACGATTCTAATGAGTAGTAACACCAAAGGATTTGGTGCTGAAATGAGTGAGAAATGTTGCATTTGTTCAGTTTACTCCCTCTTATCTGGAGCCCTGCTATAGTCTGTTTCAGTTTTATTGTATGCGTTGTACATCATCTAAAATGTTCATTTAACACATTCATCGAAAACTGTGTCATAATCGGAATTGCTAACAGTTTGGATCATGACCAGACGCCGCGATACGCGGCGTCTGGTCAAGACCGAAACTGTTTGACACTCGTTCAAATATTCCTGAAAGACCTTTCCTCGGTCCATTGAGGGACCACCAGCATATTGTTCTGGAGGTGTCAATGTAACTGTAAAGCACGTGCAACACAATCTCGTTTTACATAGTGAGGTCCATATTATACTCGTGCTCTAGTGATTTTCAATGGTTATTTCTAACCAAACTATCAAATATAAAGGTCCGGTCTCACATAATGGTTCAATATGCACAAGACCCATGCTTTTTTCAAGGAAATTGACAGTACTTAAATAATCTGGCAAGGCGTTATGATCAAAAGGTCGTCAGGCGATGTCTTTAAGTCAAAGTGCTTGAAATATAACTTTGAAAAAAATAATTGCACACATACATTTAGGCGTTAATACTATTCGTATGCTATGGTTTTATGTTTAGCTGTTGTAAATACATAATACCTTTCGACTGTGGAAACAGCTATGCATACGAGTATCAAATTTTTGATCGATCCCGATAAGAACCTACGCTACTCGGCGGCAAACGTCTAATCTGGATCAGAACCTAGCAACTACCAAAAGATCTAGTCTATCTAGGATAGTTTTAGCAAGTAGTGGTTCTCTGGTATTCATTCAGCCTTCATTCAATTACAGTAGCCCCCTTATTACGTTCACTAAATGAGGTTAATAGTTTGTGTTAAAGGCAGATGAAAGTAAAGTAGAGCTCTCCTGTTGGAGCTTTATGCTTTGCTTGCATGTTGCTTTGTCTGTCACTTGTCTTTAATACTATCGAGTGTACTTATTTCAAGTAGTCGTAATAGAGGGACTTATTGTACTTGGTCAACATATTTTATGGCCACAAAGCATTTCAAAGTTCGGCAATTCAACTTATATTTTATTGTTCTTCTTTCAGACAGTTCTGATGGATCTCTCGAGCGCCTAGAGAGGCTTGAGCTCGACACCATTATTGACGAGAATGAGGTAAGTGCTCGTGAACTAAAATACCAATGCGTTTCTAGTTTTAACCCTTAGTCCGCCAAATAAATTGTCGTCTGCTATATTTCTCGTCTGCTTTAAGTTTCAAAGTGCTTCAAAGTTGCTCAAAATTGCAGAAAATGTTGTCCGAGTGTCAAACAGCTTGGATCCGGATGAGACGCCGAGTTACTCGGCGTCACATCCGGATCCAAGCTGTTTGCATATGGAGCGATAGTCGTGAGTGGCAGGCTAAGGGTTAAAGACAGGTGTAAGATCGGGTTGAAAGAAATTCTGCTTTATACTCATGTCTTCTCTTGTGGTGGACGACAGCCATTAACTCATTAATATCCACACTGTCTGTCAGTTGTCATATTTCTCAAAGGTAGTTTGTAGAAATCGAGATTAAAACATCGGTATTGGTGTCAAGCGTTTTACAAATGTTTTATGCTGTTGGACTCCGGCCAAAGTTTGAATGGGTATGGTGCTATTTTGTGACGCTCATATTTTTGTGAGAACGGGTTCTTTGCGTAAAGATCTTGTAACAAAGTCACGTGATTGTAGGCGGGGCAAGTTCAGCCAACTAAATGCTTCGTTTGCGTACAACTTTCTCACGGTGTACAAAAAACACGACGACCTTACAATGAACTCTGTTGTTGTGTTTATACTAAAATCTTGGTCAAGTAGACGAATTTTGTGTTGCTGTCGATACCTAGCAAGATTTTCAGTCGGACTAGTTGTGAATGTAGCCTAGATCCCAGACAATCACAAATATGTCGTCTGCTATGAATTATTGAATGTAAACAATGTATCACTTATTTCAAGGAAGAACTCTGGTGAAGCTACACCGTTTGATTTCTTCACTGACATTTTATCATTTGTTCACAACAATTATTGTTTACCTTGTTATTCTGATCAAACGTCGTGATACGCGGTGTTTGATCAGGATCCAAACTGTTAGCAACTTAATCTAACCATCTAAGCTGATTGCTAAATTTATAAATGAGAAATAAAAGCAAACGACGATTATTTAAAATTGATGACGTCTTCACTCATGGCAGCGGGTGGGTTGATATAGATTACATGTAGATTCTACTTTGTTTAGCGTTCAAAATGTGAAACATCGATGCACTACAAGTGTTGTTCCACCAGATAGGCGTTGATCTTTTTGAAACAGTGATTGATATTCAGTGATTTTTTTACCTGCGTGTCCTGAGTCCTAGGTCCTGGACTCGTTAAAATCTTGTGGGACTCATAACTTTAAAATCTGTGAGTCCATTTTGGTAATAAAGATATAGCTGGGACTCATAGTTTTGAAGGCCAGCGAGTTCTGGGGACTCATAGTTTTGAATTTGTGAAAAAAATCACTGGGTCACCGTATTGGTACAAAACCTTTGTTCCTCGAGGTTAAACGAAGGATATTGTTTCGTATGTTACAGGCAGATTTTGGTATACTGTTTGACGTTGATGGGGTTCTAGCCAGGGGCTCGACGCCTCTCAAGGCAGCCCAATCCGCCATTCGCCTGCTCCAGGACGATAAGGGTCAGATGAAAGTCCCAATTGCCTTCGTCACCAATGCCTGCAACCGCAGTAATGATAAAGCCCAGCAGATACAGAAATGGCTCAACATTCAGGTGACTCCCGACCAAGTCATCCATGCCCCGACGCCGGCGAAACTGCTGACAGAGTTCCATGACAAGCACGTTCTGGTCGTCGGACAAGAGCATCGAGTAGAAATAGCCCAAGAGTATCCTTTGAACATAGAAAACAATAGTTTGCACTAAAATCACTGCGAAGAAAATTTACAAAGAGGGCTATAGAAACGGCATAGGTCAACTATGGGTATACAGTAAAACCTCTCTATTACGACCACTAAATTGTGTTATTTATCAGGGTGCTAGCGATAGGTGACCGCTTAAAGCAAGGTGACAGTGAAACAGAAAGTTCCTTTAGGAGCTTTCTGTTTCACTGTCACCTTACTTTAAGCTGCACAGCGGTTTAAGCTAACAGGAAATGTAAAATAATAATAGCCGTTTTTGACTAATAAGAGATGACTTTTGCAATGTATTGACTATTTGTAAACAGTACATGCCCGGACCAGAATGCTCTACAGGAGCAATCTGAACTGGGTCTACAGTGTTTTGTTAGGACAAGTTTACTCTTCACAAGTACACTGTTTGTAAAATGACGCATATATACGTCACTAGAAATGAATGGGTTTAATACGAAAATCGATGTACATGTTGTTTTAAAGGGAATCTTATATAAAATATTTATTAATCCTATATAAAAGCAAATAGTACGACATACATTAATTTTATTTAATTTTAAAATGAAAACAAACATGCAGTAAACGCTCGTGAGCGATCACTTAATCCTTTAACTCTCAATGACGCCTTAAAACGCGTTTGCAAACAGTTTGGGTCCTGATCAGACGCCGCGTGATGCGGCGTCTGATAAGGACCTAAACTGTTTGACACTCTTATCGTTATTCATAAAGTCCCACAACCTTAAATCTAACTTTTAAACTTGTCTTGCAGACAACAATTCTAAAGCAGACGACAATAAAGCGGTGAAGGGGTAAAATTCTCCCGAATAATTTGATCATGAAAGGGTTTAAAGAAGACACATTTGTGGTCTTCTATAAAGATGCTCTTTTTTGTAAGTTTCCTTGACCACTGTTCTTAGTCTTGGCTTTGCCAATGTGCACACTATTGAGGATGTGAAGAACGCCTACCCACTTCTCGACATGGTAGACCACGAGAATAGACAGACCGTGGCCCATGGAGTTCATGAGGAGGACCCTAACTTCCCACAAATTGAAGGTAAGACAAATTGTAGTTTGCCATGTAAAGTTACGAAACTGTTACAGTTTCAAATTATTTACATTTCCCTGCCAAATTAGAACTTTATCACAAAGCCTGTTTCTAGTTCTGAAGATAGGTGACCAATTTACCCGCTCACTTTCTTTCCTCGTTTACAATGGTCATTTGCATACAATTTCAATCCTGATCAAACGCAACGTATATTTTTATGTCAAAAGAACCCAAAGTTTCAATATGAGTAGTTAAAGCAGGTAAAATTGTTTAAAGCTAATGACGTCATGGCAGTGAAGGCGTTAACGCCGGTTGAAAGTAAAGCAGAATGCGCATTAAGGCGCAATAAAGATAAAACGTTCGGACATATTTGGTTCGCTCGCTCTTATCTGGAGCCCTGCTTGCAACTACATGTAATTCATTCTCTAACTCTGCTTTACAGCTGTTCTTCTGATTGGAGAACCCACACGGTGGGAGTCGCACCTGCAACTGCTGATTGACCTTCTGTTGACGGAAGGCCGACCCACGGCCAGTCAGGTGCCCAAGTCTGTCATGAATGTCAATCAACTTCCAATCATCGCATGTAACATGGACCTAGTCTTCATGCACCAAGCTTGTATGCCACGGTATGGCCATGGTGCTTTCTTGGTGTGTCTAGAGGCATTATACAAGGTACTAGCATAATTCTGTTTTTATCCCTTTCATACAGATGTTTTTCTTTCCCAATAAAAGCGTCTGTGGTTCAACAATGAAGCTCTTTGCAAACAGTTTCGAGCCAGATCAAACGCCGGTAGTTCAGAATAGTGCAGGAAAGTAATGAAGCAGTCATACAGTCTAAACTATGTCATTCTTTCCCGTTACTAGACTGAAATGACGAAAATGGCAATTGTTTGAAAATGATCACTATTTGTTTAAATCTAAATGGCAAACAGTCTGGGGTCTGATCAGACACCGGTTTACCCGGCGTCTGATCTAGCTCTAAGCTGTTTATATTGGGCATAGTGATATTTGTTGTATCTGCAACATAACTGTTAGCTGAATCGGGTTGAGCTTTTTGTATTACAACGACAACGTGACAATAGGATTCGGAACATAATTGTTAACGTCTGCAAACATGCAATCACATGTTTTTCTTTCAAAATCCTTCCTTCATGCGATACGATTTCATTGTTTTGAATAGTTTTATAAGATGAACAGTTTGCATTCATAGTTTGTTTAACCAAATGCTACTCCGTCAAATTTATAGTTTCCATGTTTTAATATTTTTCAGAAAATAACTGGTAGAGATTTGGAATACAAAGCCCTCATAGGAAAACCATGTGAGATCACATACCGGTATGCTGAACACGTGATCGGTGACGTTGCCAAGCGACTCCAACTTCAACGACCAATCAGGAAGCTGTATTTTGTTGGGTAAGTTTTTCTTGATATACTTTATAAATGTTGGATCAGAGTGCTCAAGCACATGTAAACTACAGTACATCCTCTCTTTATATTATCGAACGACTTGGAACGCATAATAGGCATTTTAAAATCTTCGTGGATGTTTAAATGCAAGATATAGTATTATACAAGTAGATGACAACTAAAATATGTGGGAGTATTGCTCAATAATCAAGTATTTTTGTACATGCTGTTAGATTAGTCTACATGTAGTTCTAATAGAAACCATGTTTTATTTTAATTGTCTTCAGAGATTCTATTCTGAAATATATTGAAAACTGGTCATTGAAACCAGCAAACATTTTCTACTTTTCTTTTGACAATATTCAGTTTCCAATTCAATCCGAGGCCAGTTTGACTATTTAGGATGGATTTTGTCAACGTTTTGCAGTACTACAAATAGTGCAGACACTGATCAGAGAGGTACTATAGGAGCCCTCGGATCTGAGTCTTCAATGTTTGCATAGGATAAGAGTATTTTTTACACATGTGAGGAAGAGTGTGTAAAGATATACATTGTATTTTCTGATCAGTTTTAAAATCTTAACATATCAATCAATCATCATAGAGTTTATAAGAGCTTTTGTATTTTCCAGTGACAACCCCAACGTAGACATTGTTGGAGCAAATCTCTATGACAGATACCTAAAGAAAGTATGGCAAAACAGAGAAAACGGAAACGCACCGGAAACCAACCACGGACTTCCGGTGAGCCGCTCAATTCCAAACCACATGCACCTCTGTGAACAGACAGTTCGCTCTATGGAGAGCGTACTGGTCGGTACTGGGGTGTACGACCCCCACAAGGACAGTGATAGTGACGATGACGTTTACCATGGCCATCGAGACATCATGCACGAACCGGAACTAGCAAAACCGTCAAGGTACTTACCGGATGTGTGTCACGGAATTGAGCACATACTAAAACAGGAGAACTTTTCACCGCTGTCGGCTACCACGTGAAGGCTGGGGATTATTACGAGATATTCCTAGACATTCCATCAAGTGCATCAGGGACGTTTGCTATAACATGCCCGGCGAAATGCCCACACCTCTACAATATCAGTAGACGCTTCGACAGCAGATTACTGACAAGAGGCGGGCTTGTACAGGGGCGAAAGTGTTATTCTTTCCCGTTCAAGCATAACTTCATGCAAACGTAGTGCCATAAAGTGCAGAATATGATAATGATCTGAATTTGATGGATCTGAGAGCCACACAGTTTGGAACCTGATCAGACGCCAAGTTACTTGGCGTCTGATCTGGCTCCAAACTGTTTGAAATGGACATTCAGTTTTATAGAACACGTGCGTTTGTTTGGGGGAAATAATGGCGTTTTCCCCTTGTAGCTCGGCCTGAAACGGACTTTCAACAAGGTCTCTGGGCTATGGACAACGTTTCATTTGATCTCATTATCGGTTATGACCAGGTTAGCATTTACATTTACGCATGTATATATATTACACTATGTGTACCAGCGATTATTATCTAATAACTATTTGATAATGACTCTGGATTTGTAATTTATTTGTTATTTTATGTCTGATCATTTATTTAGTAAATATAGCTCACCTGAGCAAAGCTTATGGTGTGCTTTTAGGATGGCCTTTCGTCTGGCGTCCATACGTCCACATTTAGTTCGTTACCACTCTAGTGTACATTTAAATGGAATGGAATAGAAACTGTAGTTTAAAAATTTAAATACATTCTTTCAACTTCAGCTTTTAAAGAATTTTGATATTACTTGCAAACACTTTACATGTATACGAGTATAAGATAACAATTTGGATGACCATTGTGCTAAACTTTACCTGTCTTTGATCTATTCAGATTTGCTAGAAAAAGCCATATTGCAATATTCGTTTACATTTAAAGTGTTTACACTCTAGTGTAACCTGTTTGAATGGAATACTAGTTTAATATTTTGGATATAAACCCTAATAGTTGGATAAAACCCAACGTTTAAACTATCAGGTTACATATGATCAGGTGAGCTGTATGATATCAGGGTTTTCAAAGCCCTGTTTTGTTTTGGTTGTTTTGTTTCTTAATATTTTAACTCTTGAACTGCTAAGATTGCTTATATTTGTCGAGTACCATTATCCCATGTTTATTGAAAAACAAACATGAGTTCCAGTGTAATCGGCTAGATTCTGACCAGACGCACATCTACTTGTCATCTGATCTAGATCCAAACTATGTGTATGTCAATTAGATAGCGCTTAGCAGTGTAAGGTTGGTGGCAATGTTCCAGAAAAGAAGGAGCAACTTAAACATTTCCAGCAGTTTTTCTAAATATCTTCAACAAACCGATAACATGACTACAAATCAGGTGCCCGTCTTACGGAACGTCGTACGATACAATCCGGTCGTAAGTAAAAAATTTAAAATGCATATATTTTCTGATTTCTCCATCTAATTCTGTCTTGTTACATCTCTTTGGAATCGTCTTGAAAAGACGATTCCAAAGAGATGTCACAAGACAGAATTAGATGGAGAAATAAATAATAATTGAGAATTTAAGAATCTGACTTACGACCGTTTTTGTCGTACGACGTTTCGTAAGACGGGCCCAGAACCGTCTCTTCGAGAGGGTATTGAAAACAAGGGTGTGGTCGATACATAAGGAAACTATATGTGTAAAACCTCCTTGACTGGAACTATGATTTTGATAATTTAGTGAACCATTCCATAGTGTACACTAGCTAGTCACTCTTACATTTAGAAAATGTACAAAAACTAGTCAACTCTTAACTCTTTCAGCACTATGTATCTCTTGTGGGTTATTAGGTTCCCTTGTGGTTCGTTTTAGTTACCAAAACATGAATCAGTTTACCTGGGATTGTCGTTAGTTTAATAAATTCTGGTCTAAATTAGAAAACAATGCAGACACTGATCAGAGGGCTCCTATAGGAGCCCTCTGATCTTGGTTTACACTGTTTTCAAATGTATTGTGTATATTTTAAACTGGTCCATGGTGTTGAAAGAGTTAATGTTATCAAAGTGTTGTATCACGTTGATGGAAGGAACATTGGGGAATACGTCATTCTTTCTCAATTTATGTTTAAAATTATAATTGGGAAAGAATAACGGACCCCCTGTAGTTTTAATTCTTTCTGGCTCTTACAAAACACCCTGTTGTACTCTTCGAGATGATTTCCGTGAGTAAAGAAAAATACTTTTGTCCAAAGACTAAGCTATATAGAACAGAAATTGTATTGAAACGGAATATGTAGCTTGAGTAATGTTACAGAAAAAGACCTATCAAACTGGGAAAACAGTAGAGACTCGGACTTACAGTTTCTAAGCTGTTTGGCAACTGTCAGATCTCAGTGTAGATCTACATGTATTTCAACTGTTTGCACAAGATACACATAACCCCATAGGTTCTTTTCAGTGATTTCATTTTGTAAGCCAGGTGGCTGCGTAAAGCAGGGTGAAAGCTTTACTCTCGGTCTGATTTAAGCATCCATCTGGCACGGGGTGAAAGCGCTAAAAAACACGGTCCAACATGAGTTTGTCTTTATGGGAGGCTGGCAAGGTTATTTGGATGATAAACAAGGCTTACAGTAATTGTTATTTTGATTTGTCTCAGAAAATAGTTTTTAATGTTTGAGTAAATTATTTGTACTTTGTATTAAATGCTATTATAAATGTAATACATTTGCTAATAAATGTTTTGAAACAAATACTATGCTACATGTCATTTATTCCGGTATTTCTCCAAGTGAAGAATCGAAGTGATTGGTAGAGACATAATTATAATAGTGAAAAGTTTCATTAAACAGTTAGAATGCTCAGTATAGAGGATAAGCAATTCCTTTGGATTGATATGAAAAATACGAGAGTGGGTTGTTATCTGTTTAATAACGAGTCCGCAGGACCAGTTTTTAGCTCACCTGAGCACAAAGTGCTCAAGGTGAGCTATTGTGATCGGTCGCCGTCCGTCGTACGTCGGTGTCGGTGTCGGTGTTGGTGTCGGTGTTGGTGTCGTCCGTTCACAATTTCTTTCAAACAACTTCTTCTCTGAAACCAATGGCCCAATTTTAACCAAACTTGGTCAAATACATACTGTAGTTGTGAGCTTTAAAAATTGTTAAAAAAGTGGGTGGGACAATCGGTCTTGTTGTCATGGCAACCATGCACAATATTTAAAAAAAAATTCTTCTCAAGAACGACTGGTCCGATTTCAATTTGGTTTGCACCAAAATGTTTCTCAATTAATATACTTTCAAAATTGTTCAAAGAATTTTGATCCGTCATAAAACATGGCCGCCAGAGGGCGTGGTTAATATCCGTACTTACATCATCAGTTTTACATAGACTTATTAGCTCACCTGAGCCAAAGGCTCAAGGTGAGCTATTGGGATGGCCCTGTGTCCGTCGTCCGTCGTCGTGCGTCGTCCGTCGTGCGTCGTCGTTAACAATTGCTTCAAATGACATCTCCTCCTATACCGCTGAACAGATTTCAACCAAACCTTACAGGAATGTTCCTTGGGTCAAGCTCTTTCAAATTTGTTCAAAGAATTAAAAACAATGTAGAACTCTGGTTGCCATGGCAACCAAAGTGCTAAAATAAGGAAATCTTAAAAAATCTTCTTGTCTGAAACTACAAGGGCCAGAGCTTAGATATTTGGCACATAGCATCACCTACAGGTCCTCTATCAAGTTTGTTCAAATTATGCCCCTGGAGTCAACATTGGCCCCGCCCCTGGGGGTCATAGTTTAACATAGAGATATATAGTGAAATTTTCAAACGTCTTCTCCTCTGAAACTAATATGGCCAGAGCTTTGATATTTGGCATGGTGACACTTCTAAATGTCTTATACCAATATTGTTGAAATGGTTCTGGTCGGTTGCATATCTAGGTCACAGGAGCTAAAAATAGATTTTTCAATGGAAACTTTAAAAATCTTCTTGTCTGAAACTACAAGAGCCAGAGCTTAGCTATATGGCACATAGCATCGCCTACAGGTCCTCTATCAAGTTTGTTAAAATTATGCCCCTGGGGTCATAATTGGCCCTGCCCGGGGGTCACAGTTTTACATAGAGTTATATAGTGTAAATCACTGATATTTGCAAACAGTTTTGATACAGATCAGATGCCACATTATGCTGCATCTAATCTGGATCCAAACTGTTTGCCACTTATTTACATAGTTTCTTTAATTTAGAATTTGTTTTACATAATTCACATTCAATGTTTGTATAGCAGACAGCAATTCAGCATTATAAGAGTTAAGACCCCTGCTGCAGAACTGACAGAACTGTATTACATAACTGGACTCCGGTCAACTGAGGTACACTGTAACAGCAACATATGGTGTTGTCTGCTACATTTTTATGCACCTGCACAACTTAGTTGGGGGCATATTGTTTTTGTCTGTCTGCTTTTTTGTCTGTTTGTCCATTTGTTTGTCTGTCAGTCCACAACTTTAATCTTAGCCATAACTTTGGAACTACATAAGTTAGAAACTTTATAACTTGGGTCATGTCCTACAAAGGTCAATGTCATTTTTGAATTATTTCCCATTGTCATATTTTCTTGTCCTGGAGATAACTCCAGTTCTACTGATGTTAATCCATTACCCCATACATAATTATGCCTTTTTACGCCTTTAATTTATTCCTCCTCTAAAGAAAATAATTCCATAGTCATACAGTCATAAAATGTAAGAGATAAGAAATAGTTTATATATCTTAGTAGATGATAACTTAAAGCAGGTTGAAAGTAAAGCAGAATTAATGTGCAATAAATAATCATATGGAAATACATGTAGCTTAATGATAAGAGGAAGTGTCATGGATAAAGGCCATAACCCTGTCAACAATATTTTTTTTAAGTTATTCCAATTTGTCATGTTTTTTTTTGTCTGGAAGATAATTCCATTTACAGCTGTATTAAAATGTTGCCTTGCCTAGTAAGCTAAGGCACAATGACCTCAGGTGAGCGAATTAAGGGCCATGGCCCTCTTGTATAGGAAAACCTTTAAAAAATCTTCTTCTCTGAAACCGTAAGGCCCAGACCTAATATATATGGCATCTAGCTTTGCTTTGTGGTCCTCTACAAAAATTGTTCAAATCATGACCCCAGGGTCAAAAATGGCTCTGCCATGGGGCTTATCTGTTTTACATAGACTTATATAGGAAAACCTTTAAAAATCTTCTTCTCTGAAACCGTAAGGCCCAGACCTAATATATATGGCATCTAGCTTTGCTTTGTGGTCCTCTACAAAAATTGTTCAAATCATGACCCCTGTGTCAAAAATGGCTCTGCCATGGGGCTTATCAGTTTTACATAGACTTATATAGGAAAACCTTTAAAACTCTTCTTCTCTGAAACCGTAAGGCCCAGACCTAATATATTTGGCATCTATCTTTGCCTTATGGTCCTCTACCAAAATTGTTCAAATCATGACCCCTGTGTCAAAAATGGACCTGCCCGAGGGCTTATCAATTTTACATAGACTTATATAGGAAAACCTTTAAAAATCTTCTTCTCTGAAATCATAAGGTCCAGACCTTTTATATTTGGCATCTAGCTTTGCCTAACTGTCCTCTACCAAAATTGTTCAAATCATGACCCCCGTGTCAAAAATGGACCCGCCCCAGGGCTTATCAGTTTTACATAGACTTATATAGGAAACCCTTTAAAAATATACCTCTCTGAAACCGTAAGCCCCAGACCTTTTATATTTGGCATCTAGCTTTGCCTTATGGTCCTCTACCAAAATTGTTCAAATCATGTCCCCATGGTCAAAAATGGCCCTGCCCCGGGGCTTATCAGTTCTACATAGACTTAGATAATGGATATTTTTAAAAACAATTGCTTCTCTGAAACCATTGTCTGAATTCAATAATATTTTGAATGAATATTGTTTAAGTGACCCTTTATTAGCACTATTTATATCATTGCCATATTTTCCCCTTTTGCTCAAATAGTAATAATGACAAACAGATTCCGAATTACTTCTTCATGCAACAGTCCACATACATGTAATGACAAACTTCATTTTGCATTGAGTAATATATAACACAATAGTCCTCAGGTGAGCGATTTAGGGCCGCATGCGGTTCTTGTTTAACCAGATAACAACCCATGAAAGTGATACATTTTTCATATCCATCCAAAAGAATTGATTATTTTACTTATTATAATATACATTTTAATGACGTTTTACAGAGAAAACACAAAATTAATTGTTTACGCGATGTCACAAAAATGATATCGTCACTGCAAAAGTGGTATCATCACTAGTGACGATGTCAACTGTGACGCGTATTAATTTTATCTGACTGAAAAATCTCTATAAATCATCAATAGGTATATCATGAAGAGAGGGTTATAGATTCCTTTGGAGTGGTATAGAAAATATATCACGAGAATGGGTTGTTATCTGGTTTTAAAAGCGAGTCCGCAAGACGAGTTTTTTTTTACCAGATAACAATTCATTCGAACGATATATTTTTCATATCCATCCAAAGGAATTTATTATATAAATTTTAATAACGTTTTTACAGAGAAAACACACACAATTTATTGTTTACGCACAACGTCTAAAAAGATATTGTGACGTGACGTCACAAAAATGATATCGTCACTGCAAAAGTAATACCATCACCAATGATGATGTCAACTGTGACACATAGGAACTTTCTGACTGAGAAATCTCTATAAATCATCGATATGTAAATAATGAATAGAGTGTTATCAATTCTTTTGGATTTATATAAAAATATATCAAGAGAATGGGTTGTTGTCCGCAGGACGAGTTTTTTAACCAGTTTAGGCTCAACGTCACAAAAATGTTTTGACGTGACGTAACGAAAATGATATCGTCACTGCAAAAGTGATATAATTACTAGTTATTATATCAACTGTGACGCATGTGAAATTTATCTGACTGAGAAAATCTCTATACATCATCGATAAGTATATAATAAAAGTTCATTTTACACTGTTGAAGATTAAGATTACTTCTAGCAATGTAATAAGAACATGTCAATTTTCAAACAGTTTTGAACCATAACAGACCCCGGGTAACCAGGCGTTTTATTAGGCTCTAAACTGATTGTCACTCAAAATAAAATGAATCGCTATATTTTTTATAACTTATGGTCTACATTTAACTGAATTTAGTTTTATTATTATTCAAACGGGAAATAATTACGTGTTCTCCACTGTACAAGTATTTCACAAAAAATAATTGCAATTACTGTAAACCCACTCTATTATGACCCCTAAATTATGTTGGTTATTAGGAGTTTGGGACAGGCGACTACTTAAAGCAAGACGACAGTAAAACAGAAAGCTCCTATAGGAGCTTTCTGTTTTACTGTCACCTTGCATTAAGCTGTTACCTGTATTTCATACAATAATTAACCTCGTTTTTAGTGGTCGTAATAGAGAGGTTTTACTGTACTTGAGATTGCTGTTCAAAATCAACATACTTGTATTTGATTTGACTGTACAGTAAAACCTCGCTATTACGACCACTAAAACGAAGGCTTATTGATTGTATAATAGACAGGTGATAGCTTAAAGCAATGTGACAGTGAAACAGAAAGCTCCTACAGGAGCTTTCTGTTTCACGGTCACCTTGCTTTAAGTGGTCACCTATAGTAAACACCCTAATAATTAAAATAGTTTAACGGTCGTTATAGAGAGGTTTTACTTTATATCTAGTCAAATATAAATGTTTATACCATGTTAGGGAAGGTATGGTATACAACAGCAGAAAGTATGTTGAGTAGACCAACTTTACTGCGTTTATGTAATGACACGTATCGGACCAGGAAACAACTTAGCATTGTTGCCAGCATAGTACTGTCCCCATGTCTAAAATATACAAGGGTCTGGAAGACGTTATTATTTCCCGATCAAACAAAACGAAACGAAACTAAGGCAATGTAATGCAATGCAATGCAATAAATAACAGGAACACTGAAATTTTAAAAACATTGACAATTAGTTTTAAAATGCATGGCAATCGGTTTGGAGCCCAATCAGACGCAAAGTTGCTCGGCGCCTGAGATTATATCGAACTGTTTGCAATAGTATTATATACATGTAATCGTTTCAGCTCAAACGTATGTACTTGTTTTGCAATAAAGTAACCTATTGTCCCTATAAAACACCATAAACAATAGCCTACCAGTGAGAGTGTGCCACGTTGAATAAAACCATTCGCGCCCAGTGAATTTTTCCATTCTTATATATTAGATTTGCCCATTTTTTATCTAAATGTTGCCTGGTCTAAATTTTCATGTTCGATTTGTTTTATACTGAATTTCCTATCAGCAGACAGTGTAGACTCTGGGCAGACGCCGCATAATGCGGTGTCCGATTAGAGTCTACACTGTTTGCCTATGTCCCTTTAATGAGACTCTAGGCACAAACGGGTTAGGAACTAATTTTCCAAAATGAAAGAGATAGTGGTTTAACCCATTACCCTATAGCCTGTTTATAGTTTTGAAAATAGGTGACTACTTAAAGCAGGTTGAAAGTAAAGCAGAATGCGCCATTTGGCGCATTCTGCTTTACTTTCAGCCTGCTTTAAGCTATTACCAGCTAGAATAAGGAAAATATTAAATATGACACATATTCATTACGGTTTATATTGGAACTATTTTCTTCAGCGGATGAATAAAATGCATGTGCTAAAAGTCGCTTCTATAAGGGAAAGGGTTAAACAAATGTTCCCATATAAACAAGAAAAATGGATTTACGACTCAAAATGTTTGAAGTGAATATCAGTTCCTGACGTGCAAAACAATTTTTGGGGGAAAGTATAACACCCTACCCTCGTTATGCACTTCAATCAACACATTGTATACAGTGGAGAAAACGTTCTATTCTGTTCCAGTAAAGGCGTTTGCGCTTTATGTCCACTGCAAATAGTATAAAACCATGCTTATAAAGCGTTTGAGTCGAGTTTTAAATCATTCTCAAACATTGGATTGAGCCAATCAAATGCTTGAGAACGAACCCAGATTCAACTCAAATGACTCAACTCAAATGATTATATAAGCACAGTGCCTGATTAGAATCTGAGTAACTCGGCATCTGATCATGCTAAAAACTGCTTGTCACTCATAATTGTTTACGAATAACCATTGTAATAATGGGATGGCAGTGAAAGAGTTAACCAAAATAACCAGCACGAGGTATCAAACAATTTAATTTCTGTCGAACGTCAGGCTAGTTGGCATTTGATCTGCATCTGAACTGGTCGCAAATATCAAACAGACAATGTGCTCAAATGCACAGGATTGCAAATAACAAACGTTAATTAGAATTACACCATAATTACGTCTTTTAATGGCTATAGCATTGATACGATTAGGAAAGCACTCGTCTGATTTACGTTCAACCTGCTTTCAGTGGTCACCTATCTACAATACTAGAGACAGGCTATGTTGTAATGGGTTGAATGTAGACACTATTGTGTTGTGTGTTGTTTTATTTAATTTGAACGGCAAACAGTTTGAGCCGGATCTGTCTCCTTGGAATCGCCTCTCAAGCTAAATGCACAATTAAAACTGCATCCAGGTGTTTGGATATTATCAGCGGGACATTTAAACATATTTGTTATGACGCACCTTTCATAATCAGTTAACCAGGAATGCACAATTGTTCATGATTATTGCACTACCCAGTCAGCATTGGACAACGCGCAACGACAGACAACTAAGAAACTGTACATGTCAAGTTAGGATTAAGACTTTCAGACTTCAAAACTTATTCCGTATATATAGTTTGTATTTAAGGTCAGAGGGTCTTTGTGAGGTTAACAAGTCAATTTTAGTGTCGCTCATATATATGAAGGCATACTTTTACCAACTTGTGTTTGTATAATTATACAAATGTAAAACAAAACTGTATCAATTCTTTATGGCTGTCTGATACATGTATGCATGCAGTTAGGTTTAGAAATTCACGTATCAAACATGCATCGGAACTTATACAGTTATACAATCAGATCCGCTGGTTCTTACCTGCGCACGTTATTTGGACGATTGATAAATTACCACAGAGTGACAAATCCACCGTTCTTCAAACTGTAATTAAAATGTGCATTTGGCTTGTTTGTTTATTTGGGTTAAATGCAACGCAATTATGAGAATTCTGGTTAGGTCTATATTTAGCGCCGGTGTGCATGCGTGTTTAAATGTATTATTGTCACTTTTTGACTGGGTCTTACCACTCTGCCAATTCGGCATGTGCTTGTATTAAGTGTATCGATAAACTTGATAATCTTATTTAAAGAACTTAAGAATTGTTATGTGCATAATGAGAAACGAAACCTACTTTGCGCTGGTGTTTGTGCATTTATTGCGATGTGCTATTCTTACATATACAGCGCTTCCGTTACGCGGCGTCTGATCTGGATTCAAGCTGTATGCAAATGTAAGCCAAATTCCCTCCGTGTAACGACTCTCCGAACAACGAACATATTTTGTGTCTCCCATTGGGTGTCGTTGTAGAGAGGGAACGCTGTAGCAGATATGTTTGATTTAACTACTGTTTGAATTCAGATAGGTACTTACTTAATTTATCATGCTAAATAAGACTTTGATAAGCGAATTTGGTGGCTTGCGATTTAGCGTTTGTCAGTATCAAATTTGATAACATATTGCTATTTTCGAGGCACCAAATGCGATCGACATTGAATGTTAAACAGTATTACACAACTGTAAATTGCGTATACGGACTTTGTTACACGTAAAACTATGTGAACTGCCCCTGGAATTCGAAGAATATAGATAGAGATGAACTTTTAGGCAGTATGGCACTCTTGCCTAAAACATCCACCTCTCCCCGTGCGACACATGAATTGACCCCCGTGCGACACATCACTTTTCTGGCAATAATTAGTCTAATTGGACTTAATTTTTCATGAAATCAGCCTGAATGTATATGTAGTATAACAACGCAGTCTTTCATTTCGTTTCAAACATTTGAAAACAGTTCTTTGAAAGCAAAGAAAAACGCCAAAACTAAGGCTGATTATGTCTGAGCGCTGTGACCACAAACTTTGTGCTGAAGTGTTTGAAACATCAGGACACTCTGTGTTATAAAATTGGTTAGCTGGCAATTGATAAATGATTGCTGTGTTCCGTGCGATATAGTATTTACACCTAGCAGTTCTTTAAAAGACAAAATGTTCGTTTCTACTCACCGACTTTCGTTTTTCCATGTACAGTCACATACCCCGCGTACGCCACATCACAGTACCCCCGCAAGATGCGTTCTACACGGTGAAGTGGTTTACAGTGGATGGATGGATGAGTTGGGTTTTACGGCACTGCGACACAAAATAGGTCATATAGCGCCGATGGTTTGATGAGGGATGATTAGATGAGATGATGATGATTTCAGGTAGATGATTTTGGCTAATCTCATTCGTTGCCAGCAGCGCATGGGATCAAAACCACCGACCTGCCTTCCTTTTAGTTCTTGACAGAGGGGATAATTTCGGTCTAATAAACAGAAAAGATCCCCTATGACAATTAAGCTCCAGAACTACGGCGAAGTAGGAAGGTCTCTGGAGGGTTTACAGTGGAGAAGACGTTATTCTTTCCAACAAAACCAAACGCAATGAAGTTTATACATAAATGGAGATAATGATATACTTATGAAAACAATGATTGTTTATGTAAAGCTCAGTAGCAAATAGATTGACCTTGTTCTAAACAGTTTGGAATGGACCTAGGGATTTAACATTGGCGTGTTTATTGGGAAAGAATAATACCTTTTCCGCTTTAATAGACATATCCTAAGTATTTGGACTTGTCCTCGCAGGTTCTTGAAAATATTGACAACTTATAACACCTTGGTGGAAAACAGTTTGGAGCCTGAAAATGGTACTACATGTAATATTATTTAATGTGACACTTCGCCATCCCAAGATGTGCTCGATCAGTCTACTTATGTGGTATAGAAGAAACACTGTGGTCGCATGCATGTGCTTATATGAATCGAGATGGAATGACACATTATTACTAGTCTCAGACGTAATACTATATTTATTACATTATGCCATATAACTGTACGTTATATTGCGTGTGTGAGATTGCAGTTGCAAATATTGGGTAATGATTGCTGTGACAGCTCTACACATGATAAAACGCTTTCTTACTTAAACCATGTGTGCCCACGATCCCATAAATGGGAAATAGACAAACAGTATAGATTCTGATCAGACGTCGCAAAATGCGGCGTCTGGTCAGAGCCTACACTGTTAGCTGATAGGAATGAGTCAATTTAAAACAAACCGAAAAAGAAATTTTTGACCAAGCGCTCCTTAATTTAAAAAAAAAATGTACAAATTCAATGTATAAGCATGGAATAATCCACATGGCGAAAGTGGTTTAACCACATAGTAAAACATTGCGAAATAGACATGTGATGAACAGAGGGAAGGGGGATGGTGGACGGGCTGCTACCGTCTACAGGCCATTGTTTACTGCGAATCAGGTGTGCTACAAAACCAGCCTGTTACATGCGTTAAGGGTGAATGGTTCTACCCGGATCTCACTAAAAAGCGTATTTTTGCATAATCATAATCTAGAAATTGATGTATAGCATAAATAGAGGATCTTACACGAGTGTTCATTATGTATCATTTTTAATAAACGAGTTAACTAAAATAATATTACGCGAGCCTTGGCGAGCGTCATATTTGTTTGAGTTAACGAGTTTATTTCAAAAGTTAAATAATGAGCACGATTGTGAGATTCTATTTATCACATAAACATTGTAAAAAACTATTAGTTAATTGAAGCCGCAGGTTGTAGTCACTTTCGCCATATAGATTTTCCGCCAAAACGTGACGTTGTATACGGTAACGTCATCGCAAATCACGTCATTTGGTGGCCGCTGCATACAGCGTTTGTTGACGAACAGGTTGGGCGGAACCCAAAATACGATATTTTACTAGTGGATTACGATATTTATAGAAAGGCCCTATGCAACTCCCAGACTGTATAGTATGTGATAAATACAGTACCGTGTGGTATAATGCAGGCTAGCAGTCCATGGGAAATAACAAAATCAATCTGCTTTGCAGGTTTTCCGGTAGTTGTCGTTCTTGATAGAGAATATGTTTTAGCTTAATTATCTTCCGGGTAGAGTCAATGTATGCCATATCTATTCAATATACCGAAACGTTTACACAAGACAAACCTGAGTCAACTGATCTTAAGTATACGATAGTGTTCTCCACATGACTAAACTAGGGTAAAGAGCTATTCAAACTGAAACCAAGTACCTGTATTTTAGATAGTTGATAGCTTTTAGAACATAGAAACAAAGCACGAAACTATGTCACTTGTAGCAGATATCTCCTTTACTTTTGTACAGCATTCTGTTTCACTCGTCTGTCATGCTCTTGTTAAGTGTACGCTTTACACGTTTTCGATTTAACTCTTTGAACCCTAGTCACGCATATATGCGTCATTTGCAAACATCGTACATGTGAGGAGTACACTTGTCCTATGCAAACAGTGTAGACCCTGATCAGAGAGCTCCCTAAGGAGCCCTCTGATCAGGGTCTACACTGTTTGTCATTTTGACATAATATTGTAAACATCAACCCTAAAAAGTCGAAAATGGACTAGACTAAATTAAAAATTAGAGTTGTCCATTTGTGGTTTCAGGGAGGAAAGGATTAAAACCCTAATCACTTGTATAGCCAATAGTTAAGCCTGGATTTATTTGTGAGTTAAACGAGCAGTTTTTTTTTATCCATTATAGGTTTCTATACATGTATAGGTGTATCGCCAATGAGTGGACGCAATTAATCTTAGAACAAAGAACTAGCCATGTATTGGATTTAAATCCAATTCAACGGACGTAACAATGTGATTTGTATGTTCTTGTCTATGTGAATTATAGAAGACGACAGAACTCACGTCGGATAAAGCGTAGTTTTAAAAGGTATGTATTTTACTCGTATACCTATGTATATAAATGAATAAAATACAGCTATCACGACGACTCAAGAGAAATCTTGAATAAGTAAAGTTAAATCCTGTGGCTAACTTAACCCATTTAAGCCTTACGTCTACTAAAGTGGACATTAGCAAACAATGTAGACCCTGCATTTTTTGGTATTTCATTTGAGATGTTATGCTGTAACAGGGCTGCCATTTCTCCGGATTTTTCCGAAATCTTCGGATTTTTATTTCAACAGATGGAAGCTTAAAACAGGCTGAAAGTAAAGCAGAATGCGCATTTCAACCTGTTTTAAGCATCACGTGTCTTTAAACTAGAAAAAACCTACGGGTTAAATGTTTAATCAGGAAAATCGGACTTGAAAAATTGAAAAAATTGAAATCTTAGGATTTTTTGCATCAACTTATGACAGGCCCGCTGTAAGGAAAACCACTGTAGTATCTTTCGATCACCCTTGTCCGTCTACAATGTATTTTTTCAGTAAGCACATATGGAGAGTTCATTGTAATAGCCAGGCATAAATTGGTTAAAACAAGAACTTTACTTTTATCAGTTTTAAAGAGGCTCGCAACCAGATTTAGCATTGAAAATAGTAATTTGTAAATATATGTCAAACGCTTATATAAACGGGTAAGAATTAGTTTATGATAAGAAATTCTGTTTAAAAAAATGCATTTGAATAAAACAAATATGATTGGGCTCTGGTTGGATTCGAACCAGGGACCCGGCATGTGGGACAGGAAGTAAAATAAGACAACCACATAGACCACTCGACCAGCCGGACTATTTATATATCTGGGATATATTTACTGTGTAGCAATGGAGAGTACATAATTATGTCCGACCGGTGATCAATTTCTTTTGAGTCTTTCGATGCTATATATAGAATAAATATAGGATAAAGCGATGGAAAATATCTAAAATAAAAAGATTTGAAGACTTTTCTTGTGGGTGTTTTTAGACTGATCAATTTTTAATGCCAGATGCACGATAATGCTACACATTTGGTTTTATTTGAGTATTTTATTTTATTTTTGCAAAAGCGTCATCTGGTTGCGAGTCGCTTTAAGCTGTAGCATATCTTTTTAACACATTGAACCCTGGTCACGAATATATTCGTCATTTACAGGCAGCGTGCCTTTAAAGACTGCAGTTGTCTTATGCAAACACTGTATACCCAGAATCAAACCAAGCCTCTGATCAGGCTGCTCTGTACTGTTTTCCAATTTGTAATATATTGCAGAAAACACCCCTTAATAGTCATAAATTGACCAGACTGAATTAGAAATTGGAATTGTCCATTCAAAGGTTCAGAGGTGAAAGAGTTAAACATTCAATGAATCACCCTTTTTCCTTTTTTGATGACGGTAAAATTAGACATTTCTTACTCAATCGGAAACGGAATCCGAATCGGAATAAGGGTAAAAGTTTGGTAGTCCACGAACACCCCCTTTCTGAATGTGGAAGTATATATACTATATACAACACATGAAACTCAGCTTATCGGGGGGGGGGGGGGGGGGGTAAATAAAATCGGTATCTCGATGTCTGATCTAGATACATTTTGTTTAAAGACTTTTCCTGAGTCCATTCAGGGACTCCCCCTCCATTGTCTCGATAGGGTGAGAATTTAACTGTAAAAGCATACATCACAACCAGTTTCTTGGTGAAGCCCAGATTATACTCATGCTCTAGTGATTTTCAATGGTTATTTCTAACCAAACTATCAAATATAAAGGTAGAGTCTCACGCGAGAAGCTTCAATGGTTATTCGGCCATAAGATCCATGATTTTTGAAAGGAAATTGTCTGCCAAGGTGTTATGATCGAAAGGTCATCTAGGGATGTCTTTAACCTGGCACTTGATCAAGTGAAAAAGTGAAGACACATATTTTCGAAGTTGTAGGACACGTGCTAAGTAAAAGTAACTGACTATGGGCGTTACGGTGCACTCGCCTACAAGGGCGTGGGGGTGTTCAATAAAATATGCAAAATGAATTCTTTACTGCTAAATAGCCGATTTGCGGTTTAAAATTAAATTATATCTAAAAAAAAAGGAGTCCAAGATGCCTGCGCATGCATACCAGAGCAGCACACACATCTACCACATCTGGCAAATTAGGTCGGGTGTCTCCAAAGACAGTTTAATGCTCTGAATGTCCTAAGATTGGTAAACATGCTCAACACAAGCTGCTGTCAGACAAAGACCTGCACAAGCCACTGTCAGATAAGGAC
Source organism: Gari tellinella (assembly GCA_922989275.2). Lineage (NCBI taxonomy): Eukaryota > Metazoa > Mollusca > Bivalvia > Cardiida > Psammobiidae > Gari > Gari tellinella. Next base: position 52,928,367 of record OV277858.1, on the reverse strand, counting down.
CTGCACAAGTCAATCGTCGAGATGCTGCAGCAGCCGCTCTGTCATCAGACGAGGAGGACTTCCCGCCTAGACGACGTCGGCCTTATGATCTAGTGAGGGAAAATCATGAACTGTATAATAATTTCATGAAAAAACATTTCCAAAGATAAAAAATTTAAGTGACAGTGCGTAACACATTGTATTCTTGAGTTTGTTCATTTCTGCATCTGCATTTTACAATAAAGGCTTTCTGGTGCATACCGTAATACATATACATTTTTGCTTGGCCTAAAGTAAATAAACAATATTTTTTAGACGCCCACTCCAATTTAGCCTGTACTACCAACCGTTTGCTTTTTTTCTGATTCGGATTCCGTTTCCGATTAAGTAAGAACTGTCCGATACCGGAGGTTTTACTGTTCTCAATGTATCGACGACCAGGTATAGGGTATACATTACACCTACAGTGATTATACATGCTGTCGCTTATGGTGTTAATCTACTTTTCATGCAAAAATATCTAATAATTGTTTACATAAATAAGACAAGTAAAAGCTTATTGCAACACCAAAGTTCTGAACATTATTGTTATCTTGTTATCGGTTACAACACCGATTCCATGGTTCTTCACCTGTTTGAAGACGACACATTAGAACAAATATGTTTGGTATGCTTAAGAGTGCGACCTAAGTGTAACAGGTTTCGCATTTATTCTCGTGATTTAGTTTCGCTTTCACTTACAGGATCTATATGTTGGCGGTACACGGGTGTGCCTTGAGATATGCTTAAGATAAAGTTATTCCAGCAGCGGTAAGCTTTGTTGTTGATTGCTTTATTGATGGTCTGCTTTACTTGGAGTGATTGATATTCAGTATAAAATTTCGTTACGCGGCTACACTGTTTGAAGAACATTTGTGACAGTGGAGAATGTGTTATTCTTTCCCAATAAACGCGTTTACGCTAAATCTTTTATTTCCACTGCAAACAGTTTGGAGCCAGATCAGACGCCGGGGAACCCGGCGTCTGATCAGGCTCCAAACTGTTTGCCACTCAGATAAACATGAATTGTAAAAAAATATCTAAAAATTGACATTTTCTACGTTTTAGTGTTTTGCGTTTGCGTTTAAACGGGAAAGAATAACAGATTCTCCACTGTACCGACTGTATGGTTAACCCTTTCGGTGTCAAATTAACCATAATGTGTTAATCCTTCGCCGCTATAATGTCGTCTGCTTCAATAGTGTAGTCTGCAAGGTCGTTTCAACGTTACATTTAAGGGAGTATTACTTTAGAAATTTCCATACGAGTGTCGCGTACCGCGGCATCTGATCAGGATACAAACTGTTTGCAATGTCAATTTTATACGACTTCGGTGTCGAAAGGGGATATGCATATCTGCTTTAGAGTTCTCTACATTTTGGTTTCAATCTGTATAAAGTGGCCCCTTAACGTATGCTGTGCATTATGCCAATTCTGCAAGAGTGGGTTAAGTGATTACATTAATTTTATCACTATATAAAATATGTTTGATAGTTTATGAGATTAAACTACATATAAAAGGCATGTAAAGTCATTTTCCTTATTTTTTTAATATAAAACAGTCACTTTCGTATTGAGCTATGGCGTTGCTAACAGTTTGGAGATAAATATTAGACGCCGGGGCCTGAAGAAAAACAAAGGAGGTTATTCCATTACCATGCAATGATGCATAGAAATGAACAGAAATATTCTGGAGTACATGTAATAGACATACAACCCACTATGACATTGACATTTGGTCTTACGCAAGACATACAGCGTTCCCTCGATACCACGGCCCTCCCTACAACGACATCCTCATTACAACAACGCTTTCCGAAGTTCCCTAAACATGCCAGTTATGTCTAACGTCTGCTTAAAATTGTCGTCTGCTGTCTTTTCTCAAAGTGGACATTTTGACAGAAGAATAATAATGACAAATGGCAAACAGCTAACAAAAAGCTCGAATCCAAAAAAGACATCGCGTTACGCTGCGTCTGATCTGGATTGAAGCTGTTTGCAAATGTACGCCAAGTCTTAATCTCCCCTCCTTATATAACAACGCCCGCCGGACAACACACACACTGTGTCTCCCATTGGATGTCGTCGTAGAGAGAAAGCACTGTATCGTCTTTGCTAGATTATCATTTATGCCAAATTATATCGAATTGCATCTATACATGATAGAGTAAGAACCCGAACAAGGTATAATGTTCCCATTTTTGACATTTGATAACAGACTGTGACATTGACATTGAGGCTACAGACCAGGGCCCCGTTTCATAAAACATCTTACGACAAATGTTGTCGTAAGTCAGATTATAAAAGTCTCAAATATTATTTATTTCTCCATCTAATCCTGTCTTGTGATATCTTTTTGGAATCGTCTTGAAAAGACGATTCCAAAAAGATGTCACAAGACAGGATTAGATAAAGAAATCACAAATTAAATGTATTTTAAAGTTTTGACTTACGACAACATTTGTCGTAAGAAGTTTTATGAAACGGGCCCCAGAGTCCCGTATTACGAAACCTCGTACGACAATTATTGTCATAATTTTGATCCCAACATTTTAAATAACTACTTTAAAAAATCTCAATCTTATTCTGTCTTGATACATCGAATCCAAAGAGATGTCACAATACAAATTGTTCATCTTTTTGACATTTGACCTCAACTTGTGATCTTTACTATGAAGGTACATACAGAGATCTTGTGTACGACACATTGTGTTCTTCAGAAGATCATTTGTACCTTATTAATTTTTATCCATGCATGATGGAGTTAGAGCCCGGGCAATACAAAATTTTCACTCTTTGACCTCTGTCACAAACTGTGACCTTGATATTTGGGTTATGAACCTGGGTTTTATACTCGACACTTCGTCTTAATGTGGTAACCATTTCTACCAAGTTTCTAAAACATCCATTCATGCATGTAGGATACACAGATCGAACACGATGGGGGCAGCATAGCCTGAGTCATACGCTTTAGACAAACGCCGGACATTGCGATATTTTACTAGTATGCCTCCAAAAATTAGGGACCACAAAGGTGATGAAAATGACGTCTCAAACTACCGACATGTTGCTTTTTAGCTCACCTGAGCTAGCTCAGGGTGAGCTTTTGCAATACTTGAATGTCCGGCGTCCGTCGTGCGTCGTCCGTCGTTCGTCGTGTGTCGTTCGTCGTTCGTCGTCAACAATTTTAGTGTTTACACTCTAGAGGCCACAATATTTATCCAATCTTTTTCAAACTTGCTCAGATTGTATATTACCATAAGAGTTCGGTTGAGCTCGATTATGGTTGAAATCAGACTAATAGGTCAAGAGTAATCTACCTTTGAATTGCTGAAAATGCCATATTTAAGGGTGTTTACACTCTAGAGGCCACAATTTTTATCAAATCTATCTTAAACTTGCTCAGATTGAATATAACAGTTGAATTATCGATCGATTAAGCGTTATCGCACATACAGGTAACGGACGACACCATTTTCGGGAAAATGCAGATTTGAGTATAAGTTACTTCTCCATTTGTCCTTTCTCCATGATAACCATTAGAGTTCGGATGAGTTCGATTATGGTTGAAATCTGATCAATAGGTCAAGAGTTATCTACCTTTGAATTGCTGAAAATGTCATATATAACAGTGTTTACACTCTAGAGGCCACAATTTTTATCCAATCTATCTCAAACATGCTCAGATTGTATATAACCATAAGAGTTCATATGAGTTCGATTTTGGTTGAAATCAGACTAATAGGTTGAGAGTTATCTACCTTTGAAATGCTGAAATGTCATATTTAAGGGTGTTTACTCTCCAGGGGTCACAATTTTTATCCAATCTATTTCAAACTTGCTCAGATTGTATATGACCATAAGAGTACGATTGAGTTCGATTATGATTGAAATCGGACAAATAGGTTGAGAGTTATCTACCTTTGAATTGCTGAAAATGCCATATCGAACAGCGTTTATCTGGGCTTTTTTTCAAACTTGCTCAGATTGTATATGACCATAAGAGTTCAAATAAGTGTGATTATGGTTGAAATCGGACCAATAGGTCAAGAGTTGTCTGCCCTTGAATTGCTGAAAATGCCATATCGAACAGCGTTTACACTTTTTGCAACTACAGTTTTGAATGGATTTTGATTTTACTTGCACACAAAGTATATACCTATAAATTCTCAAAGGAGTGCAATTATTGTTGAAATCTAATCATTGTAGCAATAGTTATCTGCCCTTGATATACTTTGAAATGCTAGAAAAGGCTTTATTTCAGTATTGTTTAGGCTCTAGTTATCTGCCCTTGATCTACTCTACCATACTAGAATTATGAGGTTGTTTTCCAAAACTGTTTACATGCTATACTACAAATTTGAATGGATTTTAATTAAAACTGATGAAACAGTAAGATATAAAGCTATCAAGCTTCAGTACAACAGGTGAGCGATATCAGGGCCTTCAGGCCCTCTTGTTTTAATTGTTATCGGAAACTTTGAAGGAATCATATTTGGCTACATGTAAAAATAATTAATTAACAATGTTTTCTATATAAATACTAGTATCAATTGTTTTTTTATCTAAGCGCACTACTTCATTCTAATTTAAAGATATATATCACTAGAACCTTTAAAGCGACTCGCAACCAGATGGTGCATTAAAAATAGTAATTTGTAAATATGTGTCAAACGCTTATATAAATGGTAAAGAATTAGTTTAGGATAAGAAATTCTGTTTAAAAAAATGTATTTCAATAAAAAAAAATATTGGTCTCTGGTGGGATTCGAACCCGGGGCCCGGCATTGGTGGACAGAAGGCAAAATAGGGGAAACCGCTTAGACCAATGGACCACGGAACTATCCGTTTATCTCGGATCGATTTTAACGTATTTCAATGTGTAGCGATAGAAAGTGCATAAAACTTCGTAATTCGGCTCGTGTTTATGTCTGAACCCGTGTAGAGAAGCAACAACAACAACTATACCGTCTACTAGTCGGTATAGAAAAACGATGGAAAATATCTAAAAATCTAAGATTCGGTGACGATTCTTGAGACTTTTTTTGGACTGATCATATTTTTTTAATGTCAGAAGCCAAATAATGCCACAAATTTGCTTTTATTTGAGTATTTTATTTTATTTTGACAAGTACACCATCCGGTTGCGAGTCCCTTTAAAAACAAACCATTTAGCTGCATGGTATTTTGTTATATCTGGAACAAAATGGCACCAAAGGCAAACTTAGATTGGAGTTCTTGTTATTTGTTTAAATATAGATCATTGAAGTATGGTTGTGCTTACTTGCCCCAGGCCCCTCTTTTATCAACACACTCAATATATTTCAGGTATTTTTTTAAATCTACATCAAGGGTAATAGGAATAGTGAGTAAATTGAAAGTTTTTTTGAACTACACGCATACGGGACGCAATGTTGAGTATTCTTCTGAGGTTTAAAGGGGTCATTACACATCGAAGGTCAAACGAGCTAACATCGAACATAGAGCGTACACAGAAAATAATGGTGTAGGTCGCGCGGTTTTTGCCCGCGACTACGGGAAAACCGAGCTGCGATCAAGGTCGCGCATGGTCGCGTGCGACTTTTCCAGGTCGTACTCGGTGAAATGACCCCATAAGATTGATATACATTGCAGCAATCTAATTCCTAAAAAATGTCCAAACGCAGCCTCTCGTAAAGTAGCAGCACCAATACAACTTCTTTCTCTTGTAAGAACTCGTATGGAGAATGTGGTTGGTAATCTCTCTCTACAAACCGTATTGAAATGAAAGTCTTTGTTTTATGTATAAAGCAATTCATTATAAAAATGATGGTGCCTAAATGAACTTTTCCCCGAAATTCCACTAGAACGAAACTATAACTTAACAAGAGCAGTATAAGGCCCTAAATCGCTCGCTCACCTGGAACCGTTGGTGTAAATGTAACATGTCTTGAAAAGCGGAGAAATTATGGCAATACGATTGTGCCAATTGCTGATTGGATGATGCTGAGTGCAAAATATCTTAGCTCAGGGTACTGTGGTTTGAGAGAAGAAGACTCTTTACGTTTTTATTGAAAAATCTATTTTTAGCTCATGTGACCTAGATATGCAACGGACCCAAACTTTTTGAACAATGGTAAAGTACACCATGCCAAATATCAAAGCTCTAGCTATATTAGTTTCAGAGAAGAAGAGGTTTGTAGATTTCACTATATAACTCTGTGTAAATTTGTGACCCCCGGGGTCATTTCTGACCCCAGGGACATAATTTGAACAATCTTGATAGAGGACCCAAAATTGATGCTTTGTGCAAAATATCTAAGCTCAGGGTACTGTGGTTTCAGGGAAGAAGATTTTTAAGTATTTATTGAAAAAATCTATTTTTAGCTCCTGTGACCTAGATATGCAACGGTCCCAAACTTTTTGAACAAAATTGGTAAAGTACCTCTAGAAGTTACACCATGCCAAATATCAAAGCTCTAGCTATATTAGTTTCAGAGAAGAAGAGGTTTGAAGATTTCATAATGTAACTCTATGTAAATTTGTGACCCCGGGGGCGGGGTCATTTTTTACCCCAGTGACATAATTTGAACAATCTTGATAGAGGACCTGTAGATGACGCTTTGTGCCAACTATCTAAGCTCAGGGTACTGTGGTTTCAGAGAAGATGATTTTTTAAGTTTTTATTGAGAAAAAAACACTATTTTTAGCTCCTGTGACCTAGATGTGCAACGGACCGGAATATATGAATCCATCCAGTAGTTTAGGAGGAGATGTCGTTTAAAGAACTGGTTGACGACGACGGACGACGGACATAGCACGATCAGAATAGCTCACCTTGGCACTTTGTGCCAGGTGAGCTAAAAACACTTAAAAATGACATTCCCTTTGCCTTCGCCCTACAGCTTTACTGCCTCCTCGTCCCGGTTCATTGTCGACTTTGTTAACGAATCTGGATGGTTTCCTTCATTTGTCGAGCGCGAAGGTCTGACTCTCGATTCATTATTTCTGTGCCCTCCAAGTCAATGAAGTGCACAGAATGGTCCGGTATGCAACTTTCTTTGTACTCTATTAGAGAAGCTTTTCTTACCAATATAGTATAATTGTTTACTTGACGGGTACATACATCTTTCTTTGTTCTTCTAGTTTGTATTTGAAATTTCTACTAGTGTCGCCTATATGAACTTTCTCACACTGTTTGAATGGGATAAGATAAACTACACCATTTTGTTTTCCATCTTAATTTTGTCTTTGTGTTGAACTAGAATTGACCTTAACGTTCTATGGAATTTCATAGCGTTGGAGATGTTATGCTTTCGTAGTTAACGGTCTTCACCTTAAGACACTCCTTTCACGTACGGCAAAACTACTTGGCCTCTCGACTTCTATCCATCTTTCCGCTTTGTCCCTTTCCATGCCTTTTATTCAGTATTTCTGTCTATCTGTTTCTTTATTCTATTCACTGACCATTTCGGATATGCATCTCTAATGTGCTCGATCCTCTTTAACTGAGACAATTGTGTTACACCGGTCTAGAAGAGTCCTGGTCACACATAACCTGTGCTAAAGTGGGTGATTGGAATCAAAGTTCAAGAACTGGTCAGTATTTGTGGTTTTCAGATACACTAGTCGCTTCGACACTGTTGTCGTCTTTTCTGACTACCAATTTGTCAACGAACGGTATTGACTTATCAGTCATACCTTTAAGACAAATAAACGTGATTTATAGTTTTATGAAGATTAGAAATCCAATAAATGTTTATATCGTGTGGTGTGTAATGTGTATGCCGAACATGAGTTCCATGTACTTGTCATTATGTTCTGATGTAATATCACCCTCAGATGTCAAAGCCACGGTTTGATTGTATGATGTTAGTTGGTTCACCATTCATGATATTAACGTAATGAGTCGTCAAATCATGATAACATTATTAGATGCGTTATCAGCTCGAGGAAGTACATATGGAAAGGAAATTCAAGGTTTACGCGAAAAAAGTGACTGTAAGTTGTATAACATACAATGCGTGTATCTTATGCGGTAGAAGTGCATTTTGTCCAGTGGTTATAGTCATTGTGACTTTACTATCACTAAGTTTATCACCTCTGTGGGCTCGGTTCCCGGTATGGACACTTCGGATTTTTCATGTGGGGAAGCCTTCCAGGTGGCCTTCGGAAAAGCGATGGTTCTACCCAGTTGATGATTTAAGTGTACCTAAAATACTACATAAAGAGCTTCTTGTGTCTTCTTCCACCTGTAATTAGCTGAACGTGGCGATTTGACCGAATTACTGTCAAAGCGACGTAAAAATAAACCAATTAACCAGTAAGAAAGTGTCACAACCTTTGATGCTAAACTCATGTTGAAGTTCCTCGATCTTTCGTACGACCATCTTAAGACGGGTTGTAAATCCCAGTACGTATGTAAAATACTTTATGCCGCTTTACTTTAAGCAGGGCAACGACAAGTTGCTAATAAAAAGCCTAAGATTTCCAAATTTTCCGGCGCGATATTTGGAATTGAACCTTTAACCCTTTCGCTGCTTAGCTCTATTAAACTTACATATTTACGCAAACAGTTAAGATCCAGAGCAGACGGCGCGTAACGCGGCGTCACTGGCACCAGAGTCATAGACTTTTTATGTGTATGTGTTTACTTTATCTATACCTCTACCGATAAGAAGGTAAATAGAACTATAGAATCTAACTCTCCACAGGTCTGTAGACTATAGTAAGGTGTTTTTGGTTTGTTTTTTAACTGTATCTACCGGTTAGTAATGTCTATTATATGAAGGGGGAAGTCTGTGGTCAGTATCTAGATCTATTATATTCTAGATCTAGATCCTATTTATTCCGTCCTGTTAGCAATGTCTAATGAATTGGAATGGAATTACAATTTTTAAAAAAAAAAATGTTTATCTGAGTTTACTCGATGCCGCTATACCGGTCTGCTATCAATAAGTATAATATCAATTAGGTCTAGATTCTAGAGCTATATCTAAAAGATTTTTTCCCAACCGTTTAGCAATGTCTATGTTATTGGAGTGAAATTTAAAAAAAAAATGACAATGGTGTGTAACCGATTCTACACTGTGTCACTTCGACCACACGAATTACCTACTAAAATGCATTCAATCGAAACCAAATATTTTGCAGTCCATAGATAAGATATTTGTTGATCCAAAATACATTTTTTCGATGGTTGATTTGAATAAGTAACTTTAAAAATCAACATTGAATTCGGTATTTTAAAATACAGGGTTTTCCTCCACCCCCTAGCTACCGGTTTATACGAAATGAAAGTAAAGTTTGCGACGAGCGCTTTGATTGGCTGATTGAAAAAAGAATGTATATACCGGAAAGATATGTAAATATATATCGTTCTCATGATTTTAGGTTGAAATTGTTAATGTATTTTGGATAGAAAAATATCTTATCTATGGACTGCAAAAGATTTGGTTTCGATTGAATGCGTTTTAGATAGTAATTCGTGTGGTTGAAGTGACACGGTGTAGAATTGGTTGCACGCCATGGTCTTATAATAATATTTACATTCACCCTGTAAAGTCTTTATGTAATCGTATTAAAAATTTGAGGGTCATCCCTCGATGAACCTACAATTCGAAACTGGTTTTAGCCAGTTTGGATTTTCCCCGTGCTTTTCGTGGACTTCTTCAAATAGACTACATCGCGCACTTAACACTAAGCTCCCATTGGTCGACGGTCATATGACACTAGCGGAGTGATACAGACCCATAGGTCGTTGCCATCGCGTTGCTATGTGTGTAAATGGATTAAGAAAACAACCGCGACCTGTACTTTTAGAATGTGCTTTGGCAATAGATATTCAAGTTGCACTGTTATTTGTTTGCCTTGTAAGTCTTTTCCATGCACAGAGAGAAAGTTTACTGGAAAAAATCCTGAATTTTTAATACAGTTACAGTACATGTAGTTGGGACTACTTTCTCACCATATTTAGAAACTGGAATGGCTATTACATCGACATTACATCTATCAAACCTCTTTGACCGGTATATGATAAATTCTTATAAAGAAAAACAAATCTGGCCAATAAACACATTTAATTGACAAGACAGAAAATATGAATATAAATATAAGGAATAAACAACATCTCTTTGCCGATCATGACGGTATGACTACATTAGCTTCGGGGGTAAATTCATCGTAAACGCCCTTCGGGCGTTTACGCAATTTACCCCCTGCGAAGCTAATGTAGTCATACCGTCAAAAATATGTTGTTTATTCCTATAGTAAATAGGCAGACCGGTAGAAACTCAGCGTCAATATATCTAAAAAAAAAAAAAGTTAATTTTTTTTTGTTATTCCAATCCCATACAGTAGACACATTGCTAACGTTTGGGGGGAAATCTTATATATCAAGAATCTATATCTAATAGATCTTATACTAAAAGATAGCAGACCGGTTTATGTATCTAGGCATATCTAGAGTCAACTCACTTTTTATTATTTTTATTTCCATTCCCATACAAAAGACATTGCTAACCGACCGGAAAAAATAGGTTCTAGATCCAGAATCTAGCAGATAGAGACTATAGAGTGTACACATCAAGATTTCCCCCTTCATATAGTAGACATTACTTACTGGTAGATACAGTTCAAACCACTGTGAGAGTCATGGACTTATTATGTCTCTGTGTGTACTGTATATATACCTCTCTAGATGTATGAGAAATAAAAATGCATCTAAATGTAAACACACACATATTATAAGTCCATGACTCTGGTGCCAGTGCGCGGCGTCTGTTCTAGATCTTAACTGTTTGACGCTCATGTCAATATTTCCTAGGTAAAAAATGCATAAAATTCCAAATATTGAAAATAAGAGCAGAAATCCGATTTCAGTGAAGATTTCGGAAAAAATCCGTCGGTCCGGATTAAAACCAGAAAAAATCCGAAGATTTCGGAAAAATCCAGAGAAATGGCAGCCCTGTTTAAGTAATAAACATGACGTTTATTCTTCCATTTCAGGTGATCCAAACTCCATGCTAGAAAAACATGGCAGATGTGACTGCTATACATCTTGAACAAAAGCCAGTCAAACAAACAGGTATTTGGAATACTAGCCTGAGTGTTAAATCAGGTGGAAAGGTGGACTCTTAATTATGTATTTTTCACATTCATGGGAGGCCGGGAATGTCTGCACTGGATCTTGCTGAAATCGTACCTATCCGTATTAAACAGTTTAATTATATTAATCGTTAAAGTAAGGTTTAGTCTCGCTTTTGACGCATTCACCCCTGCAACTTTTTAATGGAAAATTCCAATTTCAATTAAGTCTAGTCCATTTTACTTCATATGGTTGATTTGAACAATATATTGCAACATGACAAACAGTGCAGTCTCTGATCATGGTCGACAATGTTTGGACGGGAGTGTACTTTTCGCATATACTGTACACTGTTTCCTTAAATCCGATTGGATACTTCATTTCTTTCTACATTATACTTTATGTTGACAAGGTTTCACCACTTCAGAAATCCTAACGCAGACTGTAGTTGTTAAGATTTGATTTGATTTGTTTTGATTTTACGTCGCTTTCAACAGTATTTCAGTCATATCGCGACGTCCAGCTAATTACAGGTAGGCTGCTGGCCAATAATGTAAACCCTCCCCCCATAGGGGGACTTTTGGTCACTATGTTTTTCTGAAAGTCCAGGGTCTGTAGGTTCAAATCCTATTTTCTGCGCTTTGAGCGTTGGGGCTTTAGTCAAAAATTTGACTTTGAAGATTACCTCCCCTTGCTTAAATGGAGAAATACGTAATTTTATGTGTAGTTGTTGCACTAATATAATTTTTTTATTAAACTTATATATCTAACACAAAATGATTCATTTATGCAACATAACTAACCGAAAGCAAACAAAGCAAACACAATTGGACATAACTCAAATTTTATTCAAATTATCTCCCCTAAAAGTACAGAATTCAATTTGTATACAAACCAAGTCACTTTTCCCTTTTTTAATGTTGAATACATATCATAGAAACAAGATCTAATCACGAAACCTTCTTTACATGAAAGCCTTATTTGTCCACAAACTAAATAAATAACCTTTGGGTTATACAGCACAGGTGGAGGAAGACCCCAGAAGTCATTTCTGCACTGTAGTAGTTGTTAAGTTACCATTGTGTAACTGTATATGCCTGATATGTTACAAAAATGTAGCCACTTACTGTTATGACGTCATCATCTTAAAAAAAGTGTCGTCTGCTCTTATTCAAATCTAAAGTTTAGGTATGTTTACTATGGAAACAAAAATAATATCGAGTGTCAAACAGTTTGGACCTTGATCAGACGTCTGATCAGGATCCAAACTGTTTACAAAGAGTATTTTCTCGGGGTGAGGCAGTGAATTTGGTTAACGAAGACATCAAGTAAAACATCATTTTTTTGCAGTTTACAAGTTTCCCCCCAAATCTATCATCTCAACACTTTTAGTATGCTACTTTTAACCAGGTAACGAATGTAAATGACGTGAGACATACTGTTCATTGTGTCACAGACTCGCACCGGTAATAAAGACTCGTTGGTCTTAAAACATTGTATTATATTTACTTTACAGATAACGATACTGATGACGATGAAAACAAAACTTCTAATCAACAGGAGGACGCCAGTAAGAAATCTAATACAGGTGGGTTATAAATTATTAAATGGATTATATGTATGGATTGAGGTCTGGCGGAAAACTTGAAGGCATTTGAGCTGCGGGGCGTTTCATTATTAGTGCGAACGTTAAAGCAGACCATTTTATACTTACCTAGGCCAACTACCGTTTTCTCGTAGAATTACCTTTGACCAAATTTACACATTCTCATAAAAACTGTTTTTGTGCTTTCTACCAAGTCTTTTCCATCCGTGCGCCCGTCCACAAACGGTTCATTGATTGCTCCCTCACTTTCCAGTTTGCCAAGTATAAAATACACTTACTACAAATATTTCGTACAACAATAGCTCAAACGAGTTGGCGTTTCAGATGTGTGCAACTCTTTTAAGCAGAGGTATGTCCCTTTATTGTAAAATATGTTGGGTTTTTAGCTCACCTGAGCACAAAGTGCTCAAGGTGAGCTTTTGTGGTCGGTCTTTGTCCGGCGTCCGTCGTCGTGCGTCGTGCGTCGTTCGTCGTTCGTCGTGTGTCAACAATTTCTTCAAACATCTTCTTCTTCAAAACTACTGGTGTGATTGCAACCAAACTTCACAGGAATGTTCCTTGGGTCAAGTTCTTTCAAAGTTGTTCAAAGAATTTGAAACAATGCAGAACTCTGGTTGCCATGGCAACCAAAGTGAAAAAATAAGGAAATCTTAAAAAATCTTCTTGTCTGAAACCACAAGGGCCAGAGCTTAGATATTTGGCACATAGCATCATCTATAGGTCCTCTATCAAAGTTGTTCAAATTTTGCCCCTGGGGTCAAAATTGGCCCCGCCCCGGGGGTCACCATTTTACATAGAGTTATATAGTGAAATGTTCAAACATCTTTTTCTCTGAAACCAATATGACCAGAGCTTTGATATTTGGCATGGTATAACTTCTAGAGGTATTTGACATATATTGTTGAATTGGTTCCGGTCCGTTGCATATCTGGGTCACCGGAGCTAAAAATAGATTTTTTACCATGAGAACTTAAAAAATCTTCTTGTTTGAAACCATAGTACACTAAGCTTAGATATTTTGCACATAGCATCGTCTACAGATCCTCTATCAAATTTGTTCAAATTTTGTCCCTGGGGTCAAAATTGGCCCCGCCCCGGGGATCACAGTTTTACATAGAGTTATTTAGTGAAATGTTCAAACATCTTTTTCTCTTGAACCAATATGACCAGAGCTTTGATATTTGGCATGGTATAACTTCTAGAAGTCCTTCACATATATTGTTGAATTGGTTATGGTCTGTTGCATATCTGGGTCACCGGAGCTAAAAATAAATTTTTTCAATGAAAACTTAAAAAATCTTCTTGTCTGAAACCATAGTACACTGAGTTAAGATATTTTGCACATAGCATAGTCTACAGGCCCTCTATCAAATTTGTTCAAATTTTGTCCCTCGGGTCAAAATTGGCCCGCCCCGGAGGTCACCGTTTTACATAGAGTTACATAGGGAAATGGTCAAACATCTTTTACTCAGAAACCAATATGGCCAGAGCTTTGATATTTGGCATGATGTAACTTTTAGAGGTCCTTCACATATATGGATGAATTGGTTCTGGTCTGTTGCATATCTGGGTCACCTAAGCTTAAAATAGATTTTTTCCAATGAAAACTTCAAAAAACCATAGTACACTGAGTTTAGATATTTTGCACATATCATCTTCTACAGGTCCTCTATCTTAGTTGTTCAAATTTTGCCCCTGGGGTCAAAATTCGCCCCGCCCTGGGGGTCACCTTTTACAAATCTTCTTTTCTGAAATCACGCGACCCATCCTAGTGTCACCATGGTCAGGTGAGCGATCAAGGGCCATTCTGGCCCTCTTGTTTGTTGTTGTTTTTTTTTTTTTAAAATGTCAGAACTGTTTTATTCTGTGTTCATTTCCTTTCATAGTCGATGTGGTAAAACAGGAACCAAGCGACTTTGTTTTATTGCACGGCGTTGCACGGCGACCATGTCGCCGTGCTAATTGAATTCGTTTGTGGTTGTTGTTGTTGTTTTTGACAAAAGCACTAGACTATTCAGTCCGGATCTAATCGAAGGGGTTGTCATTTACGAACTTTAGTGTTCTTTTGCGAATTTCATTTCAGTTTGAATAAGACTCAGAATGTCCTACAGTGACTTTATTGTAACGAAACTGAAGGTTGGTACGATAAAAATCGAGATTCAATCGATATTTTTTAGTTTCTGATCTGCGTATAATATTATTTGGCGGAACCGACGGAAAATTCTCCTTTTTAATTACTGCACCCCATAAGTCATATTGATAAAATCGTAGGATTTGATGAATAAATCGAAAGGATAAATACTGTAACTCATTTCCGATATCCTCCGGGGATGGAAAAACACAAATAGAATACTAAAAATATTATCAAAATGTGAGTTCTAAACAACAATTATGGATACTTTTTGTAGATTCTATACTTAAGTTTCTCTATTAATTTAGTTTAATTTCGGAAATTATTTAATTTTCTCCCTTCGATTTCTATCGTTACATTTTTCGCACTGGGTCAAAATGAACTACAATCAAACCTGAATATCATGAACTCAACACGAATTTCCCCGCAATTCTACAGTTTAAAAATCATCATTTTTAGTTTGATTCAGTCGCATATATTAGTCTGTATTACAAAGTTCCTTAAGGTACTTCGCATATGCGCGTAGTTTCCATACGATTGTTATGAAAATTGTCATGAAGAATGATAATAGCCTAAGAAACAATGTGTGTAAATATAGGCAAAATTTATCGTGTGGTTTGTCTTTAAGGTCTCTTTTTCTGACAAAAACCTAGAATTTTGATGATTTTATTTTTTTCAAAAATGAATAAAGCTAATGACTATAATTCTCACCCAATAAGTAGTCCACAACATTCATTACAAGAAAAGTTAAAAACATTTTGAATAAAGGTGTTCAGAAAGATGTTATCAGCTATTTAAATTTTGCAAAATGCTAAAAAATTGAATTACAAAAAACTGACTCATTCAATGTATATTTGTTTTCATTTTATTCAAATATATGGTTGATGAACTAGTCAGTCTGAAAAAATTAGAAAATATTACAGTCAGGATTTGTTGTAATAACATTTTTTCTTATTAAAATGAGGGATATTTGTTGTTTAGATACAGTTACCTACCTTAGAAGTAAAACTTTGTCATTAAAATGCATTATTATTTATTCATGGACTTGCATACAAGGTTTGTTATATTGTTTGAACATAATTATAATGGGCAATATCGATCTTGAAAAGGTTAGCGTGTTGATAAGCTTCAAGGTGTGGCTTTATAGTTCGATCAAATCGTTTACATGTACACCGATTTAATTGACTTGTAAGTCATTAAACTAAAACGTACAGGTAAGTGGACATATACTTGGACCGTAAACATCACTAGTACTAATCAACGAAGACTAAACATAACATGTCTCTTGATTACTGCGTTATGGATTGACAAGTCAATAAATCGGACACTAAAAAAAATATTTGGATTGGATGGGTCTCGAACCTATGACCTTTGGATTGCTAGTCAACCACTATAGTCAACCACTATACTAACTGCGCTATGAAGGATTATACTAATTTATATCAACATTTCCTTTATATAAATTTTCTAGTATAAACACGTACGAAAAAAGTCTGTGTCGTCCAGACGCATATCCGCTCGCCCGCAAGACCGACTTCCGGTAGCGAAAGGCCTTAAACGTGGATAGGACAGCATTGTTTACATGTAGATCTAGGCCTATTTATACAAACTTTTTAAAGAACGGAGACTTAACGGGACTGGTTATATTTAGTTCTCGTGTAGGTTCGACATGTTCCGTGTACGGTTGAACACATTCGGTATTGTAGACATATATCGACACGGAACGTATCCGATTGAAACGGAAACTAACGAGAGTTTGGCCTGGTTAAAATAGCTCATTCTATTTATATAGTTTCATTTACTGACATAGCTGTATGTGTATTCATTTACATAACATGGGACAAATACTTTTTATGCAAAAATCATTCTATTTATTCAGGGAATGATATAAGTTTAGCGCAGTTTGTGTTTGAGGTCCACTAAATAGATTTTCAGACGTGTACCTACCCTGCATATGGGGTTCGCTATGTGTACAGCACGTACGTCTTCGTACATAGGATTTAGAAAGCTAGATCTAGATCTACAGGTGGAAAACAAGAGTAGAGAAAAATGAGTTGTGAGTTTCATGGCCTACAGTTACATGTACTTACAGATTTTGTCTCACTAATGGGGTAACTCATTTACGAAATGACAAACAATGTAAACCTTGATCAGCGGGTTATTGTGGAAGCCCTCTGATCTGACTCCACACTGTTTACATCTGACAAGTGTATTCTTGCAACGAAGTTAAGCTATATATACAAACAGTGCAAACGCTGACCAGAGGACTCTTGTTGAAATCATTTGAGCTGAGTCTACATTAGATTTGCACATTGAGGACAAATTAACTTTCCACGGCTACACTTTGTAAATATGTGTTAACATATTTTGTCTATACCAAAAGCAGTTGTAACCTGAAACTTCTTGCAAAACTTGCACTAAAATTAGAAAAACAAAAACAACAGAAACAGTGCAGACACTGACCCGCTCTTGTGAGAACCATCTGACTTGGGTCGACAGTTTTACGATTTAAGGGATAAGTGTTATCATCACATGTACACTGTTTGTGGATATGTATCAATTTAAATATGTTCTATATATTATAGTGAAGATGTTCATTGAAACCTCTTGCAATCATTACTTGCAATGAATTAAAACACAAATATTACAGATTCTGACCAGCTGAGGATGGGACTGATTTTTCTTATATGCTAAAAGTGACACTGAAAAATACCTGCCTGTAAAAAATCCCACCATAACTTAAAAAGAGCATTGCATAAAAGATCTAGACTAGTGTGTAGTTGTTACTGTATTTGGTTCATACACCTATGGAGGATAAATTGGCTTTCATCTGTGTGTTGTTCATAATGTATTTTTGTAAGGTAAAGTTCAAATTAATTTCTTGAAATATGCTTTGATCACTTAAAATTTTTCAGCTATGTTTTTGTCAGACAGTTGAAATTTACTACGGTAGATTTAATCAGGGAGATAATAATTATAGATCTTGATTTTATGCAGATTGATCTATCTAGATTTATTTCGAAATGCTCAAGTTGCCTTTTCTAGTTTTTAAGTTACTTAAGTTTAACCCATTATCCCATAAATACGGTCTTTTACGCCTTTAAAATCATTTCTCTATCGAGGAAAAGTGTTCGACTTTATGTAGTAATAAATATGTGCTATAAGAATATTTTCTATATCCTCGAAGATTGCAGCTTCAAGCAGATTGAAAATAATTGCAGAATGCACCCTTTTGGCACATTCTGCTTTACTTTCAAACTGCTTTAAGTGGCCACCTATTTTCAATACTAGAAACAGGCTATGGGGTAACTGGTTAAGGTACTTGAAGCAGGATGAAAGTAAAGCTGAATGTGCCATAAGGCACATTCTACTTTATTTTCATCCTTCTTTAAGGTTATATCTTGTTGAAATAGAAAGTGTAAATTTCTTATGGTGCTTAATGCTTAGGCTATTCAGAACTGTATAATGTGGAATTATTTTCTTCACTGGAGGAATAAATTAAAGGTGCAAAATGCATATTTATTGGGTTACGTATCGACAGTAATTTCTTCCAGTTTCATGATGTCATATAACTGGTTGAAAACTGCTAAACAATTGCGTCTCAGTTATTTTGTACTTTGCTTTTATAACTGCTTTAAACTGCTAGCTCCTTTACATATTTCAGCTGATTTCTCTTCACGTTCACTGCTAAAAGCTGGTAAAATAACTGCTTAAAAATGACCTTTTACTGGTTCTGAATACACACTTTTAAAATGAGTGATGTTATTTTTCAGTTTTATATAACTTGTAAAAACTTGTAACGACACGCCCTGCAGTTGTTTAACAGTTTTTTAGAACTGCTTAAACTGCTAGCAGCTCATTTGCATATTTCGGCTCATTTCACTGCATTTTCACTCCTAAAAACTGGCTTAAAACTGCAAGCTAACTGTTTTTTACTGGTTTAAAAAACCCTGCTAATTCACTGCAAACTAACTGCCTTCCTTTGTCCTTAGGGGGGACCAGCTAAAGGTAAATGTCCAAACAAAATCTTGCGTGAAAGTTGCCAGATTTGGAAACTAATTCGTACACAAATGGTCCAATGACGAACTTTTACAAGATTTCAAAAACAAGTTCTCAACTTAAAAAAACACATTGCTGCCTGCGGGTCGGCTAGTTTTACTTATAAAGGAATATATGGACAAACGTATGTTAAAAAGCAAAACACTTTACAATCTTATTTAAACCTACTGGCACAATTTGAAAATTTCTTGACATATGATCCATGGCGGTCCGCTACTAGATTAGTAAAATACCTTTCTAAGCTACGAAAAATTGCCACAGATAGATGGGACTTGTATTTCTTATATGGCTAAAAGTAAAACTTAAAAACACCAAGATGTGTTTGCTATAACAAAAAATTCGGACGAGTCATAAGTGGCGCTATGTTGAGTTAAAACGAAGTCACTGAGTCAAATAGTCGAAGTAACTGAATAACACTCTAAAGAGACCAATTTTTTCTATGATCTTCCAATAAATTGACTTGTGTGGTGGTCTGGTGGGATCTAGGAAAAGTTTGAATATATGTCATCTGCATTCAAAAACTAACTAGGTCACTATCTTAACTTAACAAAAAATCTTGTTAAGACTGTATTGGCTAAAAAAAATCAAATCCGAATGAAATTTTGTCAGAGTATTTGTCTGAATGTAGGGGCAAAAAATGGGACCGTTGTGTCAAATCATGACCATTTTAACATTCTATAGATCACAATTTTCAATTAATCAGTAAACACATTTGATTTAGTGTGGCTGTTTATAAATTCTAGTTAAATGTGTATGTGTGGGTTATTTGCGGTCAAAATATTATAGGCCATAAGATCAGATCATAGATGACATTTGTTAACAATCTTGAAGCTTTACATCTCATTAGTTCTTAATGAAGTTTTTTTTGTCTCATTCAAATCAAGTCAGAATATGATTCAGGTTTGGTTACACACTAGTTCACTATAGGTCTACACCAAATCAACACTCTTCAGACTACGCTTTACACTCAATATTAAATGAAGTTTGTTAGAATATTTGCCTCATTATAATGTAGGTTAATTCAGAATGTAGGTTATGCCGAGTGAAAAGCTAGGTCAAAGGGTATCTGGGGGCCACAATCAAATCACCACCAGATAAACAGTTTGACATGGTCTACACAGATTAGCGCTTTAGAGCAACATTGGCCCCCTTGTTCCTGTGTTTCATTGCATAAAAAAGAATAATAACTAAACAATTACTTAGTTACGAATCGTTCATTTCTTTCTATCGTAGGTTTAATTTTACTTTAACATTGATTCAACCACCCCATCTACGTTTTTAACGCCGTGCACTCTTGCAGCAATTGTGTACTTGTATAATATAGTATGTGTTTCTTGTGTGCCCTGTATTCTCAGAGTTATGCACCTTTACACTTTTTTAATCGTTTCCTGCAAACAATTTTAGTTCCTTTTCGCCTATTGTGACCAAATTTCATTTTGAGCCTTCTCCGTTTACTTGTAAACAACATTTGATTACTAGTATTGTTTCAGTCCGGTGAATTTATCTGCCGTTTGGCCCTTTTACATACTTCTTAGTAAAACAGGTCGTTTCAAGACAACAACTTTTTGACCTTTTTTTACCTTTTGTAGACAAATTTCATGTTTAGCTTACTTATTATGTCGGGAAGATGCCTAATGATTTTTGTTCCCGTGCAATGAACTTCCTGCCGTTATGCCCCTTTACATATTAGAAATATTACAGCTCAAAATGGTTTCCTGATGATAACTTGACTTCTGTTTGCCTTAATGGAACCAAATTTCACACTTTGCTTTCTAATCATACAGGATCGACTCCTATTGATTTTATTTCCGGACTGATGATTTTTATTGCATTTATAAATGCCACTTTATATACTTAGAATTTTTCAAAAAGAAAGTTTCCGGAAAATAACTAAGACTTTTCTCAAAACCTTGTTTCCGAAAATAACTTTTTGTTTTATTTGACATATTGTTACCAAATTTCATATTGAGCTTCATATAAGTAAGACAAATATTATCCCCCTTTGCGGGGAGGCATACTGTTGTTGTGTTGTCCGTCCATCCGTCCTTCTCACTCTGTCAGTCCGTCTGTCTGTCACGCTTTGGTTTCCGGACAATAACTTTTGTTCTTTTTAGGCCGATCATGATCATTTTTGTTGAATTGGTTGCTTCGAGAAAAATATGCTTTGGTGGCATTTCCGGTCAGTAAGTCAAATGTCACGTGGCCTGTTATTTAAAATAAGTTTTTGGCTTCGTTTTGGTTTCCGGACAATACCTTGTTCTTTAGGGACGAACATGGTCTTGTAGGGCAACTTGGTTGATTTTGAGGAGGGGATGATTGGAAAATGCATTTTATGTCAGTAGGTTAAATGTCACATAATTTGTTAATAAAAAGAGATTTCTGGTTAACCATTGGTTTCCGAACAATAACTTTTATTCTTATTGTGCTGGTCATGATTATTTTTGTGGAATTGTTGCTTTTGGGGTCAAGATGCCCATGGTTGCATTTCATATCTGTAGATTAAGTTCACGTGATATGTTACTTAAATAGACGCGTTGGTACGTTATAATGGGACGATCATGCCCATGTAAAGGTATGGGTTGCTTATGAGGAGTTGGGTGCTTTGGACTGCATTTGAGGTCAGTATATCAAAGGTCACATCATCTGTTTCTTAACATAGATTTTCGATTTTGGTCTAACTGTACAGAGGTCATGTATTTTGGAATTTCAGCTGCGACCAGTTTGGTTTAAGTCATGGGAGGTAGGGAATTCGGGAAGCCTTCGGACATGCATTTTTCTCAAAATCAAAATCTAGTTGACTTTGGTTCAGGTCTAATGATGTGTATCATTGACTTGGCCATGAGGGGGTTTTGTTACTAGGATAAAGAAAGTGTTTCCTATGGTGCAAATATGTTTGTTTAAAGTGGAACTATTTTTTGTGGGGGAATAAATGACCTATATGGCATGATATAAAAGGCGTAAAATGGCTTATTTCTGGGGTAATTGGTTTAAACATAGTATTATATCCACTTTACAGATAGCAATATTGATGATGATGAAAACAAAACAACAAATCAGCAGGAGGACACAAGTAAGAACTCGAAGACAGGTTGGGTTAAACATTCGTTAAAGGGGTTAACTATGAGGGGTGTTTCTGGTGGAGAACTTGATGACATTGGAACTGCAGAACGTTTCATTATTAGTGCGAACCTTACACCAGGCCATTTTTATTCTGAACTAGGTCAACAACCGTTTTCCCGTAGATTTGTCTTTGGTCAGTTTTACAGATTTTCCTTGATTATGGTTTCTGGTTTCTACCATGCCCTGATCTGGAACCATATCACACGCTTCCTGCTCTCTGGTAGGTGGGGCTACTTCAACAATCACCTATCTTTTGACAAGTTTATTTTAGTAAATAACCAATTTATATCATTGTCATTATTATAAGCAGATGGAAACTTTATACAGGCGATGTTGTGGTAGGGAACGTTGAGGAGCATTTCCTGCATGTTTGCTGAAAACCATATATGTGATCAAGATTGTGTGAGTGTATCTAAGTGAGACATATTGTTAAGAAATCATGTGTTGTTTCTACATTTTTAAGAACAGTTAAATCCCTCTATTACGACCACTAAACTGTGTGTTAAATACAATTTAATAAGTCAGTTTAGCCCACCTATACGAAGTGAGCGAGTTTTAGGCTATAACCCCGGCATGGGCGCCATGCAGGGACTTAGTTATCATAAACTGAGCAAACGACTGCACCTACGATCAATAAATTTCATATGCTGATGCGCCTCAATGAGAAGACCACGATGTACTGCATTGTGCTGGCCTTGACCTTTGACCTTGACCTCTAGGCTGAACGAAAAGGTTGTTCTGAGCAAACGACTGCACCAATGGTCACGAAACTTCATAATTATGCTGATGCTCGTCAAAGAGATGACACCGATGCACTGCCATTTGGTGACCTTGACCTTTGACCCCTAGGGTCAACATAAAGGTTTGTGTTTAAGGCTGTTCTGAGCAACACGGTCACAAAAACTTCATATGCTGATGCGCCTCAATGAGTGACCTTGACATTTGGTCTTGACCTCTATGGTCATCGTTAAGGGTTTGCGTGAAAGTCTTTTTCTGAGCGAATGACTGCACCTACGGCCACGAAATTTCACATGCTGATACGCCTGATTGAGTAGACCACTATGCATTGCAGATTGGTGGTCTTGACTTTGATCTCTAGGCTCAACATTAAGGTTTTGCGTTAAAATCTACTGTCACGAAACTTCACATGCTGTTGCGCCTCAGTGAGTAGACCACAATGCACATCAGTTTGATTGCCTCTTAAGTTTCAATGAGTATATCACGATGCATTGCAGACCTTGATCTTTAACCATGGCCTCTAGCCTCAAAGTTAAGTTTTTGCGTTAAAGTCTGTACTGAGCAAACGACGGAACCTACGGTCATAAAACTTCATATGCTAATGTGCCTCAATGAGTAGATCAGGATGCACTACAGGTTAGTGACATTGACTTCTAGGGTAAACGTTTAGGTTTTGCGTTGAAGTCTGTTACTTGCAGGATGTGAGCTTCGTAATCTTTGATTACCCATTCTGGTTACAGTATATGATCGGTCAGAGTATGTTTTTGTTACAGAAGTTCAAACTGAACCTGACTATGAGAAGGAAGCTAAAACTCTGAGATGGCTATTGAAGTTATACTTCTATCACCCCTTCAAGTGGATGGGTGACTCCATATCCGTCCACTTTGGGAAGTGTGCTATATTCATTATACAGTTCGTTAAGGTGATCCTGATTACTGTGATGGTAAGTAGGTAGGCCTACAGTTAACCTATTTATGCCTGCAATTTGCAATTAGCTCTTCCTATTGGCTTGCTTAAATATTTAATTTATACTACATTGTAGTATATAAACAATGATATTCTAAGGAGACTGCATTGTTTTTACATACAGTAGAACATTTCATATGCAACAGCAAACATTGTAGACCCGCGGCGTCTCATCAGGATCTAAACTGTTTGCCAAATCCTCTATAAGAGGTACTTGGATTAAATGGGTTAAACATGGTTGAAGGCTATCACTCAGAAAAGAAAATGTCTGGCTTTGTCATATGAGGTCAGCTTAACCCTTTGAACCCTATTCACGTATGTTGACATTCTTCGCAGCCCTTGCCTGTGAAAAGTAAGCTATCCCCTTGCAAACAGTGAATACCCATATAAGCGAGGCTGGTTGTCCTCTGACAATGGTCTGTACTGTTTGTAATATTAAGATACATTGACAAACTTACTTTTTAGTATGAACCCGAAAAACAAAAAACTTTTTAAGATACATTGACAAACTTACTTTTTAGTATGAACCCGAAAAACATGTAGTCAATATTGACCCAGACTAAGTCTTTCTTGGAGGAAAGGGTTACTAAATTAGAAAAGTAAAGTAGTAAACTCTTCTATGAAGTTTGTGTATTACTTTCTTCCTGCATTTAGCAATTACCAGACTTTCGAGAGATTCACATTGAACTTCTTCGAACATTAGCCGTGAAACATCTGTGTGAAACAGTTCGTATTACAGCCGAGGGGCAATAGAAGTTAATTGTTCAACACCTGAAATGGAAATTCGTGTTTGGCAATGCTATTAGCGGTGTGTCTCTTTTCAGCTGTTTTCTTTCGGACGAGATCGGGCAAACTTTAGTCAACTTGTGAACCGAGGTCACATAACTCTGCGAAACCTTTTCATGGAGCACTGGGATGCAAGTAGGTTGTTCTCCTTTACCGATTCTTTTTAATGTATCCCTTTTCCACACAGCATGTTGCTAATATTGCCGATAGATGACCACCAAAAACAGGTTCAACGTACATGAGAACGAGCTTCTATAAGGTACATTCTTGTTTCCTGTTAAATTGTCTGAAGCTATCATCTACGCTCGTACTAGAATATAAATAATAAATATTTCTTACGATACACATTCCTTACTGTGAAAATCGATATGAATTTCATCTGCAGAGAAATAAATTCAAGGCGTAAAAGTGTTTTTCTATGGAGTAATGAATCTATGGAAGCTCGAAGCAAATGTAGTGCATTAAAAGATGAATGTATAATGTATAGTGGATATTGAATTAGTTTGTTTTCAGTATTGAATTTATTACACGAGTTGGATAAAATCATATGTTGCGAGCCTTGATGAGTTCAATACATATGATGCTAAAACACACACATTTAATATTATAATTACACCATAAACACCAAATAATTCAATGACACAAACATCCGAACGTTCTTATTTACATATTTTGGAAAACGATTGGTCGTAACTGTTATAAGGTTTAATTTATCCAATTTAAAACAGTTTCAAACTTAAAATTGAAGAACAACACTAGTAGTATTAGGGTCTCTTTAGGTGTAAACAAAGATGATGTAATCGACGCCATTTTGGATGACCTACTTTCTAAAAATAGAAAAAGCACGTGGGTCTATATTTAGCCCAGGGTGAAGGTCTTGTGGGGGTAGCCATATTGGATTTGGGTTTGAACGGGTAAAAAAAAGCGCGGCCATA
Source organism: Gari tellinella (assembly GCA_922989275.2). Lineage (NCBI taxonomy): Eukaryota > Metazoa > Mollusca > Bivalvia > Cardiida > Psammobiidae > Gari > Gari tellinella. Next base: position 52,902,943 of record OV277858.1, on the reverse strand, counting down.
TGGGATCAAGATCTACACGGTATACAGAACTGACCTGTTTACGATCTGTTAAGATAGCCAGGGACATTGAGCGTCAGGTTCTTCCCTATCAGAGGCGAATCTTAGAGGTGTTGCATATAACGTGTGTTCACTTCGATGTTTTCAGTTCAAATGACTGAGATGTTTCTCCTTCATGCGCGGATAGAGGGCGCAATGTTTAAAATGACAGCATCGCTATATTTAGCTGGCCGGTGTTACAAGTATTGCATCAGCCGAGAAAAGGCCTAGAGCATTAACCCCCGACCAGGGAGAGCAAATGGCAGTCAAGCGTAATCAACAACACATTAAAAAGCCATTAACTGCCGGAAATGAAGGCAATGCAGTCAGGGATACCGTGAGAACATGCCTAGTTCACAGGGCTGGATAAAAATAGATATCGTGTCATACCTTAAAATAAACGTGCATGGTATAGGTGGATTGAAATTGAACTAATGAAACGTCAGTGAAGGAACCAATGAACTGCTAGTTGGTAACCAAGTGAGTATAGTTTGACCAATGGAAACTTATACTGACCAACCAGAACTTCCTATATAATGAGAGCGTGCTCCAGAATTCTTTTATAGCGCTATGTCATAACTGTTGGGGTTATGTATCATGAATGTTTCAGTTTCAGACCATACATTTAAAAAACATTTATGTTCGTCTGATGAAACTGCCTCACAGTTTTTAAGCATATAAAGTCAAAGTACCCCTATTGATAGAATTACCCTTATTGTAAAGTATGATCGGTGGGACCGCCCTAATCCCAGACGTACTGTATTGAGCGGGGCTAATAAATAGATCAGTCCATTACGATTTGTTTGTTTTGATTCCAATTCAAAGAGAGAGAGAGAGAGACAGAGAGACGTAAAGAAAAAATAGGATATCCAAAACAAAAACCCAACAAATGTGCTTTCTTTTTTCGCTTTATTTACAACTTTGATATATACAAGACATACAAAACATGTGTTCCATTTACAATATGTTACAATGACCAATGACAGCATCACCAATATTTACAAATATCCCATAAAACACAACAACAAACACATGCATGTATACACACTTAACTATCCCTGTCTTTTCATGTAGTTTACGATACGTTTCAATGTCCATTTGCGACAACGGAGTTGAACGAATAAAATACAATAGTTTCCGCACGTGTCTGTACCGCGTGACTGCACTCTGATTGAATTGAAAGAGTAACGAGGTCCATTTGTGATTAATGTTTTCTTAAAATGTCTTTGGTAATATTCGGGTCGACGCCCCAACGAATCGAAGAATTCCGCGGGTCCATATTTCGGAAAGTAAAACGCCGTCCAGTGAGTTCCGGGTTGTCCTCTGACATCGGTGTTTACCACGTAAAGTCTGGGTCGATGTGTTATCACTTCTGGTAGTTCATCGGCGGCAAGTACACCGCCAAACTCTCGTCGAGCCAAGACATCTCTCATTAGAATAGTTCTGATTTGTCGACTATCCATTATTCCAAACTAACGTTTCTGCTTGCGTTGATTCTCATGAGGGCGGGGAATTTAGCGTAGACAATGACCGTACAAGTGTTGGGTAGAGCTTCCGAAAATTTCAATTCCAGACGAGTGTGGGCCCTCTGATCAGGTCTATCTTTCGTGTCCCCGCTGGGTCTGAACATGTACAGACAATATCCTCCTTTGAAATCGGTTTTCGAAAGGACGATGGTTCTGTCGGTGTCGTCCGAGTACAGTCGCTGATACGCCTCAATGAATTGATTGCTCTTATAATTGGGCTGTAATGGTTCCGATGGGGTTGATTGCCCGTCGACGAAGAATCCCGCGTAATTGCAATTCATGTGTTGAAAAACGAAAGGATTCTTGACGAAGGAACCGTGCGCAGCGGCAGAATCCACCAAGCCCACGATAAGTTGTTGTGGTACTTCGCCTTGAAAGACGTCATCGGTGATGAAGGCATATTGTCCTTTAGGCATCGCGTAGGTCTTGACGACAGAACGGGTGTAGGGATACACGGCGTCCGATGTTTTGATTGTGGCAGCCTGTCCGAGAATGACGTCTGGATTGACTTTGACTGTGGCTACTTTCAACGACGCTTCTGTGATTCGTACTTTGTACTGTACCGTTTCGTCTTTGGCTGATAGCCTGAACCTATCCGAACTTTGCCAGAGCTTGATGTTGATGGGAACACTGTTCAGGATCAATCGGTTTTGTTGACACAGGTCGACGTACAACTTTCCAGACATTTCTAGTTCCGTACTCAGTTTTGTGTAACCGGATCTAACAAACAGGGCGTTGTTCGTTCCGGACGGATCAGTGTCTTCCATAGCGTTAGACGCGTCTTTAATAAATAACTGACAGTTGAGAACGTGCTGGCTTCGACATTCTAGTAAGGTATCCAGATACGCTTTGTACGGGTAGTTTGAACCCACTTCGGTGGTAGGGTGTTGCTGTAGACTGACATCCACTTGCGAAAAAATGCTGTGCAACGCGTTATTGACCATGCCTACTTTATCTCCGACTTCGATGTCGGATCCGTCGGCTTTCACGATTTTGAGTTTGACATACAGTAGCAGATTCTTCAGGTCGACGTAGGTCAGAGAAGTTCCGGGAATATTAAACTCGATGGCCGCGCCTTCGGTCAGTTGGTTAATGGGTCTAACAGTGATCCATTCTCTCTTTTGTGTGGCCATTTCCATTTCTGGTGAGTCAAATAGGGCCAAGTCATCGTCGTGCTTTTCGGTACTCATCATGATGCGTCTCAGAATACTTTATCTACGTATTTCGGTTTCTTGGGTGTCTTGTTTGTCCAGGGAGAGGTTCTCTTATTACCTTTCTTTTCTAGAGGGAGAGCCCTCCTCTTATTATCTTTCAGCTCCGACTTGGCTAGTTCTATGGCCTGAGCGATAGGTGTGACAAATTTAATGTCTGGCTCCCTCGATTCCCCACCCCTCTGTACGTTTTCCACGATGTAGAAACCTTTGTGATTTGGTCGTACTTTTCCCTCCGCCATTCTTTGAAAATGTCTTGTCCATTTCTCTACTTCCATCGTTTCAGATGAACCGTGCAGCAAACTGTTTTATTGAGTTTGACTAACCCCATCTGTCTGCCTCTTATAAAGATTCTGATACGATTCAAGACCTTTGGCTTAACTTTAACGTACATGGGTCCGTCAAAGAGAAAGTAGGTCATCACCTTTTTCCCAGTAGGTTTCTGTAACGCTCTCAGCACTGGCATCATAGTGTTTTCGGCATAAGATTCACCGCACATGTCCGAGCATACATAGACGATATCTTCTCTGACCGGTATTTGAATTTCTTTCAGGCCGCATGTCCACTCCCCTTCCAATAGGTAGCTGTGGGGTAACTCGATCGTGAAATCTCCCGGCTCGTTAGAGGGATACCTGTCTTTGGATGAGTCGCTGGTTAGAAACAGGTAGTGTTCGTTCATGGCTCAGAGTCGGGGATGGAAGGGCGTATCCAATGGCGCTACAGAGTAGACTGATCCACAGCTCGGGGTTGCCGTTGTTCAGCGATAAGTTGACAGTTGAGGTGATGATGATCATGTACACGATGACGATCTGACAAATGTATACAATTTCGGCTTTTGGAACTCTACTTCCAAACAATCGCCACACTTGGCCGTTTTCTCTGTCCATACTGTTGTTTCCATACGTCACCAATGTAGCCTCTTATTAACTGTAATATCGCAGATCTTCTTTTGGTATCCACGAATCATACTTTTTAGGCCAGTGTAACCATCGGACGAGTACTTCGGGTTTCTTGTTTTTGGTTCTCTTTCGAATCACTTTCTCTACAAAATATTCCTTGTTATCATCGACGTTCACTGCTTGTAACTCTTGTTCGTAAAATGTACCTTTCAGTTCTTCTCCAGACCAGTCTACTAGCTCATAGATGGGTAAATCGTCTCTTCTGAATCTGCGTTGCACTTTAAACAATTCCCCGGTCCACTTTTGGGAATATTCGCGGTCAAATACGTTTCTTATGTGTGTGATCCGAACGACTTGGCCTAATTTGAAAGCATATCGTCTTCGTTTAGGATGACGTAATTGTGAGCCGCTCTTCCCCTTTTTGCGCCTGATAATAAATTGCTCGTACCTGCTTTCGTCCTCGTTTTCTTTGTTAATCGATGAGGGTTTTCGTCCCAAACTCGAGTGTATCGTATGATTGTAACTATCAACGATGTCTCCCAAGACGTCTGCATATCTCTTGGTTCGACTGTGGATGAAATAGCGATACAGCTTGTGTTTCAGTGTCTTGATCACTCTTTCCGCGTAATTGGCCTTTGTCTCTGTGTTTTGCGCATTGAAGTGTTTGATATTTCTCTCGTTCAAAAATGTGTGCACCAGTTGGTTATTAAATTCTTTGCCCTTGTCCGTTCGTATCACCTTTGGATATCGAGGCGTCGTCAACAATCTTCGAAACGCTTCCACCATATCTTTTCCAGCTTTACTTCGAACGAGTTCACACAGCGTAAACCGCGAAAATATGTCAATAGCCACCAAGACGTACTGATAACCGTCATTGTCTTTAGCGAGGTCTTTTAGATCCATAAGATCCACGTCCCATTGACTGTCGAGTCCTTGTACGATTACTCTGGACCTAATAAATTTACGCCTCACTCCTTTTGTCAAAGAGTAGGCATCTTGGTCTCTTAACCATTTGGAGATCCTGTATTTTCCAATGTTAAACTTCCCCGCAGTCTTTACTATTCTGTACAGTTTTTCTGGACCAGCAAAACTACCGGGATGACTGGGGTCGAAATAAATCGAGGACAAGTAGTCTTTCCAGCCTGACATGACGTGTTAAACCTCTATCCACCGCTTTAACGTTTTGCTCCTCTTACGCTTCTCAGTTGTGGCGCGAATACCAGGTGGCCTTTCACGAGGTGTGTGTTGAGGTTCCTTCCTCGTGAGTGGATGAGCAACGCTCTGGTCTGCAGATTCCTGAGGATACGTTCTTGCGGGTATACCGCCGAGTAATCGTTGATACTTGTCGAAAGGGAGAAGCACCGACTTTTGCACCGTATTCATTTTATGTAAGTCTTTAACGATGGTTCCACGGCTTTCAGAAAGGCAGTCACAGCTTTCGCTTTCTTTCTTAATATCTTTCTTTTGTCCTTGAGTGTAAGACTGGTGTCCGCGAGATGCCTTAACACCCTCTTGTGTCGTTTCAAGCTAGCGATTACGGTAGGCTGGACGATCAGAACACGTTGCATAAAATTGACGACGATTTGTATGAGCGCCCTTAGTTGTTCTTTGGTGATGGTATCCAAAAGCGCTTGTCTTTGCTTATCCGACGTTTTGGCTATGACCAGAAGCAAAAATGGCCGTTGACTTTTGACCAGTTGACTCATGTTTGACTTGAAGTATACGGTGGTGTCTCTTATAAACATTTGTACACGACGATATCCTCTCCACGAAACACGTGATTTCTAAGTCTGTATTCGTCTATTCCTCGCGGAGTCAAATCAATCATCAAGTAACCGAACGGGCGTTTAGTGGCGTCGTCGAAGGCTTCTTGCAGACAACGAGATTTCCCCGGAAACAGTTGTCGACCTAACGTTTGAATCTGAGATGCACCTCGGATGTTCTTGAAGAGTACCATATACCAACAATTGAGGGCGATCGTCCTGGCTGACTTGCCTTGTCCGTAAATGTTTTGCGTGATATAGATGACGCTGAGCTTTCTGTGATGACACCCTTGCGTAAATAACAATTCGGCCGCTTTACTATCCAAGACGTCGTGCATGAGATCGTCCAAGATGACGAGATCGTGCTGTCCTCCGGCAAACTCTTCAATTTCCATCGTAGAGGGTAGACCCTGGTGTAAAGTCAAGTGAGGCAGTTCTCTTTCCATGTCCTCAAAAAGCGATTGGTAAATACCGTAGCAGTACAGTATCTTTGAGGGAGGCATTTGGTACAAATACTTGAGTTGCCGAAGAAAAGTAAATGTCCATCTCGTTTTTCCAGAGCCCGTGGGTCCCGCCACCATGATACTCGAACATGGTTCCATAGGGAGTAGACTCAAACACGTGTCATCCCCCAGGGGCCGTGGCATGTGCGGCGGCGGCGGCGGCGGCGGTGTGTCTTCTCTATATCTACCCAGCGGTGACGATGGTGTGTCTTCTTTATTACTGTCAGACGATGACGGACTCCATTGCATCTGGATTGGTCTAGGTGTACACTGATGTTGCGGCGGCGGCGGCGGCGGCGGCGGCGGCGGTGGCATGTTTTGCTGTGGCAGTGAATTGTGAAGGTGACGTCGATGTCTCAGCATGACATCTCTTCTCGAAAAAGAATGGCCGCAGTCCGCACAAATGTTCATGATGATTTCATTTTCTGGGTGTCAATTCTTGGACATGTCTCTTATAAGTTATTGTTCCGGAGTCATGTAGGATCGTCTGATTTCGTCAATGATGGTCTGAATTAGATAGACTTCGCGTACCATAGTTGCCGTTATGGACTTGTGTCTTCGCAATATGACCTTTTTTCTCGATATATTGACTCTATTAGAGGACAGGGTTTGTAAAACCAACCGTTTTCTTTCGAAGGTTTGACTATCACGTCTCAGAGGACTGATCGTGCCGTCCACGACCCGTTTAGCTATCTCGCACAAGACTTTGGCTTGAGCTGAAGTCATGTTTCGAAGAAGTTGTGCGCGATCCCTGATATTCCTCAAGGCCGTCACGAAATTAAAATGCAAAAACAGTTTGGATCGATTCATGGTTACAGTTGATATTAGGGTGGCCACCTCTTATAAACTAGAACCCGTGTATACATATTGTGTGAGTACCTGTTTTGTTTTTAAATGCAGACATATTTGTTTTCATAAATACATATTTGAAAAATATATCCTTTATAAAATGTAAATATGACAAAAACTGTTTCATTAAATACATATTTTATTTTGATGACTATATATTCTACTTCAATGAATACATGCATATTTGAAAAATATATTCTATACAAAATCAAAATGTTAAATGACAAAAAACTGTTTCAATGATACATATTTTATTTTTGAGCAATTGGAAAAACTGAACACACATACAAAATGTACAAATAGATATACAAACAAGACTGTACTCTTTCTAAAAACCGTACGGGACTGTATCAAAATTATCTAACCGTCTGCGTTTCGTATACACCATTTGATAACTCTTCTTTTCTTCCCTCGTGTACAGTTTCCGTTTACCTTTGTCTCGACATATTTTGCTTGGATTGGTGATGGTAATATTTGGTCTACTATCTGGGTCTGTTACTATTTCTCTCACGCTATCAAAGTTAATGAGTTGACTATTTTTGTAATTGAGAGTGAATCCTCTCACTTTACACGTTTCCTTGTTTTTGTTGGTCTTGTACGCGTAATTCTTTGGACCTCCAGATACAAACTCTACAATGTGCTCTCCGCTATCTAATTCGTCCGTCAATTCACCCAAGTAGTCCCCGAGAGGTGGGTCCACCTCTCCGGGTCTACTCACGTAAATGACACTGTCTGTGTCATAATACAACACCCTTCTATCTAATTGTTCTAGCACACTGTACAGTTTGAGCCTGGCCCAGCATGTGGTGAAGGTCGCTATGTATATATTGGTTTTGTTGTCTTCTGGTTGACAGTCTCGTTTATAGATCCATTCCATCTGTATCATGTCATTTGAGAGTATGTGGAAATTGAGAGGTTGTTTAGTGGGATCCGAAAACAATTGAAAAAACAAGTTTGCCTGACTTTCGTGAAGAATTTCAGTCTGGCGCATGTTGAGTCTCTGGCCAAACTTACCCCAAAAACTATTGAGGCACAATTTAGCCAAAGCTCTCAACCCCTGATTTTTCACAATGTTCTCTGGATCCAGTGAAACTCCCTCTTTCTGTGCGTACTCTTGTATATAAGTGTATTTGTCTTGTGCCGTTTTAATCCAGTCAGGGGGCCCACTGGCTTCTTGTTTGAATTTCAAAAACGTATTGATATATTGGGCAAACAGTCCCCCTTCGCGTGTGTTTGTGTCATATTGTGTGGTTTCCTCCCAGTGGTATACTTCGTATAGGTGTTGGATTTGATACCCTAGCCTGAGAGCTGTGTGTATCTCTGGGATGCACCACGTACCCGTCAACACTCTCTCTTCATCCGAACAAGAACAAGTTTCCGTATTCTCGGTATCCGCGCAGGTTCTACACAAAGGGAATTTCAGTTTGCCATTTGATCTATAGGGGAGAACAGGATGATAGAGTCCTCGCGGGGGTAAGATCTTGACTTTGGCAATACCGAAATAATCCTTAATGTCCCCAAAATCTTTCGTGATAATAGTAGGGTGTCCAACGGGATACCGACAATACTTATTCACCCAAGGATACAAGCTCGTGAAATCCACGTATTTAATTTGCTCTTGTTCTTTCGTGATGTAGTAGAGCTGACTGGCATTGGTACGACCGCCAAAGAAGCTCTCTCTAGGGTTTAACCTATCTGTTAAGTCTAAAGTGTGAATGAAGGTTTTGAGATCTAAATTTTGATTAATATCGTTTTTAAAGTCGTGGTCCCAAATACACACGTACTTCATACCTAAAGATTGGAGATGCGCTTTCTTTTTCATAGTCAAGGCAAACAATTCATTCAATGATTGATGAGTGAGAGGATGGTACGTGTTTTCTCGACTGTCTGGGAAACACACAGGGCATCCGTGAAACACGCAGCCGTGATACTCGTAGGCCGTGTGCGTTTCTGCGCAGTATCCGTCCAATTTATACCGTGTACCAGGGATCGTTTTCTCTCCCTCATTCAGGGCATGCTGAATGTGTACTTGATCAACACTAGCCATCCACTCTAACCACTGAATCGATACCTTGCTATACTGGTCATTGTATCCACCGGGAGGAAGTTTAGCAATGGGGGTACTTACAAATTCCTTTTTGGTCACAGTCACGCCATTCATCCATTTACCTTGCATCCATACATACAGAGTACCATCTCTCAATCTAGCCGGGATCCATTCGTCAATGCCATTCACTTGTACGCGCCACGTTTCGTCCAGAAATTTTGTTCTAAAGACGTTCATGCACACGGACGCAATGGTGACAGAGTCAAACGGATCCACAGCGCCCACCCACGTTTTCTCTCTCTTTCCTTTCTCATTTACACCTTCTCTCTCTTCGCCCGTTGCACGCATTAACAAGTCCCTAAATTTTAAACAGGCTTGTCTTAAGATATTCACGTCACTTCGACAATATTCTTCCATTTCCTTTCTAAAATCAAACACGTCATTCTTTCTTTCGTTCAACCACGCCAATAACTCTTCCCTCTCTTTCTCGCCCACGAAATCATGTCCGTAAAATTTAGGGTCGGGGTAGGGGCCTACGTACTTTTGATTCTCTTTAGTATTGAAGTAATGGGGAAACCAACCCTTTTTCAATTCATCTAAATCAAAAGCCTTTGGTAAAGCCGCTAGCTTCATCGGTAAAAAATTGAGACTGTCAATCACCTTGATATGCAAATCTCGCTCCACACCCATGTACATGATTTTGGACCCGCTGTAAAGAATTTTGTCGGGTCGCATTGACTGGTCAATCAGGTATTCTAACAAGAAGTACCCGTCATAACCCTTCATATTATGTGCAACCACCTTAAAGTATTCGTGTTGATCCGAAAAGAGCCATTTTCCAAACTGTTCGGCGGTATCCTCCCCTTGGAAAATGGTTTCTCTTAAACCACATGTCCCAGGGCAGGGTCCCGCGTCTTCATTGTCATATAAATCTGTTTTGTCACAGGCTTCGCAACGGGTACCGCAACCTTTACATTTTGATCTAGGGGTAAGTTCCTTATCGATACACTCCGGGCAAACGGTATGAGCTAAGACAAAGTTTGGACGATGCGTAGCCTTACCGCACCACGAAGTATTACAATTTTGACATTTTGAGCAAGATGTACATACCTGTGACGATTGACAGTCTTTACAATGGTGCTTCCGTCGGGGGCTATATCCTTCTTGACATACGGTTAATTCGTCTTGACTACATTCAAAATCGAAATAAATGAATTTAGGTATATACTTCTCTTTACATTCTTTCGCCCTTAAATAACATAAATGATCATCCGTAACAAATTTCTCACAAGTAGCACAAAAATATTCTCCACACTGATGGTCTTCTATCTTTCGTCTGTCTGTTCTGATAACTGCGTAACACGTGGGGCACTTCCACCACTTATCGCACTGGGAGGGTCCGCTGGGTTGTCCCTTCTTCTTTCCTTTTTTGTGTAGGGGAACTTTCTTGTGCTCCTGGAAACACTCGTCCGATCGACAGGTCATATTACAGTCATTGCATGTAATGGTAGAGTCAGTCTGGGGACAGTGATCCCTCTTGCACACGATACACTTCTCTTCGCATTGATGTACTTCTCGGTTGTTGTAATGTTTCAGGCAAGTCTCGCAAAAGTAGATGGCGCTGAAGAAGCCCGTGACACTCGTAATCGCGTGAAAGTGGTCGTCGTCCACCAAGTACAAGTAAATGCATGGACGCTGGTCTGAACTGGGACTGGTAATAAATTTATTGCCTAATCTCGCACTGACCACCATCACGCGAACACCCAAGAGCTCTTCAAACGCCTCTACATCATTGAGACTCGCCGCTCTGTCTTGGGGAATGCCCGCCATTTGACACAGGGTCGCCGCCAACTGTCCTTGTTGTTTTAAGTTTTTTCTACACAGGTCCTTATAGTAACTCTCAGAGACTTTCTGGTGTTCCAATACCAACTCCAAGTTACTCTTCCCCTGCCTGTGCTTGGTCATCTCCTTCCATTCCTCTTGAGTACATCGCTTTAACTTGGACCAACTTACGCCAATGGCCCTTGCCATACACAAATTGTCCTCATTCTCTATGGTGACTATCGATTTCTTCAAGTCCAACGAGTTTTTCGGTCCTTTAATACGGGTGATACGTCGTCTTGCTCCACCTTTGGGTAAGTCGATGGTGCCAATAGTTACACTAAAACTGTCATTGATGGAAAGTTCTTGGTTACTGTTGAGCACCTTCTCTAGGGTCTCCATGACTTTGTTCGCATTCAAGTCATCCCAGGCCTGAAGGGGAACGACAATGGGGTCGTGTAAGCCTTCGTGATGAATCACGACTCGACCTAAATCGTTTCCCGCTAGGTTGCCTCTGGCCTCATTCATGACGTCTTGAAACATGTGGTGGAGGCCCTCCCTCACATCTCTGAGTTGTTGACCGTGGTACCCTTCGTCTATTTTGACCTGAAACGTCCGGTCCACGGCCGCATTCTTCGCATAAGTTCTCTCCGACTTTTTTCTCATTGTGTAGTTCAGCCGATGTGAGTGTCCCGATCGTGGTTCTTTAACTCTACTGTCTCGTCTATGTGATGGTCCTGCCTGCGGTTCGTCCCCACTACCCTTTTGAACAATGGGACTTGGTGGGTTCCATTCGCCATCCTCTACACAGACTTGAGCCAAAGCCTCCATTTCATAGTCAAAGAGTAAGGCTTTCACAGCTCCCTCGATCTCTTCTTGCTCTTTTACATAGTCGAGAGCCAACTCCATATCTTCCTCGCTTAAAGCCACTGGAATCTCAAGTGGTCCCCCCAGTGTTTCCAGCACACCGTCCAACTGATCTTCAACCGTATCGTTGTCATATGCGGGATGTCTTAACTGGAACAGTCGAAACCGTACAGCTGGAGATTCCTGGATCCCCATAGTGACTGCAAAATTTATCAGTTCATCCGCATTGGTGTAAGCGTTGACCATGATCTCGAAACTTTTCGCAATTATGTCCATGTTGTCGGTTCTGAAATGAGAATGAAAAAGACCTGTAATACGTCTTCTTATATACTTCCACTGAATTTCATTCTCAATATTGGCGTTTGATTGGTCTTCTAAAAATAGATCTTACATCATTTCTAAGAATAACCACACTGAGTGCCCTTTTAGATGACATACTTTCTAAAAATAATCACATCGAGTGCCTTTTAACATTGTCTAAGAATTGGACACAAGGACAGTCTCATTGGAAAGCACAGTGTACAAGAGGAAACAAGGTATAATTTATGTTTTTTATTTAATCTATGATGAGATCAGAGGTCAAGGGCATACAGAGTTATATTAAGTAGGAGACGCTTTACCACTGAAAATGATACGGACACAACGCATTTGGTTTGTTTACAGGTTGTAGTGTAGAAGATAGAGCCTAATTAGCTTTTATTTTTCTCTTATGAAGGTCAGAGATCAAGGTCAAGGTCAGTGTCATGCATAGTTATGTTTAGCATGGAACCCTCAACCAAAAAAGGTATCGATACAGTAAATATGGTCTCTCTAGCAGAAGTCTATTTTTGTTGTTTTATAATGAATTATCGAGTATTAATTAATATATTTGGTATCAATTCAGAGTAAAACAAGTTCAATAGAACGATTTCTGGATTTAAAATGATGAAATTGTGATGTTTAGACGTTATTAGAAAAAATTGATGTTTCTGCTAGAAAACTTTCCTAATAGTTTTTTAACGAGCTTTACAGGTGAATGTCTATTTTTGTTGTTTTATAATGAATTATCGAGTATTAATTAATGTATTTGGTATCAATTCAGAGTAAAACTAGTTCAATAGAGCGATTTCTGGATTTAAAATGATGAAATTGTGATGTTTACACGTTATTAGAAAAAATTGATATTTCTGCTAGAAAACTTTCCTAATAGTTTTTTAACGAGCTTTACAGGTGAATGTCTATTTTTGTTGTTTTATAATGAATTATCGAGTATTAATTAATGTATTTGGTATCAATTCAGAGTAAAACTAGTTCAATAGAGCGATTTCTGGATTTAAAATGATGAAATTGTGATGTTTACACGTTATTAGAAAAAATTGATATTTCTGCTAGAAAACTTTCCTAATAGTTTTTTAACGAGCTTTACAGGTGAATGTCTATTTTTGTTGTTTTATAATGAATTATCGAGTATTAATTAATGTATTTGGTATCAATTCAGAGTAAAACTAGTTCAATAGAGCGATTTCTGGATTTAAAATGATGAAATTGTGATGTTTACACGTTATTAGAAAAAATTGATATTTCTGCTAGAAAACTTTCCTAATAGTTTTTTAACGAGCTTTACAGGTGAATGTCTATTTTTGTTGTTTTATAATGAATTATCGAGTATTAATTAATGTATTTGGTATCAATTCAGAGTAAAACTAGTTCAATAGAGCGATTTCTGGATTTAAAATGATGAAATTGTGATGTTTACACGTTATTAGAAAAAATTGATATTTCTCCTAGAAAATAATTCTTAATAGCTTTTTAACGAGCTTTACAGGTGAATGTCTATTTTTGTTGTTTTGTAATGAATTATCGAGTATTAATCAATGTATTTGGTATCAATTCAGAGTAAAACCAGTTCAATAGAACGATTTATGGATTTAAAATGATAAAATTCGAACATTTTGTGCATTTTATGCCAATACTGTACAATGGGGATTGCTGATGAGTTAATGACTTTTCAATCTGTGACTTCTGACCGTGCGAGCGAGATCGCCATAGTTACTGTTTTTATGGCTAAACCTTTAACATGCTAAGTAAACTGTGGTCTGCAGCATGTTGTTATTTGCATTTTATGATCAAATATCCATTATTCATCTGTATGTTTAATATCAATGTGTACTACCACTAGATTGTTACATGTCTAAAGTCAAGCATATCAAATGATCAACTTAATAAAATGGATAATGTACACATTGTGTGACAAAACATGGGGGGAGTTCAGTTAAAAACTTTGTACTTTAGCCCCCTAATATATGGGAACTCTCACAGCTCACAAAGAAAGAATTTTTTTTTCGCGGTATATTTTAATATACCCCATGCGCCTTTTGGCGCGTTTTTCTGGCCCCTTTATCATATTTTGGTGTATTTCAAAGGGACAGGAGGTGATTTCTTTATTCAACTTGGATTTTTTTTTCTCTCTGCCTTGCAGAAAAGGGAAGTTGTTTATTCGTTATAATTATTTCTTGATCAATATAAAAGCAATCATGGAAATTATTGATTTTATTAATATAATTATGTTTTACACTGACATATCTTTCTCAACACAAGAGAGTTTAAACTTTTTGTGTAGGACTGGAGTTGGCAGTGATATAATTAGAGACATATCAGTAAAACTCTGGTTTATGGATAACGGAAACTGGGTTTTTCGGACCATCACTGCAAGTGATTGCGTGTTGTTTTTGAATACACGGTTTTCAGTACGTGTCTATAAGAGAAATAATTCGCCAGTTAATCCCAATTCTGTAGACTATATGGATGCAGTAAACTATTGCGCGGATATTTTGGCCAATTTATTGACACTATTAAAAGAACGGAAAACGGAAGTCCAAGATCTTGGGATCATATTTGTTCCTGGTCACTCGGACTCCCATTTTGGATACACACTTTATAAAACAAGGACAAAGGTTTACATCGTTCTTTATTTAGATAATCATTTTTCTTTACATCATATAGCAGGTACATTTATTCATGAACTTTCTCATGCTATTTTAATTAGTGGACAAGATCATACAAATATTTGGTTTACTACGACAGTGTGTTTGATGACATTAGCACGTGCCGTAGTAAACCAAAATACGCGATCAACAGTTGCAATAGTTGGTCCAAATATCCTGTAGTTGAAGCAGTATTATTTGATACTTGTTACAAAGTTCTTTTTTTTTGTTAACCTGTGCCAAATAATACTTAGTGCTACAATTTTTGTCAATAACATTTAACACAAATGGTGTTCATAACCTTTCCTGTTTTTTTAACGCTGAAAATTATAATTGTAAATATGTGTGTGTGTATATATATATATATATATATATGGATTATATATATGATGGATTATAGAAGCAGAACGGTAAGTAAATCATTTACTGAATAATGTCTACACTCACCTTGTTTAACTTCACTTGCATGGAAATGCTGTCACTACAATCTTCTTTGTTTTGGTCTGAATGTAAATCACTTTGACTTTATTTATATTTTCTCCCGTATAGCCTAAGTGTCCTATATGAAATTGAAATCGTTTTGTGGTGAGAATCCTTTTTCCTGAAACTTCAACTGCATCTGGTTCCCCCACACATTGATGAATAACATTTAGCATAAGTGATATGCTTAAAAACTTTGAGGCAGTTTCATCAGACGAAAATAAATGTTTTTTAAATGTATGTTCTGAAACTGAAACATTCATGATACATAACCCCAACAGTTAAGACATAGCGCTATAAAAGAATTCTGGAGCACGCTCTCACTATATAGGAAGTTCTGGTTGGTCAGTATAAGTTTCCATTGGTCAAAACATACTCACTTGGTTACCAACTAGCAGTTCATTGGTTCCTTCACTGACGTTTCATTAGTTCAATTTCAATCCACCTATACAATGCACGTTTATTTTAAGGTATGACACGATATCTATTTTTATCCAGCCCTGTGAACTAGGCATGTTCTCACGGGCCCTGACTGCTATACATTCAGTTCTCACGGTACTGTGTCTCTGAATTGCCTTCATTTCCGGCAGTTAATGGCTTTTTAATGTGTTGTTGATTACGCTTGACTGCCATTTGCTCTCCCTGGTCGGGGGTTAATGCTCTAGGCCTTTTCTCGGCTGATGCAATACTTGTAACACCGGCCAGCTAAATATAGCGATGCTGTCATTTTAAACATTGCGCCCTCTATCCGCGCATGAAGGAGAAACATCTCAGTCATTTGAACTGAAAACATCGAAGTGAACACACGTTATATGCAACACCTCTAAGATTCGCCTCTGATAGGGAAGAACCTGACGCTCAATGTCCCTGGCTATCTTAACAGATCGTAAACAGGTCAGTTCTGTATACCGTGTAGATCTTGATCCCATATGGCCGCGCTTTTTTTTACCCGTTCAAACCCAAATCCAATATGGCTACCCCCACAAGACCTTCACCCTGGGCTAAATATAGACCCACGTGCTTTTTCTATTTTTAGAAAGTAGGTCATCCAAAATGGCGTCGATTACATCATCTTTGTTTACACCTAAAGAGACCCTAATACTACTAACACTTCTCTGATAACATAGTCAATTTTCAAATCATATTTAACCTCATATTTTTCTTATTGACTGAATTGAAACAAAAATTCGATAGAGGCGATGTTAAGCTTTTCTAAGAACTCCGGCATATCGCGGGACTACATACATTTTCAGAAGTGGAATTCAATAATTAGTCGATGAATGAGGCGCCCCGCTTTACATTGTTATATTTGACACTAGATACATTTCAGTGATTAAGTTTTATTTTTAACAATAAGTGCTAAATGATTAACAAGATCAAATGATTTTGTTTGATGAAGGAATACTGATGCAACAACAGAACTAGTATGGATAGATCTAGCTGATAAAGATTCATGGTCATGTTTGATAAAGCTGTTTCACAGGATAGTCTGGTTCCCTGCCTAATAATTATAGCTTCGGTTATTAGGTCAGGCAAATACGAAAAATGGCGGCATTGAGAAGACCAGGTGAGTTAATTCAAGAACGAACACTTTAAAGTTTTGATGGCAGGCGCTTAATATCTTAACATATTATTCATACCATCAAGATAGGGTTAACTATGACAATGATTAGTAGTGACGTTGTGTATTTTGCTGAAAGTCACATATTTTCGCGACCGTAATTGCAGACGGTAAACGTTTCCTTAGAGATTTTAATGGAAAGTAACGATGTTTCGGTGATTTTACGCCCCCACACTAATAAGTTGGGAGCATATCGTTTTTTCTGTCTGTCTGTTTGCTGGTCTGTTTGTCTGTTTGTTTGACCGTCTGTCCACAACTTTACCTAGTCCATAACTCTGGAACTACATAGGTATTTTATCCCCCCACACTACTTAGTCATGAGCATATTGTTTTTGTCTGTCTGTCTGTCTGTCTGCTGGTCAGTTTGTCTGTTTGTTTGACCGTCTGTCCATAACTTTACATTGTCCATAACTCTGGAACTACATAGGATAGAGACTTTATATTTGGAATGTGTACTCATCTCATGAAGCTCTGGAGCTCAGTACAACTTAGGTCATGTCGAACAAATGTTAAGGTCATTTAGAGATAAAATCGGGTGAATTAAACATTGGCCATAACTTTGGAGCTGCATGTGATACAGACTTTATATTTGGAATGTTAACTCAACTCAAGAAGTTCTTGAGCTTGGAACAAGTTGGGTTATGTCTAACAAAGGTCAGGGTCATTAAGAGGTCACATATGATTAATTAATTAATTTAACATTTGCCGTAACCCTGGAACTACATGTGATAGAGACTTCATATTTGACATGTTTACTCAACTTAAGAAACTCTTAAGCTAAGTAGAGTTCGGTCATGTCAAAGGTCAATGTCATTAGAGTTCGAATAGTAATGTCTTATAAAATTCATATAATCGCCAACTGTGATATAAAAATATTGTTAAAAATTATACTGTTACATACAATTTTCATTGTCACTCGTCAAAAGGTCACTCGTTCAAAGTATGAACAGTTACGGATACTAATATTATTAGGTTACAGCAGTGATCAACAGCGATTAAATATATAATAAAACGGCCCTAATTAAACCATTTATATACGGTTTGTTTAAGTCCAAATAAAATATGTTCCGTTCTGTTCTGATATGAACTCAAATTTGATACCTGGAAAGTGTATATTTGGCCTATATATAAGAGTTAAGAAATATTCTGTAAGATACAAGCCTTTTCTAGAGTATAGACTAATGTTGAATTAACTCTATTTGACCTCTTAATGACATTGACCTTTGACATAACCCAACTCTACTGAGCTTAAGGGTTTCTTAAGTTGAATACACATGCCAAGTATGAAGTCTCTATTAGATGTAGTTCTAGAGATACGACAAAAGTTAAATTAACCATATTTGACCTCTTAATTAACCTTGACCTTTGTTGGTCACAACATAAGTTGTACTTAGCTCAAAAGCTTCTTAAGTTGAGTACGCATTCCAAATATAAAGTCTGTATCGCTTGTAGTTCTAGAGATACGGCAAAGGTTAATTTAACCATATTTGACCTCTTAATTACCTTGATCTTCGTTGGTCACAACCTAAGCTGTACCAAACTCAGGGGCTTCTTCAGTTGAGTACACATTCAAAATATAAAGTATGTATCACTTCTAGTTCTAGAGATACGGCAAAAGTTAAATTAACAATATTTGACCTCTTAATTACCTTGACCTTTGCTGGTCACAACCTAAGTTGTACCAAGCTCAAGAACATCTTGAGTTGAGTACACATTCAAAATAGAAAGTCTGTTTCACATGCAGCTCCAACGTTATGGCCAATGTTTAATTCACCCGATTTTACCTCTAAATTGACCTTGACATTTGTCCGACATGACCCAAGTTGAACTGAGCTCCAGAGCTTCTTGAGTTGAGTACACATTCCAAATATAAGATCTATATCACATGCAGCTCCAAAGATATGGCCAGTGTTTAATTCATCTGATTGGACCTCTAAATGACATTGACATTTGTCCGACATGACCCAAGTTGTACTGAGCTCAAGAGCTTCTTGAGTTGAATACACATTCAAAATATAAATGACCTTGACATTTGTCCTACATGACCCAAGTTGTACTGAGCTCATGATCTTCTTGAGTTGAGCACACATTCCAAATATAAGATCTATATCACATGCAGCTCCAAAGCTATGGCCAATGTTTAATTCATCAGATTTTACCTCTTAATGACTTTGACATTTGTCCGACATGACCCAAGTTGTACTGTGCTCAAGAGCTTCTTGAGTTGAGTACACATTCCAAATATAAGGTTTGTACCACATACAGTTCCAAAATTATGGCCAATGTTTAATTCGTCCGATTTTACCTCTAAATGGCCTTGACATGACCAAATGTTTACTGAGCTAAAGAGCGTTTTGGGTTGAGTGCATAACCTAAAATAAAGTCTCTTTCCTATGTAGCTCCAGAGTTATGGACAAGGGTACAGTTGTGCACAGACGGACAAACAAACGACAAACAGACCAACAGACAGACAGACATACATACAGACAGACAGACAAAAACAATATGCTCCCGACTAAGGAGTATGTGGGAATAAAAATACCGACACATCGTTACTATTCATTAAAATATTTAAAGAAACGTATACTGTCTGAAAGCACGGTCGCGAAAATATGTGACTTTAAGCTTTAAAACACAAAATACACAACGTCACTACAAATCATTGTCATATTTAACCCTATCTTAATGGCATGAATCATATGTAAAGATATTAAGCGCCTGCCATCAAAACTTTAAGTTGTTCCTTCTTGTTTTAACTCACCTGGTCTTCTCAATGGGCGCCGCCATTTTTCGTATTTGCCTGACCCAATCACGTAGTGTCAGGGGAAGAAACCAGACTATTTCACAGGATTGAATTGAATAAAAACCTGACATATTTGTACATCAAGCTGGTCATCAAATTGTGCTTGAAATGTCTTTCAATAATTGGTTATTTGATATGTGAAACTTGAAACTTTGATATAGGTTTATAGTTGTTAGAACATTTTAAATAACTTTGACCCAGACCAGAGTAATTTAATATGTTTGACTATTGGTTTAAGGCTTCTCTAAACTGAAACAAACATAAGATCTGACAGAAAACAATAAAAGGAGATGAAACTTTTAAGTCGACGGTATCATGCCGAAAACTGATTAGGATATATGACTAACTATTGCTTCTAACACGGGTTTTAGAAAACAAATTAACCCACTTGACTAGCGACCTATAAAAGGGGCATAGGCAAACAGACGGCCCACTGGGCGTTAATGGGTTATAGTGTTAAGCCCTGCCTTCAAGACAACAAGAATTTTACCAAGTAACTTATGGTTCACCAATGAGCCTTCAAATAGACAATTCCAGTTTCAAATACAGTCATTTATGGTTTATTTTAACAATATATTGTAAAATGACAAACAGTGCATACCCTGCTCAGGGGGCTGCAAAATGTTTGTATAGGACAAGTGTATTCGTAACAGAAGTGAACGCTTAAAGAGGCTCGCAACCAGATTTAGCATTAAAAATAGTAATTTGTAAATATATGTCAAATGCTTATATCAATGGGTAAGATTTAGTTAAGGATAATAAATTCTGTTAAAAAATGCATTTCAAAAAAAAAGAAGAAGAAGCTCTGGTGGGATTCGAACCCGTGACCATCCATGCGGAGACAAACATGAAAAATGAGGAAACGCCTTTACCCCCTCGGCTATCAGCGCTCTCTATATATATGGTAGCGAATTAACGTACTTCACTGGTAGCGATTGATAGCACTTTATTCGGCTCGGGTTTATGTCTGAGCCCGTGTAGAGAAGAAACAACAACAACTATACCGTCAGCTGACGCTATAGAAAAACGATGGGAAAATATCTAAGAAACTAAGATTCGGTAACGATTCTTGAGACTTTTGTTGGACTGATCATATTTTTTTAATGTCAGAAGCCAAATAATGGCACAAATTTGCTTTTATTTGAGTATTTTATTTTATTTTGACAAGTACACCATCCGGTTGCGAGTCCCTTTAAAATCAGATGTTATTTATCGTTTGATCGTTTAACGTTGGACACAATTGGTTTTATTTCAGCTTGGGAGACCCTTCCTTACCCGCCAGCCCATGGTGAGTTTGCTGTGTATGAAAAACAGGAAATGACGGAAAGAATTAACTACGCCGTGGAACGGGTAAAACATTTATCATACAGTAAAGTGAAATATCACTTTAATGACCAATAAAATAAAATTAATTGGCTGTATATAAGACAGGTGATAGCGTAATACAAGGTGAATGTAAATCAATAAGCTTCTGAATGAGCTCTCTATTTTACTTTTACCTTGCTTTGCGTAGGCACCTTGCTTTTAACACAACGGAACTTGATTTAGTGGTCGTTTAAGAGAGGTTTTACTGTACATATATATTGCTCTGATCGTACAATCCTCTTCTTATGTATAGTAAAACCTCTCTATTTAAGAGTTAATTGATTGTATAAAAGATAGATGCAAGCTTAAAGAGGCTCGCAACCGGATCAAGCATTAAAAATAGTTATTTGTAAATATATGTCAAATGCTTATATAAATGGGTAAAATTTAGTTTAGGATAATAAATTCTGTTAAAAAATGCATTTCCAAAAAAAAAAAAGAAGAGGCTCTGGTGGGATTCGAACCTGTGACCATCCATGCGGAGACAAAAATGAAAAATGAGGCATCGCCTTTACGCCCTCGGCTACGGACGCTCTCTATATATATCGTAGCGAATTAACGTACTTCAATGATAGCTATTAATAGAACATAATTCGGCTCGGTTTTATGTCTGACCCCGTGTAGAGAAGCAACAACAACAACTATACCGTTAGCTAACGCTATGGAAAAACAATGGAAAATATCTAAAAAACTAAGATTCGGTGACGATTCTTGAGACGTGTTTTGGACTGATCATATTTTTTTAATGTCAAAAGCCAAATAATGCCACAAATTTGCTTTTATTTGAGTATTTTATTTTATTTTGACAAGAACACCATCCGGTCGCGAGTCCCTTTAAAGGCAGTATGTAAGCCAAAATAGCGCATTTTGAAAACCTGAAAATTCAGGCACATACGTAATCTAAACATATAAAATGAAGTAATCCGCGATGATAAATCCGAAACACATGAATTTGGTGGAAAAAGTCGACTTTTAAATCGGTTTATTGACATCCGATCAACGACGGAGATTTGCCGAGTTCGTTCGGCTTGCGTCCGGTAAAGATGTTCATAACTCATTATTAGTGTTTTCTTCTGACTTGACAGAGTTATTTTTAGCTTGGAACATTCTAAAACTTTAAAAGGGATGAATATTCCCTAAATCCAGCAAGAAACATTGATAGCTGTTTTTATTGTGCGCAGTATACAGTAGAGAATACATTTTTCTTTCCCGTTTAAACGCAAACGCAATGCACTAAGCTGTGGAAATTTACTTTTAGAAGTTTTAACTATTATTTTTTAATCTGAGTAACAAATAGGTTGGAGCCTGATCAAACACCGGGTTACCCGTCGTCTAACCTGGATCCAATCTGTTTGCAATGGAAATAATAGTTTTGTATACAAATGCGTTTATTGGGAAAGAATGAAATATCAGTAAAGTTAGCGCAGCGGTCTCGTGCTGCACGGAACCATACTTATCTCAAGTAGGAAAGTGTAAGATGATGTAGTCGATGTTACCTTGCTTACAGTGGAGAAAATGCTATTCTTTCCCAATAAACGCGTTAACGCTAAAACCATGATTTCAATTGCAAACAGTTTGGAGCAGATCAGACGCCGGGTAATCCGGCGTCTGATCGGGCACCAAACGGTTTGCCACTCAGACTAACATGAATGGTCAGAATTTTCTAAAGATTGTCCATTTATGCGTATTATTGCGATGCGTTTGCGTTTCGTTTGCGTTTAAACGGGAAAGAAGAACGTTTTCTCCACTGTTACCTTAATGGTTATGAATTATTCTCTTCTAAAAATAACACAGACAAGTCAGGAAAATCGGATAGATCTCGTGACTCTTATTCGACCTTGCGGAAATTCTCGGAAGCCGACACGTAGATTTGTTATGTAAACAAAAAGCTTATTTTTCCAACCATCTCGATAAGAAATTGGCACATTAAAGAAAGGGGGGCATGTTTCAGGCACCTGACAACGGATTTCGCTTAGTTTTAAACTTTTAATACATAGAAAATGTTCTTATATAAAAAGTTGCGCTATTTAAACATAAATTTGGGCGGTATTCTGGCTTTAAGAAATTATTGCACCAGTACTTAATCTTATTTACGGGAGATAATTATATTCAAAGTTACAATACGAAATAAATTGGCAATAAGTATAATAGTATTTCATAGCAAGAATTAGTCTTGAAACTGTTCACAGCTCTTTTTAGTTCTGAATAAGGACATATCCTTTGAAAGTATCGAATACACAGTAAGCAAAATAATTGATTCATCTCAAAATCACGACGAGATGCTCGTCTGTAAAAGTATGTAGTGTAGTTTCAAAACTGCAGGAGAACAATTACTGTAAATGTGGACGGACGGACGGACTAAAGGGGACATGGGTAAAACAGAATGCCCTGACTAATCGTCGCGGTGTATCAAAAATCTTGTCTGTGACATGTTTCCTATACAACATCAGCTATAGGGAAAGCAATTTTGGAATATTAGTAAATCTTGGTACATCAGCTATAGGGAAAGCAATGTTGGAACATTAGTAAATCTTGGTACATCAGCTATAGGGAAAGCAATGTTGGAACATAAGTAAATCGTGGTACAACAGCTATAGGGAAAGCAATGTTGGAACATAAGTAAATCTTAGTACATCAGCTATAGGGAAAGCAATGTTGGAACATTAGTAAATCTTGGTACAACAGCTATAGGGAAAGCAATGTTGGAACATTAGTAAATCTTGGTACATTAGCTATAGGGAAAGCAATGTTGGAACATAAGTAAATCTTAGTACATCAGCTATAGGGAAAGCAATGTTGGAACATTAGTACATCTTGGTAGATCAGCTATAGGAAACATTAGTAAATCTTGATATGACAGAGTGTCACATACCATTAGCTGGTAACTTTGACCTTGACTTTTACCTCTAACCTCATTTATAGAGACATTTTGTCCAGGGTATATATCCTATACCACATCAGCTAGAGAATCCAAATATAACATCTTAGTGTCCAGTTCCATATTTCGTTCGACATGGGCTCATCTTTTATCTTAGTTACATAAACATTCATTTCCTGCACATCTGCCTTTTATACATGCATTCAAATAATTAACATAATTAAGTTGTCGTAATATAGAGGTTTTTCTGTACTATGCAGTACTACAATGTCCCAGAAGAAGCAATAGGATACTACATCCTACCGACACAGGAGAGTCTTACAATCAGTATGAAATACTTCGACTTTGGTGGATTTGGTAGTGACTCTGGCGACGATATAACAATAAGAGGTAGGTATAAGTGGCTTTATTATACTCACGGAATTTAAAAACTGTGCAGGGTTAAAATTTATTTCAAATGTAAACTTTTTCACAAAGCTCACGTAAAAACGGTTTGTACAGCTGATTAAAGTGTGTAGAAGGTATTGGTTACCCTTTTCGTGAAATTTACGTTAATTTTGCGTGTCAAAAAACGTTTGTCTATATTTGCATAAATTGGTCAGAATACTCATTTGAACAGTACATGCAACACGTTGTCAATGTACACTGGTTGTTTTGGCAGTAAATCATTGGGAACACAAGTTAGATTTGTTTTATCAACCATGACGGCTATGCCACGGCTGTCTGAAAATGCGCGTTTACGTTCAGTTAGCATATTAGAGGTTGGAATGAGAAATTAATGATGTCGGAGGCCGATTTGGTCTTCATCTTAACATCATGTTGTCATTATGGAGACGTATCGACACATTGGCAATACTCGCGAGAACCTGCGACCAAGGATATCGCTATTAACGTAACGTCGACAATATACGTATTTTTCTGTTACACATGTGCGTGGTCGTTTTCAATCTTCAAAATTTACGGCTAGAAACATTCGAGGGGTTCGTCTAAGCGGCCGAAGGACAGTGCTGAAAAGAATACGCTTATTTTGAATCCGTCCGTGACGTCCTACTGAACGTCCCGTTCTGACGTCAAACTCGCCATAATGTCTTAAAGCATGGCAGCGCTCACCAACACGTTGCCAGCGTGCGTTGTCACGGCCTTCATACAGAACGAAAATATCGAGGTCAATCAGGTCATTGACTGGCCCGCAGTCATATCCGATCTCACGCTAATTTTGCACGTTTAGGATGAGATTGGGCGTCGTTTGCGAAGTCTATCGAACCAGCCTTTGACGTTGGAACAGTTGGCTGATTGTTTAGTCATGGTAAGGAATAGCATTCATTAGCAGTTTTTCGCAGCGTTGGGGAGGTCAAATCGACGCTGATGCCGTGCTTCCTTTGATGCAAGCGGAGGACACATGCGTTATTAATTGTGTGTCATGGGTTTTGACCCCCAAAGTCAAAAAACGATTGGCAGTACAATACTGATTGACATCACACATTAATGACTCTTATGAAATGTTAGATCGATGTTTAAATTAACATTATAACATGGTCAATTTATATCTGATTTATTATTCCTATTATTTATAATGCTTTCCCCAAAGCACAGTTTTTAAATTCCGTGAGTATATATACCTATTAATAAATACAACCAAATATAGACTCAATGGTATTTTCCTGTATCAGATGGTTTGTATCAGGATGGTTTATATGATACACGATGCTGACGGTACTTTTAATGTTAAGTTATATGCGATCTACTAGTTTTGATATTGACAGCTTCGGAAATCCCGGTGTCGATGCTATTTTTAAACGGTTGAAACCATCCGTAATTAATTTTGAACATTTGTGTGAAGAGTTCAGTATCTACTCGGATCACACGTTGTGGTAATATTCCGTTTTTATTGGCTATTTTTCATTTAATAACGTGTTATCTATAGCTATTCCTAGACTCGTATTACATCTATAACTTTATAGTAGTCCTCGATGACACCACTATTACAGTGCCCTCGACGACATCTATTTTAACGGGTTACGGTTAACTGCTTTTCGGTATCATATTTTAATCAGGGCCCTACACTGAAAATGCAGGAGCCATATAACTCACATCACATATTTTGTCGGTATGTAGGTTCGTCCGTTTGTCTGTTAGTACTGTTGATGTGTCCCGAAATCTGGAACAGTTCTTCACAGTGCAGTTAAAATTGACTAAAAAATAAATACATGCAGTGTTTGGATTGAATCGGATCATAATTTTTCTGCCCTTGTTTTCTGTCCTTGATTTATCTAAAGACCAGTTTAAACCATGTTTACACTCTAACAACCTCATTTGTCGGCCGATCCTAATAACATGTATATTTTGAAATAGCGTATACCAGTTAAAGATCTTGATCCAGTTATATGGGTATCGTGACTGAGGAGGGCTATCGGCATATCCTCCCAGATTAACTGTAATGGCGCCTTCAATATATCGGGCCCTTTCCGATTCAATTTTCTAGTTGTATATAACAACTAAATGGATACAATTGTTTGAAGCATATAAGCATATAATGAATAGGTATGATAATACCTTGATTTCAAAACGGTAGGTAGAAGTTGCTATTAATTAACTGTTTGTCAAAACCTTATCATTATGCAAGCGAAGTAAAGGCATGGACATTTCATTGAAACCTACAAATCTTATTTCAGAAATTGGGTTTAAAGCGCATAAGGGTTTGGTACTTTCAGACGGTACATATAGTTACAACGTGACACGAGAATTTGAATACCAAAATTTATCCCAGCCTATAAAGAAGTAAGTAAGATGCAATGTACAGTACTTTATACATTTTTATTTAGATTAGCGGTTGGTCTCAAGCTGTTGTTATTTGACAGAATTGTTAGGTTTCTGCCAAGTTATGGGCTAATTTTACGACATGTGCAGCCAGAGAGAAGGGGGAAGCGGATACTAATAACCTATTCTTTTTCGACAGAGCCTTCTTGTTCTTTCGCATGCCCAGTGTATAACACTGTAGTTTACAGTATTATTCAACTTACTACAGATACACCAATATTATTTAACTCACGTTACAAATACATGAAGTGCAGAACCTGATTAGATTTTATTTTCGTAAAAAAAGTGTCAACTAGGAAACACTCTAGATATACGTTGTTTGCCTGGCCGACAGACCCTTTTCTTATGATGCTGCTGGGATGCGCTATGACAAGAAATTCACTTTGAGTCAAACTTATATGCTCATGTAATGGTTTAGTAGCATTAATACGTTACCTGTTATAACTGGGGAATCTCTATTTCCCAAATGGTAATTTTACCGGGGAAAAGTTGGTCATGTAGCAAAGTTAAAGGCACAAACCCGCTCAAATTGGTGTTTAAAACGCGCAATTTCTTATATGTGTGCATTTTCTATGTATTAAAACTAAGTGAAATCGAGTGTAAGAAGCCTGACATATGCACCCACTTCGTAAAGAATCCTACCTAAATGTGTCGAATTCTTATCGTGGTGGTTTACATTATAAGCGGGCTTGTTTACAAATAAGATTACGGGCTGGTTCCGATAACTTTCGATCGATCGCATAAAGGTCACGTGATTGATTCGGTCGCGACGATGTGTATACATTACATCAGTTTAACTGCCAAACTTAAAGGAGTTGTCTCTCTTTGGTTGTAAAGCACTCGACTTGTTGTATAGAATTATGCAAATGAGCTTTACCGAGTATGTCCGTAAATTTTCGTCGCTATTCAAAAATAAACAAACTTGATTACTTGTTTCCACAAATTTCACTGTTCGTTAGCAATATTGCTTCAAATATCACCACGTATTACTTCTTTTTATATGGAACGCTTACGATAGTGACATAAATTTCATGTAAGAAAAATGTTTGATTCTGATTATGTGGGAGTAATATAGTGGCTTTAAGGTTTTATACAATAGGGTACAGCTACTACAGATACAGAAATTGTTGTGTTAATACGTCTTGAGATGACCGAAGGTCGCACCCTAAAGCTATGTTTGAGTATATTAAAAGGTCTGCATACAACAACAAAATGCATGTCGGTGTCAATTAATGTTTTTGGGGCATCTGTCACTTTCTAGGACACAGTTCTGTGTTAAGACATGTTTCATACCGCTCCTAATATTTGTTTGTTTCTCACTATATTGCAGGCTGCTTTCCCTTACACTGACATTCAAGCTGAAATCTGTGCGAGTGTTTACCGCAGAACAGAAGGCCCTCTGCTTAAACATAGAGTGCAATGTAAATACAGTAAAACGTCTTTACTACGACCATCTCCCCATAACGACCACCTCGATATTTCGACCACCTCTCTTTTACGACCACCTCTCTATTACGACCATCTTTCTATTACGACTACCTCTCTATATCGATATCCTCTTTATTACGCCCACTAAAACAAAAGCTATTTGATTGTATAAAATACAGGTACATGTAACAACTCTTAAAGGCGATTTTTGTTTTACTGTCACTTTGCTTTAAGCAGCTACCAGCCTTATACACGCACTCATTAACAGAATTAAGAGGTCGTACTAGATATGTTTAAATGTAGTTTAGGATGTACATGTAAATCAAAGACCAAATTAGTGACTGATCTGTCACTATGGAGATTTACATTGTTCTTTTAGCTTTTCCCAAGCAAATGGCCTTGTGATAATGACCATTGCAACATTTTGAGCCAGGTCAGAAGACGAGTTAGTCCCCTATTTCACTATACGTAGGGGAACTAAGTATTGCTTTGCTATATCCAATATTTCGTTCTATCCAATTCCGTTACAAGTAAGCTCCATTGTACATATTGTATGACTTGCTCTGGTTTTTTGGGACAATG
Organism: Gari tellinella; assembly: GCA_922989275.2. NCBI lineage: Eukaryota > Metazoa > Mollusca > Bivalvia > Cardiida > Psammobiidae > Gari > Gari tellinella. The sequence continues at coordinate 52,874,484 of OV277858.1, read as the reverse complement.
ATTTCAATGTCAACAAATTTATCTGACGTGTTTCCCACTGTGTCGTCTACATGTTTAAAGCGGCGACTGATGGGGATCTACGTTTTGAAATAGTTCAAGGACTTCCAGTCTATTCACATAATGTATACACCTGAATTTATATTTCAGTTGCAGTTTGAAGATCTTGAAAATAATGGGCAGGTGATAGAAGACTTGGAAACGTTTACAAGAAGGGTGAAATGTGAGGAGATCAACGTGAATGTCACCGGTAAGTTGTTCTTGTACTCATGGTAAGGCAGTGAATGGGTAAACTTTCTCTGTATCCGGCCCAGCAGGTTGATCCAGAGTTAGGACACGAGGTTAAGTAAGTTAGAATTGAGCATGTTGGGGTTTTCGAGAATCGACTACATAGTATAATGGCTGAACATTCTTTTTTCAGACTTGGAACTACAAAGTACGTCTGATGCTTTAACAGGAACTGTCTTGGCACTGTGCAGTATAAGTCTAGCCGGCACAGTATTAACTTTTGCCTTCGCTTGTTATGTATTTTGGGTGAGTAACCGATAACTTTTATAAAGGAGCAGAATTTGTTTTTTTAGAAAAAACGTTTGTATCCCTCACATACCACATATCCCCCGCAAATGGTCATAGCCGAAATTCTAAACCACATGAGCAACTTCACACAAATACCTTTAATAATGTAGGAATAGTTGCTTCGCACAATTTCCCCCCGTATATTCTTTATACGGAAAATATCAAACGGACATGAAACATTGTACCAAGTTGTAGTCTTATTTTAGCCCGAATGACCGTTCAGCCGACAGTTTATTAACTCCCCTGGTCATTCAGCCTTCTTGCTTACAATATTGAGCACTGCAATTTTGACCTTTGGTATCCGTATCTGATATGGTTTAGGAACCAATGTTCCCAATGAGCTTTTATATACCTGACGTTAAAGGTTAAAGTCAAATGGATTTTAGATAGCTCTAAGGTGACAGCAATATGTCTAGTATTCTGATATTTGCAGCATTGTGTGCCATTTAAGATATGATATTTAGTAACAAATTTTGGACATTGGTATTTTGTTCTATCTTTACAGTAGATTGTATCATAACAAAAAAAATTCTTAGTTAGATCACTGAAATATTGCGTTAATTTTTACTGAAAATAAGAGGTTATCAGCAAGTTTTAACTACACAAAAACAGCAAACATGTAGCTAAACATGGATTTACAAGTATGCATGTTTTTAATTGTTTCATATAATTATGCTTGTAAAACAAGTAGGAAAAAGACATAGTAGCCTTATAATGGACTAGAAATTTTGTATACACATTTTATATTATCATTTCAGCGCACAAAGCGGTTCATGAAAAATCACTACAAAACATTTTACAACCAAAGTAAATCCGACGAGACTGATCTTCCTCGGGGACAATACATGCAGTTCTTCAAATTGTGGGATATAACCTCAATAGTGTCTGACTGTGCCACATTGTATGGCGCTACACTTGCGTTTCAGAAGGTTAGTGATTCTGTATAATTGAGCCGTGCCATGAGAAAACCTGTCTTGTTTAGTATACAGTTCCAAATACCGTATATAATACAGCAACATAAAATGCTTTAACACATTATCCCCTGAAACTTCCAATAGACAATTCCAGTTTGCAATAAAGGCTGGTCCATTTTAGACTATTTAGGGTTGTATTTTGTAATAAATTGCAAAATGCCAAACAGTGAAGTCCCTGATCAGAGGGCTCCCGCAGGAGCCCTCTGATCAGGGACTTCACAGTTTGCATAGGACTATTATACTTGTCACAGGTACTCATTTGGTAAAGGACGCATATATGCGTCACTAGGGCTCAATGAGTTAATAGGTGCAAGTGGGTGTCAAACAGTGTAGATCAAGACCGATCACCGTTGTCATCCCACATTCTGCATCTGAGTTTGGGGCACTGCCAAATAACGTATATAATACAGCAACATAAAATGCTTTATATATGCATGTGAGTGTCAAACAGTGTAGATCAAGGCCTTGGCTGTTTATAATGCAACAAGTCAGGTTTTCTCATTGCATGAATCTATTCTATTTGCTTGTTTGACGCTTTTCTCCAAAGCCACCAACGCAAAAAATATACACCAGTATACCATAAACAAATGTATTTATATTTAAAAAAGGTTCCCTTGATTAATTTTATTATCATTTCCAATGCTTTTGGCAACTACTAATGAGGAGAATGATAGTGTATACATGTGTTTAGTTTGCAGCAGATGTGACGATTTTTATTTTCAGAGAACTGCATTCGACGTGTCCCTGTTGGATTCGTACACAGTATGGCTTGGTGTTGGCTGTCTGTTAGCCTGGTTCAGTCTCTTACGGTACTTCAAATTCCACAGCAAATTTCACGTAGGTAGCAGCCTGTTTGTCACTAGAGCATGATTTAATTTCCTTTAATGCATCTATCCTTGATATTTCAAATGGATGTCCCAGTTTCCAATTAAAGGTGTATTAACCTCATGATTGAAATGTTCAACGTATTTAACTTTTTCTATCATGTATTTAGAGAGCTGCGTATAGTAAATAAAAAAAATAAAAATCATATGATGCTGTGCATTTTTGTTGCTCACACTTTGAACAAATTATGATTTTTATCATATGTTGTTCCAACACAAGTGCATGCATCATAAGAAATATTTTTAAAAGGAAAACACATGTGTAAGTTAATTGGTTTTACCATTATAGTTGATTCTCGTATTCTCATGGGTTCTCGTAATCTCGGGGTTGACGAAAAACGAATGAACTGGACGCTTCTGACATCCGAAAATATATAAACTGTTTTTCTCCGAAAAGTTTCTATTGGAAAATGTAGTATGGACCCATAAAACATCAATTGGATTCGAAATATCTGTTTTTGAAATTTCATATGTAAAACTACTGCATAGTTAACTCTTAAACAATCGATTTTGAGTGTTTGTCATTGAAATGTATATCGTAAATAGAATAATCGATTCCTTTGGATGAATATGGAAATATATCACTCGAATGGGTTGTTATCTGGTTAAAAAACTAGATAACAACCAATTCTCGTGATATATTTTTCATATCAACCCAAAGGAATTGATTATCCTCTATTTATCACCTCCCCTGTGTTGCAGCTACTGTTTACAACTGTGTATATGGCTATGGGCGATGTGTTTGCATACCTTGTCTGTGTTGGGATCCTGTTCATTGGGTTCTGGGCTTGTGGATATGTCGTATTGGGCCCTTATAATGTCAAGGTAATTGTTTATTATTAGTAGTATTTCTGTAGCGTAAATACGGTACCTGTTTTGGCTCTGCCATATCTACAAAATTACCAAAGGGCTGACCCCGTATTATATATGTGATCTATTAATCCCTCAGTTAGCGTATTTTGGTCTGATGGACACAGACATGTTATAGACTACGCGAACTTAGAGCTTACTCGTTTTCCTCGGGCATGCCTTGACCATAATATTCTTTAGAAGATGAAAACAAATGAGATTGTTAAAGAAATAACTCGATATGATATTCGGTGTACTTTTTCTCCTTGACTAGGCGCTATACTTTCTCGTTCTGTCCTCTAGTAGTGTCTCAGAATGTTACTTTATCTCTACTCTGAGCTCTTCGGATAACCATAGCGGTACTGTTCAGTAGAACTGTAGTTATCTTTATTCTTACCGCTAAACTGATGCGTACTTTGGCGTGCCTCCAACCTTAGCTTCGAAGTCATGACCTAGTTATTACAGGAAACTAATTACCCAAACTTTTGCTATGAAATACTTACCTATTAGTACCCTTTATAAGTTCATTCTATCCATCTGTCCCGCTGTAGAGTGTTTGCTATACGGCAGTACATACACGTACATAGTATGTCGGACAAGTTCTTTACCGCTGAAAAACATTATAACAAGAAACACATTATAAATTGTGCCAAAATTTTGGAGACTTATACGTCGTGTGAGTTAGGTCTGATATGTTTACCTGTAGGAAACAGAATTAAAACCCTAATTCTTACTTCCAGTTCAGCACGCCAGCGGCCGCCACAGAGACACTGCTGTCTGTTGTGAACGGGGACGAGATTTATGCTACGATTGCTATATTGGACCGCCACCCAAACAGTTACATCTGGTACTTCGCCCGCGTCTTTATTTGGACATACGTTGCCATTTTTACTGTCGTGGTTCTCAACCTACTAGTAGCCATTGTGCTGAGTGCGTATGAGGTCATAAAGGTCAGTGGTTTACAGTATACACTTACTAGTATTTCATGAATGTGCATTCGTCGCCTAATTCGGGAAGAGTCAAAACGATTGACCCGGGGTATCAGGCAGGCGCGTTGATTTGGGGGTGGGGGTGGGGGGGGGGGTGGACACACACTTCTCCTCTATATTGGCAACTCAACATTGGGGGGGGGGGCACCTGACAACGTTTTTATTTTTGTTTGTTTGTTTGGGTTCTTTTGGTTGTGCGTTAAAACTTAGGTAAAAACAAGCGTTTTAGGCCTTTTTTAGTACAAATATATGAAAATTTGCTTGGTTACTATAAAATCCCCCCCCCACCTGTTCCTACGGGCCTGTCAGGATTAACTTTTGAACTGTTACCCGAGGCTGATAAGGCTCGGACAACATTTCATAATGTCTTCCCTGATAACGAGGAACGATAGTTTTGACTGCTTCCAAACACACATGAAATAACCGTTTTATTACCTAAAGTATGCCTATCAGAAACTTTAATTCTATATCTAGATCATTCTTGAAATCTTCTATATCATAAAGAAATATTTTCGAATTAAAAGCAAGACTTTAGATCTGTATCAATGTCTGAATATCGCAGATAACGTTATTTCGAAATGATGTCAATTTTACATCTAATGAAGTTAGAATTTTAAAAAGAATTATTTTGGAGCGTTGAAATAGTAAAATGCTTTATTTATGAGGTATGCATTGAACGATATATACTAATCGTATTATTATAACAAAACGTAAGATAATGTGCTAATCTTCGCCTGGTACCAACCAAATTACCACCAGGAGAGACCAGTTCTTCAAGAAATATTCGCAATGACCAGACTGCTAATGGTAAAGTTTTTGCGCGTTGTTTTCGCGCATGAAACAGTGCGGCATAAAGGGAAACAGTTAAAAAATTGCCTTAGGATATACAAGAACATCACAACAAAACAGTCCAAAATAACAAGTTAAACGTTCTGTAGGGCATTAGGAAATAATACTTTTTATTTAAGCCAGGTAATTTTATTAAGGGTTAAAAGACTTTCCTATTTAACACGTTTGTACTACAGTGATAACATATATAACCACTGAAATCAGCGTCTATACATTCTCCTTATTGTTTGCCACTCAGATTGTATCTGTAACAGGGACTTAGTAAATGCATATCTCGATGTATGTCATCCAGATTTTCGAACGATGACGGAAAACCAAAATGTCTGTAAAATAATTGTAGGACCTAATACTAATGATATTTCTAACAATAAAAAAATCGAGTTTCAATATCACATAGCCACGCAAATACAGGCACACAATTAATTCATTTATTTGCTAAATACATTTCAAACTCACTTCATTCATTACTCATCAGACATTTGGGATATATAAATGAACGCCATACATGCATGCTGTGTTTGTGAGATAACAATTAAGTTATACTGTATTATGTAAGGTTAAATGTTAAAAGTTTAAACATGCATTTAAAGTCCCATTGTGTTTTCAGACCTTTTCTGAATGCCTGAAATACAACAACGGTTAATAATAATGTTTGAACATTCTTATGGGCCAAACTGATCTATGAAATGATGAAGACAGACCTAAATCACTAAAAAAGCCGATTTAAAATCATAACAAACCGAAAATAGAACGTCTGTCATAAACATTACCACACGGCTTAGTATCACGTGATACAGCCGAAATCAACTTCACTGGGGGCAACCGTATACCTACCTCCGCCCGTCCATCCATCTGTCAGTTAGACTATCACACTTTTTTGTCCGCTCTCTAACTCAACTATTTTTTATCTGATCTTCCACAAACTTGCTGAAAATGTTCATTGATATAAAATCAAGGTTTAGTTTTATTACTACTAAAATCGCATAAGGTATTTTTGAGTTATTGCCTGTTAATTAATAAAAAATGACTGTTTCAGTCATTTTTGCACTCTAAAACAAACAGCTTTTATCGGATATTCACCAAACATGCTGAAAATATTTATTCATATAAAATTTAGGTCTAGTTTGATTATTACTAAAATCGCATGTGGCATATCTGAGTTTTTGCCCTTTATGTATTAAAAATGACTGTTTTCAGCAAGGTGTGCTCTCTAACACAAATACGTTTTATTGGATCTTCACCAAACTTGCTGAAAATGTTTATTGATATAAAATCAAGGTTTAGTTTGATTACTACTAAAATCGCATAAGGTATATCTGAGTTTTTGCCTGTTTATTAATAAAAAATGACTGTTTCAGTCACTTTTTCACTCTAGCACATACAGTTTTTGTCGGATATTCACTAAACTTGCTGAAAATGTCTAATTATATAAAATTTAGGTCTAGTTTGATTATTACAAAAATCGCATGTGGCATATCTGAGTTTTTTCCCTTTATGTATTAAAAAATGACTGTTTCAGCATTTTTCCTTTCTAACACATACAATTTTTATCAGATATTCACCAAACTTGTTGAAAATGTTTATTAATATTAAATCTAGGTCAATCATCTTAACTACCAAAATCGCACAAGGCATGTTGGAGTTATTGCCCTTGAATTACTAAAATTTTGCTATTTTATCCTTATTTTTGCCCTGTCCACTCTGTAAAAGGACCAGTTTTTATTCTATTTTTAGCCAAATATTTGGTCAATGGTTGCATGTGCTTCATCCGTGTTGGTAATAAGTTAAGTAATAAATGACCACTCCATTTCTCCTTTTCCTCTTGAAGGATTTTCAATCAACTGTATTCGATTTGTTTCTTGACCTAGATTTAATACCAATACACATTGTCAGCAAGTTTGATGAAGATCCAATAACAAGTGTTTGTGTTAGAGAGCAGAAAATGCTGAAAGAGTCATTTTTTAATTATTCAAGGGCAATAACTCAGACATGCCTCATGCGATTTTGCTAGTTATTGACCCTGACCTAGATTCTATACTAATAAACATTTGTAGCAAGTTTGGTGAAGATCCAAAAAGAAGTGTTTGAGTTAGAGAGCGGACAAGGCTGAAACAGTCATTTTCAGCAAGCTCAAGGTACATGTACAGACTCCCGTAAAAAAGTTTAATCGCTTACCCACCGTGAATAAAATTTACACGTTTCACTGGATCTCATAGTGTTTAACCCTGTGCCTACTGTTCGTAACTTTACGGAGTTTACAAACTGTTTGAATCGAGAAAGACGCCGCGTAACGCGGCGTCTCATCTGGATCCAAAATGTTTGACACTCGTCTTAAGGTTTGTTTAATTAAAACAATGCATAAATCTAAACTGAACAAATTTTGCAGACGACAATGTCAAAGCGGACGTCTGTGCAGCAGAATAAGGGTTAACCAGATGTTCCAGATAAATATGTAAGCGGGAGTAATCTGAACTAATCTAACATTTTCTCACTCATTTCAGCACCGAATGCTATGGTGTTACTACTGATTAAACCGTCTCTTCGAAACACTTTTAATGAGTATGACAACATTGGGTTTAAAAGCAGAAATAAAGATTTTAGTTTTCGAAATACTTCCGTTATCTGGAGCCCTGTATTTACAGAGTTGTCCTTCTTTCCATTCACAAGGGAGGCTTTTTAATTTGTGCAGCACCAAAATATTATAAATAAAAATTAAAAAGCGAATTTCTTAGATAAAGCCGGTTTTTGTGAAAGAATCACGTCCCACGTAGTTCAAATGGGACCCCAAACAACCGTTTTATGCAGGTTTCTCAAAAACACAATGCGGCTTTCAACTTATTTAAAGCAGTTGAACCCTTGTTCTATAAAAGTGAAGTAGGCCCCATCTTAGCAATATATAAAACATGGCTGTATACTCACCTGGGTTGCAAATAGTTGTGTCCTGCCATTTACCATGTCAAATACATTTTGTATTTATTTCTTGGACAAAAGACCTTAAAACATTGTAATCATTTTATAAATCATACACATTGAATATCCAATTCAACAAGATTTCCAGTATACATATACTACATATTATACTACAATAGTGAACTCCACGTGGAATACCATAGTTCTAAATACTGCTGTACGAGGGTGGTTCGAAACGTAATGATACTACACGAACCCTCTGATCAGGGTCTGTACTACTTCTGTGGCTTATTGTTTATTAAAGAAGTTCGAGGATAAGTTAAAGAATTTCGGTATATTCATTCTACATAATGCGAGTTAAAAGCAAAAGCTTGCATTAAATAAAAAGTACGTCATTGAAAATTGATTTGAAAAGAAAGTTGAAACGGACCGAGCCTGACAGTTCATTCGAACACTCTCTACACGGTGTGTCCGTACAGTGGAGAATCTATTATTCTTTCCCGTTTAAATGCAAACGAAACGCAAATGCAAAAGTACTAAAACGCAGAAAAGTGCAACTTTTGGACAATTCTGATAATTCATGTTTATATTGGTGGCAAACCGTTTCAAACTGTTTGTAAAAGAAAAACTAGTTTTAGCGTAAACGCGTTTATCGGGAAAGAATAACAGATTATCCACTGTACATACTCTATAATAGTTGTACAAAACATTGACGGCATATTAGTGTTTTCTTCTGACCTGTTCAAGTTATTTTTAGATTGGAACATTCTAAAACTTTAAAAGGGGTGAGTTTTCTCTACAGCCAGTTAGAGATACGGATAGCTGTAATTTTTGTGTGTAATGTACAGTAGAGGATACATTATTCTTTCCCGTTTTAACGCAAACGCAATGCACTAAACGGTGGAATTTTAACTTTATTTTTAATCTGAGTAGTAAACAGGTTACCCGGCGTCTGATCTGGCACCAACTTGTTTGCAATGGAAATAATAGTTTTAGCATATTTGCGTTTATTGGGAAAGAAATGAAATATCAGTAAAGTTAGCGCAGCGGTCTCGTGCTATAGAGGATCATACTTATCTCAAGTATGTACGATTATATATTCTATGTTATCTTGCTTACTTATTTACCATTATTAACTATTCCGTTCTAAAATAACTGACAATACGAATATGTGCCGAGCATAATTGAAGAATATTTAAGAAATTCCACTTCTGGTAGTTTCTTACCCGTCGAGTGCCCAAAACTAGAAGGACCAGTGGCAATCCAGGAATCTTAAGAAGTTACGTAATTAGTCAAAACGGATAACATAATAAAAATATATACCTTTTTATTGGTATTTTTGTATGTTTTTGTACTTTCAAGTGGCTGCAAATGATCTAAGTCAAGTTTAAAGATTAAGAGTAAATCACAACAGCAGACAAATGTTGATCTTATAGTTTTAACTCGCATACACACACAAAAAGAATATTAAGTCCATGCTATTAAGTCCATGCATCTGAAGAAAAGGAACTACATGTACTCAGAAACACCGCTTTAGAATTATCGATTAATGTAAATTAGTTAACCCATTTGCGCCCAGTGGATTCTTCCATGTTTACATATTGGATTAGTCCATTTTTATCAAAGGGATGCCTGGTCAAAATTTTCATTTTGTTTTGTATTGAAATTCCTATCAGCAAACAGTTTAGACTCTGATCAGACGCCGCATTATACGGCATCTGATCAGAGTCTACACTGTTTGCCTATGTCCCATATATGGGATCGTTGGCACAAATGGGTTAAACATCGTATTCAAAACGTTTTCTGTGGTTGTAACAGCGTGTATTCTTATTGTAGGCCTATTATGAAAAGAAGGAGGAAGATAGGGACTTGAGTGGACTGGAATTAGCCTTAAAAAGGCTTGTGAAAAAGGCACAGCCTAGTGCCGTACGTCAATCTGTGACTGACCTGATCAGGAGCCATGTCAATATGACGAAAGAGGAGTCAGACGTGCGCGCGCATCTTCTGAAGCTATTCAAAATTGACAAACACGACAACACCATTGTTCCGATCATCCCAAGAACCCTGAAGGTATTCATTAAAAATGAAGCCAATAAGAAACAACAGAACAAAACAGGGGAATCAAGGAAATGCTCAATGATAATGGAGTTCCAAGTTTTTGCAAAGGACAAGAAAGAATAGATAAGTCAGGAAACAGTGCCCCCTGTTTAACCCTTTGAACCCTAGTCCCGCCTATAGGCGTCCTTTTCAAAAAGTGTACATGTGAATAGTACACTTGTCCTATGCAAACAGTGAAGACCCAGATCAGAGGGCTCCGAAAGGAGCCCTCTGATCAGGGTCTTCACTGTTTGTCATAATGTCAAACATTGACAAAAACAACCCTTAAAAGTCAGAAATGGACTAGACTAAAATGAAAACTGGAATTGTCCATTTAAAGTTTCAGGGAGGAAAGAGTTAAAGGAAACGAAAAACAGGTGCAATGTAATGCAACGCGCTGGCATTAGGAAACTCGGACTCGATGAGTTGAACTTTATCATCTTCAATGTACAGTGGAACCTTTCAAAACCGGAACCTTTTAACATTGGAATTCTCTCTAAACCGAACAAAACTTTGTTCCCGTTTCAACCCTTGTTTATTAAACCCCATTACACCATTAATACGCATTTTGAATTATTCCTCCACTGAAGAAATATATTCGTGAATAAAATTCTATATTCTAGTAGATGACGGCTTAAAAAAGGTTGAGAGCAAAGCAGAATGCGCCTTAAGGCGCATTCTGCTTTACTTTCAACCTGTTTTAAGTGTCAGCTATTTTCCATACTAGAAACAATCTATTGTATAATGGGTTAACACCCCTCTAAACCGGAAACCCCTCGTAACCGAAAATGTATGTTGTTCCCACACACGTCCGGTTTAGAGGGGCTTCACATGTAGCTCATAAAGGAGCTTTCCGCTCAGTTTTCATCGTAAGTTTACCTGCCTTAAACATCGAAAAGGTAACCTCAAATAGCGATCGTAATAGAGAGGTTTTACTGTACATGTAGTTATAGTAGAAAAATAACAATTGTCCATGAGATGTGTGCTTTTACCTTTTGGGAAATTTGATTTATATCTTGTGTAAATTCTAAATACTTATGAATTCCGGATAAATGATATCTTAAAACAGACTAGTCTATGTTTTTAAGATATCTACGCTCTAGATATTGATGATACATGTATAATTTCTTTTCGATCACACAGAAAGATATATTTATTTATAAAATCAAAATATCAAGTCTATGATTACACTTACACTATCCATCTTGAATGAAGCATGCCCCGTACTTAAAGCATATGAATTGCGCGTCAGATCGGTCTTACGCAGCTTTTGAGCAGAATTGTCAAATCTGACCAATCATATACCTGGGAACGATCTCAGACTCGCCTCTAATGCTTTATTTATGGTTTATAAGCATACGCCTATATTTAACTGTAATATGTTTTATCAATCGTTTGATATTACAACAGTCATGAATCACATTAATAACTGTTTTTGTCATGAGTATGTCAAAACCACATCATTTTGAATGTTTGATGTTCATCTTAAAGGGACTCGCAACCGGATGGTGTACTTGTCAAAATAAAATAAAATACTCAAATAAAAGCAAATTTGTGGCATTATTTGGCTTCTGACATTAAAAAATATGATCAGTCCAAAAAACGTCTCAAGAATCGTCACCGAATCTTAGTTTTTTAGATATTTTCCATCGTTTTTCTATAGCGTCAGCTGACGGTATAGTTGTTGTTGTTGCTTCTCTACACGGGCGCAGACATAAACCCGAGCCGAATAAAGTATTATCGATCGCTACCAGTGACGTACGTTAATTCGCTACCATATATATAAAGAGCGTTAGTAGCCGAGGTAGTAAAGGCGCTTCCTCATTTTTCATGTTTGTCTCCGCATGGAGGGTCACGGGTTCGAATCCCACCAGAGCTTCTTCTTTTCTTTTTTTTTTATATGCATTGTTTAACAGAATTTATTCTCCTAAACTAAATCTTACCCATTTATATAAGCATTTGACATATATTTACAAATTACTATTTTTAATGCTAAATCCGGTTGCGAGCCTCTTTAAACAATAATTTTGTTTGCAAATCATTTTTATGGTGCCTATATGTAACTATTCTATATACATATCTCTAGTACATTTATTTTTATAACCGAATTATTTGTCCAATTTCTGTTATCATTTTCATAATTATATAGTTATCCATTTTGTTTTACTTGTAGGCACATCTTCATTTTTACTTTTACTAAGAATACTATAAATTAATTTCTTAACTTCAATTTTTGTTATAATAGGTAACATGTATACTTATATCAATTTATTGTTGGTAAGGGATTGATAGATATTGGAACACTTAATTGCATTTTAACCATAGTTTTTGAGACAATCTTCTCCAAATACTGTTTCGAAAAAGGCTACATCTACAAAAAATAGCCATGTTCGTCAGCAATATCTCTTGCCAACCTTATTCCTCAGTTATACAGTATTGGTATGAGTACAGATTTTGTCAACAAGGAAAGTATTGCTATAAAAGTGGCATAATAAAGACCTTTTTCTATATACAACAACTATACTATAAAACTTAAATTATCCATTTTTAATAAATGCTTTATCTCGGTTTCGAATACATCTTGGGATGACGGAGTGTCGCGTGCCATTTTAAATGTTGTGTTTGAGTATATTACAGGTCGGCATAGAACAACAAAATGCCTTACGACGTTTTGTTGGCATCTGTTACTTACTGTGACACTGCACGTGTTTACATTGAATTGTAAATTAAACTTACGGTATTATTCACTGCGTAATTTCTTTTAAATACAGTTAATTCCAGTACAATCTGAACATTTTGATAATATCGACCAAAGCTTAGCTTTAGACGCATATAGTCACTGAGATGTGCGCATACCCGTCCGTCCGTGTACCTGTTTTCTGGAGGTATAATTCGTATACTACAAAGGCTAGGGATACCAAGTTTTTGTGAATGTATATCTTGGGGTAGCAAGTTGTGCAATAACAATTCCAGGTCACTGTTAACTTGAAATTGACTTATGATCTCGATTTCTTATCTCAATTATAGGAAAAATAGTAGAAAAACCCGGATCCAAATGTTTCCTATACAATGCTAGCTTGGGGTACCAAATTTGCCGTGCGAGTATATCCTGAGTACATACTGAATACATTGTGAGTACATCGTAAGATGGACGAGCTTATCGTGACTTTTCTTGTCAAAGTTACATTCACCTTTTACCTCATCTGTACAGGGCATCTTTTCTACACCACATTAGCTAAATATGCCATTTTGATGTATGAGCACATACATGTAGTATGGTAGTGGGATGTGGCATTCAAGGTTGAGACCAATGTGACCTTGACCTTTGAACTTAATTAAATAAAAAACTTGTTTGGAACATATTGCATTTACCACATCAGATACACATACCAATTTAGTGTATGCGTGCATTTTAGGATCAGGGACTATCGAATACTGCTTTGACCGCATTGTAGAAAACGTTTTCTGAAGCATGTTTACGAGTACATCTTGGGATGGTGAAATGTCACGAATCATTTTCATTTCTGTTACCTTAACATTTGACCGGAGCATTCTTCCTTAACAACGTCAGTTGGTGATTTTTCATGTTGTGTGTAAGTACTTCTTAAGATTTTGATTTGTCATGTGTCATTTGCACATCACTGTTACCTTTGCCTCAGTTAAAGCATACAATTGTATGGTGAATATTTCCTACATTACACCAGCTTGGGCTACCGAGCTTGGTGTAAAAGATGACAGAGTCTCACTTTCAATTTACAGGTAACATGTAAATTTGACATTGACCTTGACCTTTGATTTAAACTATAGGAAAAACATTGTCCTGAGCATTTTTTTCCTATACAACAGCAGAAAGGGAAATCAAATTATACTTGTGAGTATATACATCTTTGATTTTGATGTGCCACGTATCATTCTCAAGTCAATGTGACTTTGACCTCAATTATAGAAAAGAAATGTCCGGAAGATATTTTTGTATATTACATCTGCTATATTAACCAAAATTGGTTTAACCCTTTCAACCCTACATCCCTCTGTAGATATTACTGATTACATATGCAAACAGTGTAGACCCTGGTCAGAGGGCTCATGTAGGAGCCCTCTGATCATGGTCTGCACTGTTTTATATTTTCATTGTTTTTTGTTGTCATATCAAAAATGCAACAGTAGACTGGTTCAAAAGGCATGTAATAGAAGAGTCCAAATTGACAATAAATACTCACAAGAGATATTTAGATTTGAAAAGGTTAAGAGTACGAGCGTACATCTCGGAATAACAGAGTGCAATGTGCAAATTCCAGGTATCCTGTAATGGCCTGTACATTTTACCAATACCTAAACCATGATCTTTGACTTCTTTACTTTTTTTTTTTTTATCGAATAACAGTTTGTCATGACCAAAGTATTTCCTATACCATATCAGCTAGAGGTACCAACTTAAGTGCTTGAGTGTGTACATCTTGACATGACGTAAGGTCTCGTATCATTTTCAGGTCACTGTGACCTTGGTATTGACCTTCGATATTAATTTTGGAAGAAGCTTGTCCCGAGTATATTGCTTAAGTCACATCAGTAGCGGAAATAAAATCAAATGCATGTACTTACATTCGCCCGATTCAATTCCATTGAACAAAATGACGTTTAATTTATATAAACGCAATTTCTCTAGGGGCGGGGCTTGTTGATACCTTTCCACAGAGGAGACTGCTCTCGGCGGATCATTTTGTTGCGTTGCTTCAGAAACGCCCGTTTTGACGGTTCATTTCCTGGTACACATTATTTGTGTTTACAACCTCTAATATAGTTTAAACATACATGCATACTAATAAAATGTTCATTAATATTAGAAATTACAGCAAATATAATATAAATATAAGAAATGAACTGAAATTTTTCAGCGTTTAGGCGAAATAAACGACAGAAAATGGTCGACAATTTTACCATGAACCGCCAACGCGATTCATGGAATTTGCCGATCATTTCCTGTCGTTTATTTCGCTTAAACGTCGAAAATAATCTGTTTATTTCAAAGTGTGTGAGTACATCTTATTCTTGGGATGGCGCAGTGTCACTTTTATGATTTTCGGGTTACTGTGATTTTGACAACTTTGAACTCGATTATAAAAAGACTGGTTCAGAGCATAGATACACTCGATAAATCAAACTCGCGTTAGTTCGAACATAGTCCTATTTCAAAGTTAAAACATGAATGAGCCACGTTTTAACTTTGAAATACGGGTATGTGCGACTTAAGCGACACCGACTTATCGAAATTCAACTTATGAAATATTGGTAAGATCGATTTAAACTAGTTCAAAGTATCGAGCTTTGACTATATTTCCTGTAATCGATCGGCTAAAGAGAGAGCATTGAGTGTGCGAGTACATCTTGAGATGACGGAGTATCGTGTTTCATTTTCAATTGATATATATATATATATATATATATATATATATATATATATGAATGTTTACTGGTCTGCATACAAGTACAAAATGCATTTTGAACAGTTTTGATAACCGCTTTAGGTGCATCTGTCTTTTACTTTAACACAAGATTTCTTGTCCAACGTGTTTTGATTAATACGCATATATGTTTATGTTTACATTTCATTGCTACACCACTCTGTATATCTACTGTAGACTATAGACGACTATGTACGTTTAATGTCGAATAAAAAGTATGTTTGCATGTATGTTTTTACGAGTTTCATTTCAAATAAAATCTTCGCTTCCATCATCTAACATGCAGAGTTGCTTTTGGTCTTTTAGGCAAGTCGTTGCTGAAAGCACAATGAAATACATGTTAACAACAAGAAATATCTTTAAAAAAGATATTCAGCAGAGAGCGTTTTGGAATCATGATGTAGAGGGGTGTGAAAAATGTATAAAATTGAGGGTTTCAAAGAATAGTAATATCTTGGATTGAAAAGCAAAACATTCAATTACAGTAACTTTCTTGTAAAATATAGCTACTAAAAATCTATCCTCTACAGAATTACCAAACAATAATTTAAACCGTATCCTGCTGCTCATAGATTCTTGCATAAATGGCAGACTGTGTCTATAATTTTACACTAACAATTCATCTCAAGTAAAGCTTGTAAATGGGTACAATAGATCAGTCTGTCCCCATATCCAATCAGTCCATTCAGTTTCAAGCATGTGGCTTTCAACCTAGATTTCTGACCAGTTATCATGTGATGAAAATTTGCAAATTATAGGTCTAAATATAAACCATACAGCTCCGCTGAAAAAAGCTCTGACACAGAGGTTTCTCTTTCATTACGTACTTGTTAGATTTGCTACATGACCCTAACACCTGCGACAAGACTAGTGACTGTACATGTGTTTGTTTGATTTTGATAACATTATACATTGACTTTGTAATTATTTATGTAGGTACAGTGTTATTTATGGAAAGGCCGAGTTATATTGTGTATATATATTATATCATATAATACGGTTCAATTGTTCACACTGTAACTCTGTTTTTTGCACTCCATATATTTCTTATTCAGTATAACCTCACTATTACGGCCACTAAAAAGAAGCGTTAGGCAGAATAGTGGACATTCAGGTGGCTCACTTGCTCTCATTTTGCGCATTAAAATAAGAAGGGCAATTTTACATAACTTGTAATAACTTTTTTTTCTGGACAGATATCGTTCCTGTGCAAACGGTCCGTGTTAGCTTAATCATTTTCCTTTATGATGAAATTTGTTTTGAAAAATATTTTAATAAGATTTTGGTCCCTTTTTAAGTTGAAAAAGACACCTCTTAATCACATTAAACAAAGAGTAAAATGCTGAAAATAAGCCTCGACACGGTTAATATAACACGACCTTGTGCATTTATACAAATCGATATCAATTCTGTGCAAACGGGCTCGTATAATTGAATATTTGTTCTTTCTTTTGATATAAATTTAAGAATTGTAAGTTAATGTTAATTTGGTCCTTTTTCAAATTGAAAATAAAATTAATATGTTCAAAGTGTCGTCGGGAGTTTCCGTAAATACCGAGCGGTAAGGGCCGAATATTGACGGGCTCGCAAGCTAGCGTAGGGCAATTTATCGATAATCTAGTGATGTCCACTATTCTGCCTAACGGCTAATTGAAGCGTATTAAAACAGATTGCAGCTTACAGCATCCACTTGTCTTAAACATCAACCCGAGCCCGAGACCACTCCTAAGCATTTTACCGGCCAGAATGAAGCAAAAGCCTTAATCTGACCGATCAAATGCCCGAGAACGATTTCAAACTCAACCAGAACGCTCAAAACCCTGGGTCCTATTAAAGTGTCTATATACATTGCATTACGTCGTATATGTATTTTTCTAAGTTTAAATTTTTGATGCAATAGAGTACAAGTTTGTTTAATGCTGTTTTGTTTTCTGAATTTAACAAACGTTGGTTTACGTATAGTAAGCGAGTTCGCTATATCGAGCATAACCAATCATTGTAGAAGTCATTTACAGTTTTATTGGTACATGCATGGTCACATTTTGATATTGAGAATTTACCCCCGGTCATTTTACAATGTTGAAAAATGACCCCCTCTCTCTACCGGATGTTGTCTAATGACGTATTATTACAGGAGTCATTTTAACGTTGAATAAAGACCGGGAGGTCATTTTTCAACGGGGTCAATATTTAATGTTACAACGGCCAAAGTTGTTAACGTTATTTGGGAAAAAATCAAATTGCGTTACGGTTCCCCGATTTTTATCGCAATTTGATTTTTTGTCAAATTGCGTTTTTTCCTTCAAATTACGTGTCTATATATACCTGTAATGTATATTGTGAACCAGTGAAGCATCTCATGTGAGGCCCGGCTATTATAGTTGATAGTTTGGTTAGAAATATCTGCTGAAAACTCCTTGGGCATGAGAATGCCAGGGCCTCTATAGGAAGAACGAGAATGCCATGACATGTGTTGCATACTTTTATAATTACTTTCAGGCCTATCGGGAACAATGGGGCAGGGTCAATAAAGATATTTCCTCAGTTCATTGATGGAACCCCAATTGTTATCGATAGGCGTGAAAAAGCATGCAGCATAAGCTGCCAGCGGGTATACCAATCTCAGTTTACCTGGTGAGTCCCAGATTATACTCATGCTCTAGAGGCTATTCAATGGTTATTTCTAACCAAGCTATCAAATATAGAGGTCGGGCCTCACATTAAACGCGTCAATGGTTCTTTCCTATCGGCATGTGCACAAGACCCATGCGTTTTGCAAGCAAATTGTCTAGCAATGCGTTATCACCGAAAGTAGATCAGAATATGTCTTTGAAGACATTACCCCAGTCTATTCAATGACCCCCCATTGTTCTCATTAGATCTGAAAGTAATTGCAAAGCGTAAGAAACGTGTGTAAAACATGAAGCCACCAAGTCATTTCTAAAGATGGTTTTTGCATGATCTGCATGCATTTTTTTTAACTTTTTAACGGACTATGTTAAACCACTCAAGCTATGTCAAATATTGTCTTTAAACGACCATACGATATACAGTGCTCCCACTCTATACCAACGACATCGAATGGGAGACAAAGATTATGTACGTTGTTCGGAGGGAGATGTTATAAGGAGGGGTCGAAAGTAATAGTTGGATTACTTTTGAAAACAGCTTGAATCCAGATTAGACGCTGCGTTAAACGGCCTCTGATCTGGATTTAAGCTGCTGGTCACTCGTCGATCAAAATGTCAAATATGTAACTTTGAGATAAAACAGCAGAAGACAATTTTAAGTAGACAATAGTGCAGAAATGAAAGAGTTAGACACAACTGTCTTGTTTGGGTGAACAGCGGCAAACATGGTTGTAAGAAGGGACTCGTTGTTGGGAGGGCCGTTGTTGGTAGGGCCGTTGAATGGGAGGGCCGTTGTTGGGAGGGCCGTTGTTGGGAGGGCCGTTGTATGGGAGGGCCGTTGTTGGGAGGGCCGTTGTATGGGAGGGCCGTTGTTGGGATGGCCGTTGTATGGGAGGGCCGTTGTTGGGAGGGCCGTTGTTGGGAGAGGAGCACTGTATTACTGTTTACTCGGTCTTTCATAATTTATTTTGCACAATGCATATTAAACATAACTTTTATGCCGAACCGTGCAGTAGTACTTGTTTGCCATTAAACATTGCATGTTATAATATAGGACAGAATACTCTGAAGTTATTCAATCAGAAGACATTTTCACAATGCAGGTCAAAAGCAACACAGAAAGCTCCTAAAAAACTTACTACGTAAAGTTTGCCCTAGTTTGAAGTTATCTGTCTTAAGATCTATGTGCATTTAGCATTGCGCTTACCAATCATACGTTACAATACTAATACTAATTATTTCTTAAGGAGATTTTACATTGCATGTCAAAACGTATACAGAATGCAACTGAACGGTCTTATGTGCAACTTTTTCCTCAACTGTACAGTCATCTGCTGTTAAATGTGTGTTCAATAAACATTGCATTTAGTTTTAACATACATGTATTTTATTTCTCAGTACAATAAACAGTAAAGATTGAGATAAACAAGTCACAAGGTTAACCCCTGATTAGGATTCAAACTGCCCGCTATTAATCGACCGTCATGTATATAGATAAAGCCCCATCCAGATGGTTCCCATAACACTTTAATAACCAATACACATAATTATACAAATACATATACTATTATAATTAAAACAAGTTGCATAGAGAACCATGATTCATGTTTCAAGACACACTTAATTTTAAAAACGTGTATTTATTAAAGATCAACATGCTTTTGTTATATGAGCTTGGAACCACGAAATCAAACAGACGGACGGATAGGCACACGGACGACATGTCAGGACTACATATTTCACCTTGAGCATTTAGTTCGGATGAGCAGCGGTTAGATATTAAAGCGAGAGCAGCGGTCTTGATTTTAAGGACCGGTGCGAATTTTAAAAAGTCTTAAAATTAAGACAGTTCTCTGTGGGCTGGTTGTGTGGAAGACCGCTTGTGTCCGGTCCCATTTTTCATCCATGATCGGTCACGGTGTAACTGAATGAAATAGATTCTGTGTTATCTTTCTATTAACAAGAGCCCCATTGGGGCATATTTCGCTCACCTGAGAAAATCTGACAAAAAGGAGATAATGATTTATGTCCAGGACGGGGTCATTTTTTACACCATGGGGCATGATTTGAACGATATTGATAGAGGACCTGTAGATGATGCTATGTGCCAAATATTTAAGACCAGGGTAGTAAGGATTAAAAGTAGACAAGAATACTTTTTTAAGTCCCCACTGAAAAAATCTACTTTTAGCTCCTGTGACCTAGACATGCAACCGACCAGAATAATTTGAACAATATAGTATAGGACATTTAGAAGTATCACCATGCCAAATATCAAAGCTCTGGCCATATTAGTTTCAGAGGAGAAGACGTTTGAAAAGTTCACTATATAACTCTATGTAAAACTGTGACCCCCGGGGCGGTGCCAATTTTGACCCCATGGACATAATTGAACAAACTCGATAGAGGACATGTAGATCTAGGTGATGCTATGTGCCAAATATCTAACTATAAATATTGTATTTACATCTAATCCCAAATTTCCTGTCTGTAGCGATTAACAATTGATACATTATGTCTAAACTACTGTAAATTACATGTAAAAAAGTTGACATTTATACTTTTTATGAGGTTACAGACTCTTGTTTTATGTTTTATCTGACATTGTATGAACAAACACTTACCCTGGGCTACATATAGTAAACATTTGTGGTGTCAAACCTGCTGTTCGAATTTGGGTTGGCATTCCACTGAGAATGAGGATAACGGGCCACTTAGCTTTGTTTACATTGTTAGAGAACCGATTTTAGTTGCAATAACTTACCCATCGAAAATAACCAGTTTATCCAATATCTATAGATCTATATAAAAATAACTTTTATTCACATAGAAATTTGTAATTGACTCGAAGATGCTTAGGTGTTCGAATAATGGTGGTACCGGGATATTTGACAAGAAGATCTTTTAAGATTCCATTATTTCTTCACTCTGGTTGCCATGGTTACCAGAGTTCTGCATTGTTTTTAATTCTTTGAACAAATTTGAAAGAGCTTGACCCAAGGAACATTTCTGTAAAGTTTGGTTGAATTCTGTCAAGCGATATAGTAGGAGATCGGTGTCATTTGAAGCAATTGTAACGACGACGCACGTCGGGCGACGCACGATCCTAGGGGTATGACTAAACAGCGAAAGGAAGGTTCCTTCCGCGGAAGGAAGATTTTCAAACAAAAGGAAGATTTTAGTTCTCCGCGTGTACCCTTTTTAACGAACAAAACATTATTTTGAATAAAATTATATTATTAATTGCTATATTATATGAATACACGATATTAAAATGATAAAATAAGATGTTTAAACGTTCCTTCGACGGAAAGAAGATTCCTTTCCGCGGAAGGAAGGTTTTTAAAACAAAATGAATATTTTATTTCTCCGTATGTACACATATGAACGAACAAAACATTATTTTGAATAAAATTATGTTATTCATTGCTATTTTATATGAATACACGATATTAAAATGATAAAATCAGATGTTAAAACGTTCCTTCCCCGGAAAGAAGGTTCCTTTCTGCGGAAGGAAGATTTTTCAAACAAAAGGAAAAAAATTATTTCTCCGTTTGTACACATATGGGCGAAAATAAACCAATTATTTTGAATAAAATCATGTTATTAATTGCTATATATATTATATGAATACACGATATTAAAATTGATAATAACAGATGTAAAACCGTTCCTTGCGCGAAAGCAAGATTTTCCTACAAAAAAAAATGTAGTGCATGTTCCACATTGGAAGATGAATTTCATTTTGTATTAGAATGTATGCAATTCCAAGATCTAAGAAAAAAATATATTTCAGAATATTATTGGAAAAGGCCAAGTTTGTTGAAATTTACAAAATTAATGACTAGTTTTGATGTTAAGACTGTTAGAAATTTATCAATGTTTGTTCATTATGCATTTCAAGCCAAACCTCTTTGATCTGATGACTATTACTGCAGTTATGATGAAGATGATTCAAATTCTTCATGATTACATGTACATGTTCTTACATGCAAAAGGAGTGTACCAGGTTGAACTGTTTTTTGGAGTAGTTCAGTCTAGGTCTAGTCTGTTTGCTGGGTTGTAAAGGTTTTCTATATAAATGAATGTTTTTGTTAAACTTCGAGTTCCAATATTTGTTTAAATGTTACTAGTATAAGTTTTCGGTGCAAATGAATGTATTAATTTAAATTCGAGTTCCAATAATTGTTTAAATGTTACTTGTATAAGATATATTTTATTCTTATGACATCAGTATTTTCTAACACAAATATAATAGATATTTGATTTAAGAGAATTAAGTTATGATAATGGTGATAATGATATCAATTCTAATTAAAGGCAGTATCACTGAAATCATAGTTTTTTTTTTTTTTACTTACATCTTCTCCGCTAAATGCATCTTTATTAATTACAGCTATTTCTTTTCCAACGATGGCAACTTCTGCAATAATTAATGGGTGTAAGTTGGCCGAAATCTCCCCGCTACTAGCCAATAGCATGGCGCGAAGCAGAGGTCACCGACGCGCCTATGGACAATTACATAGTGGGCGGAGCTATAGAATAGCGGCTCCATGCTGATTTGTCTACGCGGGATAACGTAAAATATGAATATTCGTTAGGTGGTATATTACTTTTAAAATTTATGTATTATGTATCGGGAAAACGTTATATAGATCAATCCACTATACTACTGTTATAATTTATGATTGTATATTCTACCACCGGTGTGCTATACCGGAACATACACCTTTAATTAATATAATTTACCGTTTTACCGAAAACGCCTCGGCCATTTACTATTTAGATTATTAATTTTTACATGTATATATCTAATTATCTTTTAATTCATGTGCCTACACTTGACGTCATTTAAAATTAAAAAAACAAAGAAAAGAATCAGCTTAATGCGGAAAGGAAGAAATGCAGAAAGCTCCGATTGGAGCTTTCTTCATTACTTTTATCCAGAATTAAACAGGGGTATTTAATAAAGGTGTGACGTCAGCTTAGTGACGGCAAAAAGTAACACAGAAAGCAAAAGCAGGAGCTTTCTGCGTTACTTTCATCCAACTTTAAAACTGGCCGGTCTATACAAACAATTCAATATGCGTGTCTCTTCTTTAATTGTTGAATATGTAAGTTCTAGAAAAAATAAGTATATTTTGAAAGCAAAGCCTGCTTTAATTGAACCCTTTAAAAGGAGAACATCTGTGTCATTTAATTAATTTGCCTCCACTTGAAGTCATTTAAAATTAAATGAAAAGGAATCAGCTTAATGCAGAACAGAAGAAATGCAGAAATCTCCTTTCTACATTACTTTTATCCAGAATTAAACAGGGGTATTTTAGGAAGGTGTGACGTCAGCTTAAAGCAGGCTGAACGTAAAGCAGAATACGACTTAAGGCACATTCTGCTTTACTTTTAACCCACTTTAATAGAAACCTGTCTTCAAACCTAGAAACAGGCTATGGGGTAATTGGTTAATTGAACAAAAGCTTCCGTTCGTGTGAAAATCTTCCTTTTGCTTAAATGACAACACGTGAAGCTTTCCGTATTGTTCGTCTTCCTTTTTAACATCTAATTTTATCATTTTGATATTGTGGAATTATATAATATATTAAGCTGGGTATTGAAGTTCCAGCTATACATCTATTCCGGTATATTCGTTTTAATATCTGATTTTATCATTTTGATCTCGTGAATTCATATAATCACGGAGTAAACACATCCGTGATATTATATAGCAATTAATAACATACTTTCAGTCAACATAATATTTTTTTCGTTCATATGTGTACACATGGAGAAATTAAATCTTCCTTTGTTGGAAAATTTTCCTTCCGCGGAAGGAAAGTTCCTTCCCAAAAATGAATATTTTATTTTCGAGACCGAGAGTACCAACACTTTTTAACATTATATATATATATACATTGTATATCATAAAAGCAGAAGATGGCACTATAAACAAAAACAAATTCTCTATTTTGAATGGAAATCTTCCTTTTGCTTATGACAACAGCGATATTAAAGAAGCCGGGTATATAACGGCTTAATACATCTATTCCGGTATACATGCCATGTATTCCATTTAACATCTTATCACTGTTTTGATATCATGTTTTCATATAATATATTATTGTTAACATAATTTATTTATGCTTTTCGGTGAATTACTAGGCAATAGCAGTGGTTATTAAAACCGTGTATTGAAATTCCGGCTATACATCCCTTGCGGCATATTCCGTTTAACCACGGAGTACTGAGACCCACTGATTTTATCATTTTAATATCGTGTATTCATATAATATAGCAAGTAACAACATATTTTTATTCAAAATAATGTTTTTATCGTTCATGTGTGTACACACGGAGAAATAAAATCTTCCTTTTGTTTGAAAATCTTCCTTTCGCGGAAAAAAAACCTTCTTTCCGCGGAAGGAACGCTTAAACATCTGATTTTATCATTTTAATATCGTGTATTCATATAAAATAGCAATAAATAACATAATTTTATTCAAAATAATGTTTTGTTCGTTCATATGGGTACAAACGGAGAAATAAAATCTTCCTTTTGTTTGAGAATCTTCCTTCCGCGGAAGGAACCTTCCTTCCGCGGAAGGAACCTTCCTTTCGCTGTTTAGTCATACTGCAAGAGTTATATGTTTAGGACAAAAACTGATATGGGGAATTTTCGCAGGAATGGATCCTAATGACTCAGTTTTAGGCGTTCCCGTGGAAACAAAAAAAATACTGTTAAAATGTTACTGAAAGGTTAATTTTTGTCCTCAAGTTAAAAACTTCATTTTCTGAAAAAATTAAAATAAATAACTTAAAGTTAATTTTATGGTCCTTAAGTTCGATATTTTATTTTCCGAAGTTTTTTGTCATCCTTTTAAACTACATTTCAAGTTGTTTTCTGATACTTGTAGGATAAAAAGGTTAAAAGTTTTCGTTATTTTTCATTTCCCACTTTTTTAATGTTAACATTAATATTCATGAATATTCAAATGAAAAGCCCAATGTCATATCTTTAATTTGGTACCAGTTTTATATGTTTAGGACAAAAACTGACTGTGATATGGATGATATTTCAGGTATTAGTCATCATAACAAAACATGGGGGGGGGGGGGGGGGGGGGGCATGGAAACGGTTAAAATACACATAGCCTTAAAGAGTTTATTTTTGAAAACATTCGCGATTCTGATTCAGTAGACCCTACTGAACATTTTGGTACCCATGAAAAAGCCTAGGGGGTGCACGGTAGACCCCATTGGCCCACAGAGTATCCGTATTTGTGTACAACCCGGATACCCCCAAAAACAACAGCAACCGAATGTATACCTCTTTCGAAGAATATATTACTGTTAAGTATTTCTGGTATTCTCCGACGCTTTACTCACTGATATCTGAAACTTCAAACAGACCATCCGAAGTATCAACTAAGCTAATTCAATTTTATGTTACAGTGCTCCTTCCCGGCAACGGCTCTCCGAACAACGATTCCCTCCTAACAACAACACCTTTCGCTGTTCCCCACAAGACTATTCATGGCTGCAATATAGTCTGCTTAAAATTGTCGTCTGCTGTTTTTTCTCAGAGTTATATTTTGACAGAAAAAAACTTTGAAGAATAACAAATAGCTTGAATCGTTTGCAAATGTAAGCCAAAAATCCCTCCCTCTAACAACTACCTCCGAACAACACACACATACTTTGTCTCCCATTAGGTGCTGTTGTATAGGAGGGATCAATGTATATATCACAGGTACTTGACACATAGATTTAGATCTATTACCCCCAAAAATAAAGAATTACTAGACTTCTATAATAGATGTCTATTTGGTAATAGATCTAGATGCTTTAAGGCACATTCTGCTTTACTTTTAACCTGCTTTAAGTGGTCAAATATCTTCAGAACTAGAAACAGGCTATGGGGTAATGGGTTAAGAGACATTTGAAATGTCAACTTGTACTTAAACAATGATAAATTGCAATTAATGCAACTGTTTCAGGTTGCCATTTGCTACATGTAATTTTATTTTCTATTTATTTCTATTTATTACTTCTAGGCCATCAATTCTGATGATTATGAGAAGGGGCACTTTTTGGTGCACCAATGGGGCTGTACCCGGCCGGTCACTTTATCCTGACACCGACGAACCAGTCGTAATGCTAACCAGAAATCCTGGGCGCCATGGAGGGAAGCCATTACTACCAATTTTCAAGTTTTTGGTTTGACCCGGCCGGGGATTGAATCGGCAACCTCCCGCACTGCAAGCGGACGCTCTACCACTAAGCCACGCAGCCGGTTTTAACTGGCTTTTAGCAATCATTTCTATGCACAGTCATGAACATGAATTGTACAATATAGATACAAATGCGTGTAAAAGCGTCCATTAAAAAACTATCGATGCCTGTAAGACATGCATGTGTCAATTGACTGATTTATGTCTGTATATTACAATGAACCCTCCCTATATTGCTTGCTAGAAGATTTCATTAAAGATATACATAATTATACTATACCAGAGTGATCGAAAGACACTTCAGTGTTTGTCCATAAACCGGCGATTTCATATAAATTACAAACAGAGTCTTCATTGTTTGCTTATGTCTACTTCTGTGGACGATATGCATATCGTCGATATTATGGTGCAACTGATCTGGGTCTAAACTGTTTGTAAATCCCAGTGTATGCCGGCATTGGCAGTGAATGAGTTAGACACTTTTGAATGTCAATATCACAATCACCGTATAGCAACGACTCCGGAAATAGGTACCAGACGAAGCGAGGAAATAAGTGTAAAAATCGCTGCTCATTTGAATTTCCAAATAGTTTTACATCACAGGAAAAGCACGTATGGATCCACGAACATATTTTTTATTTCACTCATAGTTTAAACTGATGCATATATCACAAGATCGTTGTATTTCAACAGTAAAATGCCTCCCTGGTACCGAGGAAAAGTCAACATTACGGAGAAAACGTATAACTACGCTTACGGGGTTGCTGCCGGATACAAATAAATGATCATTCCATATCATGTACCAAATATTGTAATTTTACGTACACTGTATAAGAATTTATCCGAAATTAAAAATGTAGGAGTGTGTACGGCGAATATTTGTGAGTGTGTACGGCGTATAGCCGATATGGTAAAATCTAATGGACGGCGAATAGTTTCATCATACATCGTTAATAACACCTTAAAAAGTAGAGTTTTTACAACAAAATCTAAATGACAAGAGTATGCTATGTAAACTTGATATGTTATCTAAATATTTAAGAGAAATACTTAAGTCTGAACTGCAAGATACACAATTATCATACATATTAAAAATATGCTCGGTACCAGGCGGCGGTCCATCTTTGTTGAACCCACGGGGTCATTAATCAGCTAAATATTTCATTGTTTTATCATTTCAGGCAGATATATATTTATTTAACTGGTTTGGGAAGGCTTCACCAATTCTGCTAGATCATCACACTTTATTGTAGAATCACGGATGTGAAGAATCATGGAGGTATAATTCCTCCATGGAAGAATTAAAATTCCAGAAGTACAATGGGAGTGAACAAAATTACGAACTAAGTACGATAAGTTTTAACTTCAAGTATTAAAATTGCAGTTGTTTTGGTGACATTTTAAAGCATACGAAATTATTTAAAGCAGATGTGTTGGCACTGGATGGGTTTGGCTATAACCACAGGAAAGACACGTTAACCCCTTCCTCCCTGAGACCACTTTCCAAATGCATATATGCAGCATAAGAAGTAGATCTAGTTCCTATCTTTATCAGAGAGTGGCAATAATTGGATCCTGACCAGACGTCGCAGTTAGCATCAGGGTCCAAACAGTTGAGCTCGTATAATATAATGCTCAAAAGAAAAACTGCTAATAACTTTACATTGAATTAATGTATTTGGCAACATTTCTAAAGCAGACGACATAATGGCGTTGAAAAGTATCTAAAAGCAGACGATAACATTTGCCAATAAAAGGTTTACGGAACAAAACAAGAATGAACAATCAAAAGACTCGTACGATCGTGAAAAAAACCCATGGCATGTGGCTAACAGCAATGCCTGGTGAAAGCGTACTGTAACTCTAACTGCAACACATGACTACGAATAGACCAATGAACATATATATTATATTAAGCTACATTCTAATCATAATGACTCTAAACATATTTTGCTGGAATGTTAGAGGAATAATGTCCTCGGCGTATCCGCTTTCCCAGATGTTAGACCAATACAATGTTGACATAGCCTTACTCACAGAGCATAAACTTCTACCCCACTCTGCTACGTTTCTAGACAGCATCAATCCTGACTACTATTCGATATTTACAATCGATGAATCGATCGACCAGTATAATACTCTAACATGCGGGAAAGCGGGGACAGCGATCTTATATAGAAAGGAATTAATATTCTGTACTGAAAATTTGAATATAAGCAATGAACGAATCTCGGGTATAGAGATAAGGGCACATTATAATGACCCACTGTACATATTCTGCATATATATGCCTGCTGATAACGATATAGACAGATATAAGAGCACTCTAGGCGATGTAGAGTCTTTGTTACTGTTGTACTCACAACTCGGCAATGTTATACTAGCAGGCGATTTTAATGGTCAACTAGTGACAACAAATAACAATTCAAACATAGCCATCAACCGCAAAACATACTTGTTGAATGCTTTTGTTCGAGATCACGAACTAACCTCTTTACAAGAGTCGTTTGGACTGTCTGACAGGCATACTTTTATACCATCTAGTTCCTCATTAGATCACGTATTTGTTGAAAGTTCCACAGCCGCATCCATACAGTCATTCAACATCCTTAGTGAAACTCAAATCCTAACTTCTGACCACCTACCCCTACTGTTCAAAATTGACCAAACAGTTGTTTATATGCCAAAAGATACATTATCAGCAAAAATTGCCTGGAACAGATGCACATACCTACACTTACTTCAATACAGTACTGAAATAACCTCTCAAACAGAAGAACTTTTAGAGCTGACATGTGCTAATCAAACCACCTATACTCATAGTCCCGATCACTTAAATTCAGCCTTGGTTAACATCCTTCATAAAGCATCTGCACAGTTGCCAGTCAAAAAGTTGAATAAAGGCGCGAAACCGTACTGGTCATCCGACGTAAAAGCCGCACATTCAAGAGCCAAGGCAAAACGTCAGCTATGGATAAACGAGGGTAAACCCCGGGGTAACGCATTCGACTCATACGCAGCATATAAGGATGCAAAACGAATATTTAGGCAAACTCAACGACGGCACCGAGTCGCTTATGAAAACGAAGTGTTTGACGAACTAAATAAAGCTGCAGAACTTGACCATAGAATGTTCTGGAAACTCCTACGTAAGAAAAGCGGGAAAAAGTTTGGCAATTGCACGCGGATAGACGTTAACGATACACCATACTATAATGAAAACGTAACCGAAGGCTTTCAACAACACTACTCGAAAGTGTTTAAAGCAGATTATAAAGAAAACATACAAAGATCCGAAGAACTGAACGATTACCTTCAGCGCGAGAACGATACTCTGAACGTAAATCTAACTAAACCCTTTTCTGAAAGAGAAATTAGCAACGTAATTAACTCCCTACGGAAAAACAAAAGCCCCGGCCACGACAGTATACTTAATGAGCACATCATTTACGCAGGTAGCACATTCTGCTCAGCAATCACCTTTCTATTTAACTCAATATTACACTTTGAAAAAATACCCGTTACCTGGAAAACAAGCACACTTATCCCAGTATATAAAGGTAAAGGAAAAAGCAAATCGGATCCAAATAACTTTAGACCTATCTCACTTATGCCGTGCTTTTGTAAACTTTTCGAAAAAGTAATGCTGAACAGAACGAATAAGTATAAAGAGAACTTCCAATGTAAATTCCCTTCACATCAACAGCATGGTTTTCAAAAGAACATGAGCTGCATAACAACAGCATTTAACCTACAAGAAACACTTTACTACAATATCGAGCGTCACAGCAACGTCTACATCGCATTCTTTGATCAAAAAGCCGCTTTCGATAGCATAAACCATGAATCACTTTTCGTTAAATTAGGACGCCTGGGAATCACAGGAAAATGCCTACGACTACTTAAGTCATCCTATGAAGATCTGAATTGTATTGTTAAAGCAAACAATATTACGTCAGACGCTATAGACGTTCAGAGAGGCGTACGTCAAGGGGGAGTACTCTCTACATTTTATTACCTCGCTTACATAGACGAACTACTTAACCTTCTAGAGAACAGTGGCCACGGGGCAAGCATCATGTCAGTACATAGCGGTAACCCGACGTTCGCTGACGATCTATCTCTAATAGCGATTTCTCCTTTAAACCTTCAAAAACTGGTCGATATAGTTTATACGTATTGCGTAAATTGGGACATGGCGATAAATACAAAAAAATCAAGCATTGTAGTATTCAGTCAAAACCGCAACCCACCAGAAACTAGCATAATATTCGGACGTGATTACATTGAACAGAATAAAACTGCAGAACACTTAGGGATATTACAGGCGTCAAATCTGAAATTGAAATCACGAATAGAATCAAGAATACAGAAAGGCAAAAATGCATTCTATGCTATGGCCGGTCAGGGAATCCATCCCCAGGGGGTAAACCCTATAGTATCACGTGACCTTTATAACAAAATCATCGTCCCGACTGCACTGTATGGATCCGAGCTGTGGAACAACTTAACGCAATCTGACACAAAAACGATTAACAAATTTCAGCACTTCATAGCTAAGAAAGTACAAGGATTTTCAATTTCTACCAGATCAGACATTGCGGAATCGATGTTGGGCCTCTATAGGCTTAGTTCAGTGATCGAAAAACAAAAACTTCTTTTCCTTCACAAAATACTCACCTTACTTACCTTCACAGTGCATTACAAAAGAAATATTTCTGAGAAAGTATTATATGTACCTTTTTGACAAATCGACTGTATCTTACGGTTTCATACCAGACGTCTGCAATTTACTTTCAAAATATAAATTAACTGCTATTGTCAATACGTTCATCTCTAACCCAGATTCTCTTCCACAAAAACATGTATGGAAGAATATTGTAAATAATGCTGTTGCTTTAAATGAATCTGCTTTATGGGACCAACGCATGGCTACTGATAATGACTTTCTGTATTTCCGAGTTCTCCACCCCAGTATAAAACCATGCATTGTGTACTCGACCCTAAAAAACAGTTCAGCTAGATACACCATGTCAACAATAGCCAACGTATGGAGCAGAGCCCCACAATTAGAAAACGAAACGTGTCAAGTGTGCGGCTCAGCAACATACGAAGAGCTTGCTCACTTTCTAAGTGAATGCCTGGAAACACAAGATCTGAGAAACACGCTAAATAATGAAATCAGAACCACACAGGGAATACCTTTCCTTAACGAACTTTCAGGTCTAGATACTTTTGATTGGACTCTAAGGATTCTGGGGTCACCAATACCGCCCGTCCTAAATACTATAAGTGAGAAGCTATTTCTTACTACAACCTTCAATTATGTTGTATCTAGCCTGAACAGATTGTAAATACTTATCATGATGTACACACATACAGTGGAGAAAATGTTATTTTTCCCGTTTAAACGCAAACGAAACGCAAACGCATAACACTAAAGCGTAGAAATTGACAATTCCGACATATTCCTCAAAATTTATTTTGATCCGAGTGGCAAACAGTAAAGAGCCGGACCAGACGCCGGGTTACCCGGCATCTGATCAGGCTCCACACTGTTTACAGTTGAAATATTCGTTTTAGCGTAAACGCGTTTGTTGTGAGAGAATAACACAGTTTTCACTGTATGCTGTTGTATTGCTACTCGTACTCGTACCCGCTCACGATCTGCTACTCGTTCATACCCACTATAATTATTCTATACTCGTACCTTGGCTTCACATGCTACTCGTTCTACTACCTATACTCGACCACGGCTTAATGATTCGCCATTCTTACTGCTCGGCACTCGATCTAATCGGGGCTAACTACTTTCATATCATGTACCTGATTGACTATTGTCTTTATCTACATTTATATGTATTAATTGAGTGTACCAAAGAAATTGCTATATACATGTAATAGTGGTACATTTTTTGTAATGCGAGATAATGTAAATGATAAAAACCATACATAGTATGCCTTAGAAAATGTTACACCTTCGTTTCGGTAGGATTCTCACAAGGGCAAACTATGATACTTTTCCTTTTGTAATTGAAATATGGCCTGCACATCCTCTCTTTCGACTACCTAACGTACATATAGAAAGGGGGTCAGACTATATTTAGACTATAGCAAGGAGTTGTAAAAAACTGTGTTTCAATACATGTATGTTCAATACATTGTATGTATATAGATGCCTAAATGCTGTATGACTGTTTATATTGTAATGTTTCACATATCTCCTGAAGTGGAGGAAATAAAATATTGAATTGAATTGAATTGAATCTGTCGTAAACACCTAAGATGTAACACGGACAATTGTACCCTTCAGATAAAACAGTGTAGATCTACATAAAGGGTTCGCTTGTCATGTGCAAACACTGCCAAACAGTATAGACCAAGATCAGAAGGCTCCTAAAGGAGCCCTTTGATCAGGGTCCGCACAGTATGTCGTTGTACAATACCGGTATATTGTTAAGACACCTCTAAATCGGTTCGGGCTAATCTTAGGCGCCAAGTAACTCGGCGTCTCATTTGGATCAAACGGCGTGATTTACATTGCCTATCTCCATATAAATTAGTGGATCTATTCTATACGACAATGCAACAATGTGGTATTTATTAATTTCCTTAACGTAAAATAAAATCAGGCTGAAAATTGCTGTAGTAGATCTGGGTCGATCTACATATCAGATTTGACCTTGTATTATATTATTTTGTAATTATGTATGTTTTGTATGTATGACGAGAAACTTTTCTTCTTCTAAATAGTAAAAATGTACGAGACTTTCAGGGGTGAATGAGTTAATTGGTCAAATATGTTTTGGTGATATTTTAAAGCATACGAAATTATTTAAAGCAGATGTGTTGGCACTGAATGGGTTTGGCTATAACCACATGAATGACATTTTAACCCCTTTCTCCCTGAGACCACATGTATGCAGCATAAGAAGTAGACCTAGTTCCTATCTCTTATCTCAGATAGTGGCAATATTTGGATCCTGATCAGACACCGCAGGTAGCGCGGTCACATCAGGGTCCAAACAGTTTAGCTCGTATAATGCTCAAAAGAAAAACTGCTAAAAACTTTACATTGAATTAATGTATTTGGCAACATTTCTAAAGCAGACGACATAATGGCGTTGCAGGGCTGCCATAGGTTGACATGAAACATCCCAAGATTTCCATATTTGCATTTTTTTCAAGTGCGATTTTACGAATCGTACCTTTACCCCATCGCCTGTTTCTAGTTTTGTTGACACGTGCCTGCTTAAAGCAGACGGGAAGTAAAGTGCTTTACTTTCTGTCTGCTTTAAGCTACCGTGTATTAGAAAAAAATCAGAAGATTTAGGAAAATTCCGGAGAAATGGCAGCCCTGGCGTTTAAAAGTATCTAAAAGCAGACGATAAAATTTGCCGATAAAAGGTTTACGGAACAGTAAAACTTCTATACCACGACGACTAATTGTATAGTAAAATTTTACTACTTAAAGCAAGGTGGCAGTAAAACAGAAAACTCCTAAAGGAGCTGTCTGTTTTACTGCCATGTTTTAAGCAATCACCTGTCGTAAACACCTAAAAGGTAACACAGTTTAGTGGTCGTTAAGGTTATACTGTAATTAGCCACGTGTTTTTTGACAATTGCTCGCTACAGTGGAGAAAACGTTATTCTTTCCCAATAAACGCGTTTACGCTAAACCTTTTTTTTTCAATTGCAAACCGTTTGGAGCCAGATCAGACGCCGGGTAACCCGGCGTCTGATCAGGCTTCATACTGTTTGCTACTCAGATTAAAATAAATAGTGAGAAATGTAAAAAAAAGTTGTTATTTTCTACGTTTTTAGTGTTTTGCGTTTGCGTACGTTTGCGTTTAAACTGGAAAGAATAACGTTTTCTCCACTGTATACATGTACAACGAGCAAATATCACGGAATTATACACTTTACATCAACTCACCTCAATGTGTGCGTGGAAGTGCTATGTTATGATGTACAGTGAAACCTGTTTAAAGCTGTTTACAAAGCATAAGATGCAGTGGCGGTTAAAGGCAGATGGCTGCTATATACAAGACATATGTAATATATGTACGTAAAGCTTCTTTCAGATATTCATTATCGTCCTTTATCCAATATGGACTAGCTATCTTCTCTTTGGAAACGTCAATCCCTTTGTATTGCTTAAATACGAGTTGTACTGTACTTTACTTTTTAGAAAAGGATATAAATGTTAGAATATCGATGTTCCCGTATCTGTAACACTCGAGAGAGGGGTCGGTACTATACGAGAGATAGATAGATAGATGTACTGGTAGATCTACTCCAAACAGACGGGTATGAAATATTTTCATTTCTGTTTTACATTCTTACATTTTGCATGGTATCGTTGAACTCGCGTTTGCCATTGCAACCAGTTTGTATCCAGATAAGACGCAGAGTAACTCGGCGTCTCATCTGGAATCAAACTGTTTCACACCCTGACTTTATTGAACCCCTTCATTGCCTTACCCCGTTTACACTAGTTAATTATAGTTTGGATCCTGATCATAGTATAAACGCTACAGTAGAGAAAACGTTATTCTTTCCCAATAAACGCTTTTACGCTAAAACTATTTCCTTTGCAAACCGTTTGGAGCCAGATCAGACACCGGGTAACCCGGCGTCTGATCAGGCTCCAAACTGTTTGCCACGCCGGTTAAAATAAATAGTGAGAAATATCAAGTTATTTTCTACATTTAAGTGAAATGCGTTTGCGTTTCGTTTGCGTTTATACGGGAAGGATTAACGTTTTCTCCACTGTACGTATCTCATGGGGCCTTCTAAAGTTCTAACAAAACGTCTTACGACAAAATCCATTAAAAGGACAGCTAATTGCTGATTTCACCATCTAATATTATCTTGTGATATTTTTAGTATCCTCTTTTCAAAATACTGCAATTCCTGTGATTGTAAACGAACTGTATCCATACCGAATATAGCTTCGATTGAGATGATTATATTGATTCTGCTTAACACGCAGACACAGGGCTGCCATAAGTTGACATGAAATATCCTAAGATTTCCAAATTTGCATTTTTCAAGTGAGATTTTACGAACCGTACCTTTACCACATCGCCTGTTTCTAATTTACATGTGGTCTCCAATAGTTTGGATCCTGATCAAACGCGGCGTCTAATCGGGATCCAATCTCTTTGCAAAGTCGACTTTATACCACTTCAACACCGAAGTTTGAAGCATTGTTTTAACTTCAAAGTGACCATTGTATAATAGACAGCTTAAACCAAGGTGACATTAAAACAGAAAGCTCAAATAGAGCTTTCTGTTTGGTTTACGGACGTTTCGCTACCCGGGTTGTTTCGCAGCTACCCGTAAGCAGTTTCGCTACCCATTTTTTTTTAAATATTAACCTATATATTTTGGTTAAATAAGATATGGCGATATATTATTAAGCTAAAATGTGTATTACAAGCATATTTTAATTAATTATTGAAAAAATGAACGATTTGTTGACACAAATCGTGTAAGTTACTAAAAATAGATGCTGCTATATTTCATTTCTGTTTATCTTACATTTTGCATGTTATCGTTGATCTCGTGATTGCCATTGCAACCAGTTTGTATCCAGATAAGACACTGAGTAACTCATCTGGAATCAAACTGTTTGACAACCTGACTTTATTTAACCCCAATTTTTTAAAATTGTATTAACCTATATTTTTTGGTTAAATAAGGTTTTGTAACCGTCTTATCTGGAATCTGTTTGACACCCTGACTTTATTTAACCCCTTCATTGCCTCAGCCCATTTACACTAGTTAATATTAGTTTGGATCCGGATCATACACTACGTATCGCGGTTTCTCTCCTGGGGCCTTTCTGACAAAACACCTTACGACATAACCCATTAAAAGGACAGCTAACTGCTGATTTCACCATCTAATATTGTCTTGTGATATCTTTGGTATCGTCTTTTAAAAACAACTGCAAAGTCGACCATTGTATAATAGACAGCTTAAACCAATGTTAAAACAGAAAGCTCCAAATCATGTAAGTTATTAAAAATAGATGCTGCTATATTTTATGTATAAATATAATACTTTGCCAGCGTAATTGCTACCTTAGGCTTATAATTACATGTATACAAATAGATTGGATCCGGACAAGACGTCTTATTATCTCGTGATCTTAAATGGCTATTAAGTAAACAGAGTGGAGAGCTCCTACAGGAACTGTCTTTTGTTTGTGGACCATATTGAGAATTGGTTTGTTTGATACCAAATATGTAATCCACATGAAATAATAATAATAAGTCATTATTATTAGAATATTTTTACGGCGACTGAATTATGTGAACAGACGCTACGCATACAATCTATGCGAGTTGGCCCATAGAATGCAAGTGCATTGAAACAACCCATTGTGCTCACTGTTACATTTAAAACGAGTCAAACTTAACTATTAGGTGTTATGGTGGGTGTTATTGATCTCCTTTAATAATCTTGTTTTTATCACAGAATATCCAAGACAAGAAACCAGTTACAAGACTCTAATGACGGGAATGAAGGACTCAATGCTACAGAGATGGAGAAAGTGAAGGCTCATATACAGAAAGAGAAACTCGTGTATGTACACTCTTTTAATACCCCCACACAACTTAACCCTTTCAACCCTAAATTTCTCTTGTGGGTATTTATTATCCTTTTGGACTCTTCTTGTACAGGTATTTTGAACCAGTCTACTGTTGCGTTTTGATATGACAACAAAAACAAATGAACATATCAAACCGTGTGTGGATAGGAGCCCTCTGATCAGGGTCTACGCCGTTTGTATAAGTAATCTGTAATCTCTTCAGAGGGCTGTAGGGTTGAAAGGGTTAGTCCTGTCTATACACAGCTTTTACCTTGGCCATAACTTTAGAACTGTAATGTGATATATACTTAACATTTGGCAGAATTCACCGTCCTTAATTACCTAACAATTAACACCATAGAGGTTTACTGTATCTCATGGGAATACAAACATCTCAAAAACGGTCCCCAGGTAATGTTGTAAAACCTCTGTATTACAACTAAAAAGAAGGCTAATTAGTTGTATAAAAACACAGGTGTCAGCTTAACCCTTTACTCCATAACGCCTTGCAAAAAGTATGGGTCTTGTGCATATTGAACCATTGAATCGTCTTATGCAAGACCGGACCTTTATATTTGTAGTTTGGTTAGAAATAACCATTGAAAATCACTAGAGCATGAGTATAAATCTGAGATTATGTTGCACGTGCTTTACAATTACATTGACCCCTCCAATGGACTGAGGAAAAGTCTTTAAAGACAAAACGACGCAACAACCATCTGAATTATATCGTGGCAAGGTGAGCTATACCAGATCTTAATGAAACTTCAATATGATTGCCTTAATGAAATCTAGGCTAAGTTTGAATGTGAGTCATGTTAACACTCTAGAGACTACACATTTTGTTGGATCTTCATGAAATATGATTGCCTCAATGAAATCTTGGCCAAGTTCGAATATGGGTTATGTCCGGTTAAAAACTAGGTCACTAGGTCAAATCATCGAAAAACCTCGTTAACACTCTATAGAGACTACAAAATTCATTAAACTTGAACAAAATGTTAGTCTCATTGAAATCGAGGTCACACGGTGTACATGGTTTAGTGGCCCTTGTTTGAATAAAAATCCAGTTAATATCTGACATAATTATCTAGTAAGTGGAAAGTAGATTGTTTAATTATCTAAACGCGACAAAATGACCTGTTGGTGCCATATACTGTCACCACAAATTAATATATCCGGAGTTTGGTGATGTTGCAATAAATATGAGTCCTAATAAACCCGTCTGATCGGACTCCAAACTGTTTGCCTTCCAAGTTTAAATTAACATTCAGAATTTGCGTTTAAACGGGAAAGAATGTTTTCACATGTGGATGTATCTGACCTATGCAAACATTGTAGATCCAGAATGAAAGGCTCTTAGACTCCGTTAATAGTTTGTTTTGTTAATCAGGTGGCTGATTGGGCGGGTGAAGGTATAGCAGTAGCCTGAGCTTTCTGCTTTACTTTTATCTTGTTTTAAGCTGTCACCTGTGTTAACTCATTCAACCCTTCACAAACAATCTGCCCTTGGTAAACGGTGTAGACCTAGATCAGAGAGCTCCTAAAGGAAACATTAGACCAAGATCTACGCTGTTGGTCGTTTTGTAAATACGCCTACATGTGTACTTTAAAAAGAATCCGAAATAGTTAACGTACGAATACAATGTTTCCTTTTTTAGATAACTGGTAACACGAAACTTTTCTAGTTAATTATTATGGAAGGCCGGTGCGCAATGCTAAATGCGAATTGCTATATGCGAAATGCTAAATGCGAATTGCGAAATGCTAATTAAATACAGAACTATTTTAGGGGTGCTAAATGCTCAAATTTAGCATTTAGCACCCCTAAAAGAGTTTTGCATTTCATGCTATTTGTAAAATGCCGAATGCGAAATGCCGATTGCGAAATGCCTTTTACGAAATGCCATTTACGAATTTGCAAAAATGCTATTCCCAAATTCCAAAATGCCAAATGTGAATTGCTGTACTAAGGCCAAACAAAATATAAATCTGTTTCCGGTAAACCGACCCTAGTTTTCCCCTCCGAGCCTAAACGTTTTTGTTTCTTTTTTCCGAAAAACCTATCGGCGAATGTCTGTAATTTTGGCGGCGCATGTGACAGTTGTTTGAGCAACGTGTAATAGAAGCTATTCTTCAATTAATTGTTTAAAAAGCTGCTTTATAGTGTTTTAGAAATTGATTTTAGAATAAGATTAGCAAATAGCAAATACGTGTGTGTGTCCGTAACAAGGTTAAGTAGATTTTACCGTTTCGTCTAGCATCAACACCGCTTACCCAAATGCTTTGATACTTATACAGTTGTTGCATTGGACCATTCCCTATCCACCAATATCACCCAACTTTGATTTTGACCTTGACCTAATTCGGACTTAGAATATTTTAAATAGGTTATTTCTTGGTTAACTAGAATTTACCGTTTCGTCTAGCATCAACATTGTTTACTACAATGCTTCAATACTCATACAGTTATTGCCTTGGACCATTACCAACTCACCAATAATACCCAAGCTCAATTGACCCTGACCTTGACCTAATTTGGACTTAGAAAAGAACATATTGTCAAGGATGCCACCGGGGGCATACGCGTTTATTGAAGGCGCAGTCTTGTTTGATCTAAATCTGTCATAAAATACCTTCCATGCAGATATGATTTGCTAGTGAATTAACCATTGACATATTCAACATGCAGACAACACATTTATTGACATATTTGACAAGCATGTACAACACATTTCGAAATATTATTAATTCCACCTATCATATAAAAGCCACTACTTTTCCGGTTTGGTATACCAATATAGATTAAATTGTCGTAATGGTACCTATCAATTTAATAATTTGAAATGATTTCTTTCAAGGTATTTATTTTATGTATGGCACAGGGCTCTGCAAAAGAAAATGCATTATGATTACATTGTATATAAAATACTCCATGAAAAGTTAAATATATAGTATCAATATATGATTGTGTCCCTAGGAAACTGAATGTCAAATGATAGAGAAAAACCGCCATTTGAAGAAACCTCCAAATCATTTGGCCTTTAAATAAGCATTTCGAAAATAGCATTTCGCATTTAGCAAATAGCATTCGATATTTCACAAACAGCATTTGGCAACTAGCAATTAGCATGGCGCACCGGCCTTCCATACTTATCTAGTTAAGTAACTAGATACATTCGTTATAAGTTGTGGCATTTTAAAGCAGTATCATGACAAAGTTCGTGTTCAGATTTATCTGGTTATCGTGAAAAGTTCCCATGTTTTCGTAAGTCAAAACTTTAAAATACATTTAATTTCTGATTTCTCTACCTAATCCTGTC
Organism: Gari tellinella; assembly: GCA_922989275.2. NCBI lineage: Eukaryota > Metazoa > Mollusca > Bivalvia > Cardiida > Psammobiidae > Gari > Gari tellinella. The sequence goes on along the minus strand of OV277858.1, from coordinate 52,834,113 downwards.
GTGTGACATCTTTTTGGAATCGTCTTTTCAAGATGTCGCAAGACATTAGATGAAGAAATAAATAATAATTGAGACTTTCAGAATCTGACCACGAATGAATTCTTTAATTCCCTAGTACACACTACTGCACAATTATTATACCCCCTCAAACGAAGTTTGGAGGGGTATACTGGAGTCACCATGTCCGCCCGTCCGTCCATCCGTGCTTACGGGAGGGTACTTACGTGGCTAAAATTCTTAGCTCCATAATTGAAAAACATTAACCTGGCCGTCTCTTGTGACATTAACCTGACCATTTCTTGTGACATTAACCTGGCCAGTTGTGGGACATAGGGTTAGGGGTAGGGTTAGCCTTCAGGGCCCGTATTCTGAAACACTCTTAGATAACTTTTACTGTAAGTAAATCAATATTCTATTAGTTTTCGGCAATTTACTCTAAGTATTTGATGATATACTCTTAGAAAGTGAAAAAAACTAAGAAAATTTCTAAACTCGACATTTTTAACTAAGTATAACGATATACTCTTAGAAAATCAATATAGTCTTAGTTTTCGGCTATTTCAACTAAGTATTTGGGGATTCCCTCTTAGAAAGATGAAAAAAAATCTAAGAAAATTCTCAACTCGCCAAATTTACTATAGAATTTTCTCAAAACTTTAGAAAACTGTGACCCTCTCTTAACTTTTTAGAATTTTCTAGGATTAGAACACGAACGTTTAATAAGCAGTAATAACAGGTAGAATAGATAATTTATTGAATAAAAATCGTTTATAGACCTATAGATACGTTTAGCGGATGTTTTTGAGCCGACGTTTGTGTTTGAGTGGCTTCGTGAAATCGGGTCAAAGTCTGGATGGGGTAACGTCATTACAAAGGACTGGGATTACTATTTAAGACATTATTACATACGGTCTTCATCGCGAAAACGTGGAAAATATCGATATCTATTCAAATTCTATATTTTTAGTAATAAATGACCACTGTATGTACCAAAACTAGCGTAAATACATAATTAGGTTCACAATTATAATTAACTAACAAGCCAAATTTCAACGAAGTCGCCGTAGCTCAATCGATAGCGAATTTCCATAGATTCGTTTCTTTAAATACAAATAATTGCTTAAATCTTTCAATGCCAAACTTTCGTAATAGTTTACTTCTTCACCGTTTCATTGTCGTCTGCTTCAATTTTGTCTGCAATATCGTTTCAAAGTAAATTGTAAGGCAGTATGCCTGAAAAGAATTCAATTCCTCTATTTTGCTCCATCTCTATCTCTCACCCTCGCGTCTCTTTCTTTGTCTCATTTTCTATATGTGTCTCTCTGGCTGTGTATGTTTGTCTCTATATCTCTGTCACCCTCTCTATTTCTGTATTTCTTTCTTTTTCTCTCTCTTTCTCTTTATCTTTCTCTCTCTCTCTCTCTCTCTCTCTCTCTCTATATATATATATATATATCTTTTTGGATCTAACATAAATTTTATCATGTTTCTCTAATTTGAGAACATATTTTTTTCTATATATATTTACTATGTATATATACTATGTATATATCGATACCTATATAATCTAACGCTATACATCTATTAAAGCTGACTTATTTTACAGAAAAAAGGCATCATCCCGTAAAAATTGTTTTCAACGCAACGCTTGATGTTCTCAAACTGTTGACAGAGGTGTTAGCACAAAACCCCATCCAAAACAAAAGAGATGCAGACATGCCCATCGATGGAAGACGAAACGCAAAGACAATACATTAAAATGCAGAAAATTACATTTTTTGAAATTTATAACAAATTAATTTCATCTGAGATACAAAATGTTGGAAGCGTATTCAGATGCCGGGTTACCCGGCGTGTGATATGGCTCCAAACTGTTTGCAGGGGAAAAACTAGTTTAGCGTAAACGCGTTTATTTGCAAAGAATGACGTTTCTCCACTATAGGCTACATTAACATTACACAGTAAACTAAGACCTACATCATGCATGATTGTACAAGTTGTCCAATTTGGAAACACGATTTAGAAATTACGTGTAAACATAATAATATTATGTACAGTGAATAAAACGTTATTCTTTCCCGTTTAACCGCAAACGCAGTGCATTAAATGGGTAAAATGACGACTCATTTGAGCCGAGTGGTAAACAGTTTGGAGCCTGATCGGACTCTAAACTGTTTGCAATTGAAATAATAGTTTTAGCGTTTAAAACGCTTTTATTGGGGAATAATCACGTTTTCTCCACACGTACACGTTCACGTAAACGAAATCGAAACCCTCATTACAAATCTTTTAGTCGTGAGCGGGAACTTGTGGTCACACGTACCCGTACCCGTACACGTAAGAAATTGCCATACCCCCGGCGTGATAGAGCGTGAGCGTGGCCAAGGCTAAAGTTGTTGACGGGTTGTTTTAAAGCTTAATATTTGTACTAGGGTGCTGAAATTGTGTATGGAGGTTCATGTGGCGTTAAACATTGATGTTATGAAGTTAAAATTTAAAAATGATTTTAATTTATTTCAATTTTTAACATGTTTTGGACTTAGGTTTTTTTGCTAGAAAAACCCCCAGGTTAAAGTTTTTTGGACGAGTTGATTTAAAGCTTAATACTTGTGCTAGGGTGCCGTCTTTGTATGAAGGTTCATTAGGGGTCAAACATTGTTAAATTATAATTGAAAAAAAAAATTAACATGTTTTGGACTTAGGTTTTTGCTATAAATCACCAGGTTTGCTGAGATTTTGTATGAAGCTTCATTCTGTGTCAAACATTAATGTTATGAAGTTGGAATTTAAAAACAATTTTAATATTTTTCAATGTTAACATGTTTTGTACTTAGATTTCACAAGTTGCTTTAATGTGTGAATATATCTGCTAGGATATAGACAGTATAATAGGCATTGCAAACAGTGTAGATCAATGCAAACCGCCAAGTCTATATGTTAACTAATATGGAATATCGGTTTATGTAAGAAATTGTTATCAGCTCGCCTATTCGGAGGATGGATGGGCTTATAGAATCACGACGGCGTTGGTTTTTCATGGTTAAAGTTTTAGGGTAAGTGTTCTAATGTATACTTAACAAAAATAGAAACTTTACATACTTTAAAGCTGGTTTGAGCGATGTTTAATGACGTTTCATAAAATATACGTACATTTCATAATGGGGTTATCGATAAAGACCATACAGAGCCAAACTCTCGCTAATTTGTACCGCGCACGACGTAGCACGATTTCCACTTCCGGTTTTTAACTCTGACGGCGAGTTGACCTAGTCGGGTTTATTTCAAGTTTATTTAATGCAACAGACACACGCAGGCTTGAGCCAAACACCGAAAAAAAATGTAAACACCTGCGTTTCAAAACTGAGATGTCACAGCTTTCTGAAAATAACAGATAGGGCCATTTGGCAAGCTTACGGCGGGTGCGTCAGCAACTGATGCTGGGCGTCATTTTGGAGGCATACGATAGAAAATTCATATCCTAACTACTCGTTACAGAGTTTAAGTCCAGGATCGTCTGAGATCGTTGACGTCACATAGAGACGACCGCACGCTTACGTTAACGTTTCGACGTAACTGTTCAATCCCAGCAACGGTTACTGCTCGGCGGTTTGGGGTCGCTGCCGAGACAATCAGGAATCGTCTGAAGCAATGCCACGGTCCTATCCGTACCCGTAGACCGCATTCAGGGCAGATCTTAACTGTACTTACAAAGCCCAGAATAACGTCAACGTCATGCCATGGCCTGCTGTATCAACAGATTTGAAACTAATAGAGCATGTAAAGGGTAAAGTTGGCGTCGGATGCGGAACAAATACCAGATTTACACGACCAACAACCTCAGAAATGCTCGATTACGAAAATGGCATGGCATCCCAGATGACGTCATTAGACGGTGCATCAGAGTCGGAGTGTTGCTGGCCTGAGGCGCCACGGTGAGCATTCGCGCTACTGAACTGTCTTTATGCAAAAAAGTCATTTAAAATGAAACCGTAAAATGAATAAAACACATCTTGCGTACATGTTCACATCTCTGATAATTTTGAATTCGACCCCTATGCATTTTGACGTCAAATCACGACGTGGCTTTTGGATTTTTTTCACCACCATTGTCGAAAACTTAGACATTGATCCAAAGTTTCGAAAAACACTAAGCTTTCTGCAAAATTGTGTTTGTAGACAGAAGTATACACATTTGAATCCAATGTAAAGTTTCTATTTTTGCTGAGTATTCTAATACTACATGTAATATTGGCATTAGGAAGCTGATGTTTGGAATGGAGGTGCCCTATGGGTTGAACACTGGTTTTGCGTAGTTAACCCTTTGCCTGCTGGTCGCAACTTTATTGATTTTTGCAAACAGTTTAGATCCAGATCAGACGCCGCGTGACGCGGCGTCTGATCTGGATCCAAACTGTTTGACACTCGTCTTTAAGTTTCTTTACTTATAAAATGTATACACTCAGTGCAAAAAGAAACGCACACTTTTATTACAATATTATCTGTATGTAGAAGGAACGTATTTGTGAAATAATCTTTTCATTACAGCCAGTAGTACCGTCTTGGGCTATCAATGTTAAAAATGGGATGTTTATCATTGAATTGGTATCATCACAACCTGCACAAATCGGTGCGGTGTTTTCAACAGGCACTAGTTAACTCTTTCGCTGCCAAATTAATCGTGAGATTTTTATCCCACCACCGTTTCATTGTCGTCTGCTTCAATTTTGTTGTTTGCAAGATCGTTTCAAAGTAAGATTCAAAGTAGTATGACTTAAAGTATATATATATATACGAGTGTCAAACAGTTTGGACCCTGATCAGACGCCGCGTTACGCGGCGTCTGATCTGGATCCAAACTGTTTGAAAACGCACCTTTTGACGTCATTAAGAGCGAAAGGGTTAAAAGACAGCACAGTAATTTTAAGTATATGTTTTCCTGAACTTGTTGCAGAATTGAATTGAATTGATCTTGAGATATGGTCTTAGTATCTTAAAAAAGTCTCTTAATCTGCGCCTGAGCACGATGTGCGTTTCTTTTTGTACTGAGTGTACATCTAAGTTTAAAAAATTTGCAGACGACAATTTCAAAGCAGACGACATCACCGCAGGATAAGGGTTAAAATTGTTGATGTAGGTCTTTCGGCTGATTTCTCATATTTGCATTAAGAATATTTGGAATACTGGTTAAACATTGATATGGCCTAGTTACAATAGAAAATTTTGATTTTTTATTCATAACTTCATCTGATTTTAAAAGTTAATAATAGAGTAAGTGTTGGAATGCACTTTTACTACACGACATGTTTGCATTAGAAAGCTGATATTGGAATGGAGGTTACCTGTGGCTTGAATATCAGTGTACTGATACACTTTTCTATTGATAGTTACCTATTTAAGAAAGGTTTCAGTAGGTGAGCTTTGCTGATCTCCGACAGCTCTTGTTGCAATGGCTGTTATTGCATTATTGTATTGAGATGTAATATATGGGAAAGAACGGGATAGAATAGCAGTTGGAAGGTTATATGGTGTACATGTTGATGCGTCATATGAGTATATTGCTCATATAGGATAAAAACTGGTCAGTAGGCCAAAATCGTATTTTGTGGTCCCTTAGAAGAAGATTTGCATACATACGTTAACCTAAAGCGTTCTTAAATTTGGCACTTTTTTCATTATCAGTTCATTATTTGTGTGAAATGGTATTCGCTCAACTGCTGAACCACACTTGTTTATTTGTTTATATTTGTCCACTTTGAAGAATATCAGCCAGCAATGGATGAGAGGTTAGGCCCTTTTATTATTATTATTTATTAGTTAGTTATTAGCTTATTAGTCTGAATGAGTGGGATGCTGTATGACTTTCTTCAAAGTGGGCAGAAAGTAGTAATGTTTTCCAGTTTTCAGGCTGGGGAGCACATGTAAATTGTGGGTTGGATGTTCATTAACATAATAACTGTACAGCAGTCGAGCCATAGCTATTTTATGCCTTTCAAAATTTCTTTGCTAACACTATTTTCTCAAAACATGCTAAGAATGTTAGCATGTATTGAGATGCTGTGCGTTGCAAACAACATAGGGTCATGAATGTATGTCCTTTCCAATGTGTTGAAACTTACAATGTAAATATTGTTTAAATCTTGCCTTATCAAGCATGATATAGTTTCTTTTGGTTTAAAGACGCTGCAGCACAATTATGGTTATAAAGCGCCTGTGTGCTGGCATGTCTGTGCATTTTAATTGGTATTCCTCTTTTGGTGGAGTCTCACCACTCTTTCTGTCAGGCAAATAGTGGTGTTGTTGATAAATTACAGGTGTTTCTGTGTTCTATTTGGGAACTACTTTGCAAGAACATTGGGTCAGAGATGTGAATCTAAGACAGCGGAAGAATCAGCTGTTTATGGTAAATACTAACGGTGACCTTAGAAATTTGTGGAAAAGTTTAACCTCAATGGTACCTTTCTTTTGATATTTCTGGTGCTTTAAAATTAATTTGTTATTGCTTTCCAGTGTCGTTATATTGACCGGTAGGTCGTACAACTGGATAGAGACGAGAATATTGCCAATTTACTATTTTCGTTGGACTGCAGACAACTATACTCAGCAAAAATAGAAACTTTACATATGATTCCAATGCATATAATTCACACAGTTTTGCAAAAAGCTTATTGTTATTCAAAACGTTGGATTAATCTCTGCAGGTTCTAGACAATGGTGATGACAAAAATCCAAAAGTCACGTTGTAGTTTGACGTCAAAACGCATAGGGGTCGATTTCAAAATTCTCAGATGTGTTTAATTCATTTTCCGATTTAATTTTAAGTGACTTTTTGCATAAAGTAGCGTGCATGCCTACTGTCCGTCACACCTAATGCAAGCAACTCTCCGTCTCGGATGTACCGTAATCGAGCATCTGAGGTCGTTTGTCGTGTCAATCTGGTAATTGTTCCGCCCCGACACGCCAAGTTTACGCCATACATGCTCTATTGGTTTCAGATCCGAAGGCCAGGGAATGACGTTAACGTTATTCTGGGCGTTGTGCGCGCAGTTAAGATATGCACAGAATACGGTCTACGGGTACGGATAGGACCGTGACATTGCCTCAGACGATTCCTTATTGTCTCGGCAGTGATCCCAAACCGCCGAGCAGTAACCGTTGCTGGGATGAAACAATTACGTCGGTATGTTAACGTAAGAGTGCGGTTGTCTCTACGTGACGTCAACGAGCTCATACCCCGTAACTCTGGTACGAGTAGTCAGGATATAAATTGTCTACCGTATGCGTCCAAAATGACGCGCATCATCAGTTACTGACGCGTCCGCCGTAAGCATTCCAAATTGCCTGATTTCTGTGATTTTTAGAAAGCGGTTGCATCTCAGTTTTGAAACGCAAATGTTTACAATTTTGTTTTTTCGGTGTTTGGCTAATGCTTGCGTGTGTCTGTTGCATTAAATAAACTTGAAATAAACCCAAATTCAAATTCAAATACTCTTTATTTCTCAGTTTGTACAATTCTACAAATACATGAGAACTATCCTAACACACATTCAACACATTAGGTCAGGTACATATTATATATTACAAACATCAATCTATATAGTTTCTTAACCGTTAGCTAACTTCGAACGGAAGAGAACAGCATTCATTTGTTTTTAAAATTGCTATTTCTAGTGGGTACTAGGGTGGTCCAGAGTATATCCCGCAATTTAGCCGAGATATGTCAACTCGCCGTCAGTGTTAAATACCGGAAGTGGAAAGCGTGCTACGTCATGCGCTTAAAAATTAGCGAGAGTGTAGCTGTGTATGGTCTTTATCGATTACTCCATTATGAAACATGCGTATATTTTATGAAACATCATTTAAACATCGCTTAAACCGGCTCTTAAGTATGTAAAGTTTCTAGTTTTGCTAAGTATAGAATACAAGGAAATTGGACAATACACTCGGTACAAAAAGAAACGCACATTTTTCATTACACTATTTGTATGCAGAAGGAACGTATATGTAAGTTAATCCTTTCATTAAGGTCAGTAATTCTGTCTGGGGGTATCAATGTTGAAAAACACAACCTGCACAAATCGGCGCGATGTTTAAAACACGCTGTAGTTCTCTTTCGCTGCCAAATTAATCGTGAGATTTTTACCCCTTCACTGATTCATTGTTGTCTGCTTCAAATTTGTTGTTTGTAAGATCGTTTCAAAGTAAGATCCAATGTAGTATGAATTAACACATATCGATACGAGTGTCAAACAGTTTGGATCCTGATCAGACGCCGCGTAACGCGGCGTCTGATCAGGATTCAAACTGTTTGCAAATGCGCTTTTGGCGTCATTAAGAGTGAAAGGGTTAAAAAGCAGCATACTGGTTTTGAGTTTTTAGTTTCTGAACTTGTTACAGAATCAAATCAATATTGAGATATTGTATTAGTATTTTAATTTTCTTCAAGAAAAGATTCTTAATCTGCGCCTGAGCACGATGTGCGTTTCTTTTTGTACTGAGTGTATGTCATAAATTTTCAAGGTACGTTTATTTTTAAAATTATTGTTAAAAAATGACTATTTTTGGAATTTTACTTTTTTACCCAGCATGAATTCTGCATGTTCCTGTGGTAAAAATATTGTCAGCATGTGTTCTCCATCATATTAAGATTTGTATGAGACCAATTTATTTCAAAATAGAGAATCTTGTTAAAAATGTATGCTTCAATTATTACGTCTGCAAAAAAACGCCTCAAAATCATTTTTATGCTTTTTTAAACAGAATGTAAGTTAAATATGTGTGCCAAACAGTTTGGATCCAGATCAGACTCAAGCTTTATTAGGTATCTGATCTGGATCCATGTGACTTTCATGCTAAAAGTGCCGTCTGCTTGAATTATTACGTCTGTCTCTAAGAAACTCAAATTATTTTTTATGCTTTTCTAAACATGTTTATGTTTATGTTTGCCAAAGAGTTTGGATCTAGTCCAGATGTTGTATCATGTGACGTCTGATCTGGATCCATACAGTATCTGATCTGGATCTACCGTATAGCTGGTATTTTCTGCTGCCATAATATTATTTAAAAAGCAGGGTGAATGATATTCTACTGTTTTTATTTCTGCGCTTCTTTGAAAGCAGCATATTACAATTTTAAAGATAGTTATCAAAGCTAATTTACCTACACACCTGCTGTTGTTTACGTGTACGTAAGCTTCACTGTACTTCCGATATGGGCTAAAAAGTTATCCTAAATTCGGTTTTTCATGTATAGAGTTGTACAAGTACGATAAATATCTGAACAAATATTAACACTAATTACATCTGTAATTATCATAACAAATAAATAGATTGCAAAGATTTCATATACCTTTCACCACGACCTGACCCGACAACACTAACAGTACCTATAATTATACATGCCCGCTTTGTTCTATTCGGATTACCCTGGACTTATTTGCTCAAAATCTACTTTGTCGTGGTAAACATCGGTACATTTTAATAAGTTTTATTAGGTTTTTTCCAGGGTCTAATATAAGGAAATTTGATAGAAACTAAATACATGTAACACAATTACCGGCTATACGGTATGTGGTGTCTAATCTGGATCAAAACTGTTTGCAAATGTCGCACTCAGCATGCTATTGGTTAAATTCTACATGTATTATTTATAATCCAAGTCTATATTGCATGAAAATTGCCAATGCGTCCAATGGATGGGCAATGCGAGCAAAGGTTATGGCCAACTTGGGTTCCGGGATACAAGAGATCCGCTTTCCGCAGGTCACTGCACACGTGGTGCTCATGGAATAGCCATGATGGTAAAATATAGGGATCTAGATATTCCACTAAAAATGCAAGTCACCTTTGCAATCACAAACTATGCATTAATACCTTTTATTTATGCTTTTCGGTGGATTACCACGAAATAGCAGTGGATGATCACTTGGTAATCCACTGCAGTGGATTATCACCAATCGCTTTTTATTATGAATTTTCCCCGTAGGGCTCCCCAAGAATTATAGTCAATCGTGTCTTATCGTTCAATTCCGGCAGTCCGATTTGTCGCGAACTACTCACCGGAAGAGCACGAATCCAAACTCGGGAGCAACGAGTGACGTCATTATACCGCCAACTGTCACGCGCTTGTGTTCGACATAAAACGTGGGGCTCAACACGGGATAAATAATGTACGTTCGCTTTCAATTTTTAAACAATTTCGTTTAAAAAGTGGCTTAAAAGCATTAATAAATAGAATAACTGTGTTTTTTCAGTGTAAGATCGAATTTAATCCATTTCGTGAACATCAGACTGTTATATTTTCACTCGTGGCTTCGCCACTCGTGAAAATATAACGTCTGATGTTCACTCAATGGATTAAATTTCGATCTTACACTGAAAAAAACAGTTATCCTCTATGCATTTGAACTTTGAGGAAAATAACCCCAAAAACAGCAGAAAACAAAGTTTTGGTCAGGGCAAATGCGCTGCGCACTTTAATGGAAAAGCAAATCGTGCACCAGATTGTCGTGTATTAATCGCTAAAACAGGTAATTTGGTAATTAAGTGATATCTGTATTATTCCTCAGTTTCAAATAGCAATATTTACAACCCCCCTCCCCCCCCCCCCCCAAAATAAACAACAACAAAAAGCAAAACAAAACAAACCCAAGTTTTTTTGGTTTGCTTGTTGTTAACACGGTCAGCCTTTAGACCTCATCAGTGGTGTTACTATACACCAGACAGAGTTCTCCCCTTTTCTATTTGTTAAATTTTTCTGCTCTGCTCCGCCATGTGTTTGTTATTTATGAGAGGAATGATGTTAAGGCGTATACATGTATGAAATATGACATCATCTAATACACCTTTAACATGGTCCTCTTGGTTCTTTAGTTGATGTGGAACATGGAAGTGGTCAAACTCCATCTAGGCTCGGCGAGCTGCTTGTTTTGCCTTGCACTTTGTTCGTTTATATTAGGGATGTTAAAGCGACTCGCAACCGGATTTAGCATTAAATATAGTAATTTGTAAATATATGTCAAATGCCTATATAAATGGGTATGATTTAGTTTAGGATAATAAATTCTGTTAAAAAATGTATTTCAAAAAGAAAAGCTCTGGTGGGATTCGAACCCGTGACCCTCCATGCGGAGACAAACATGAAAAATGAGGCAATGCCTTTACCACCTCGGCTACCAGCGCTCTCTATTTATATGGTAGCGAATTAACGTACTTCACTGGTAACGATGGATCGTACTTTATTCGGCTCGGGTTTATGTCTGAGCCACTGTAGAGAAGCAACAACAACTTTACCGTCAGCTGACGCTATAGAAAAACGATGGAAAATATCTAAAAAACTAAGATTCGGTGACGATTCTTGAGACTTGTTTTGGCTGATCATATTTTTTTAACGTCAGAAGCCAAATAATGCCACAAATTTGCTTTTATTTGTGTATTTTATTTTATTTTGACAATTACACCATCCGGTTGCGAGTCCCTTTAACGGTTACGGATACTGTAACCGGTTAATCGCAAGCAAAAACCATTAAATTAAACCATTTCATTTCTGACTGTATTCAACCTCTTTGCTTAGCCTCATTTGCAAAATGACGGAAAGTAATAACTTGTCATTGTCATCTATTTGCAAGTTTGTGAGATTTTTTTGGTCCAAGGATATGTGACTTGTGCCAACAGCAGTTGGCGCCTTTACTCGAACATACCAGTGGAGACTGTGGACAGAGGCTACAGTTACCAGCATAACACTCTATGGTGGCCTTCCTGATGTCTAGTAAGTGTGACATATTTTGTTGTCTCCATTTCCACTACTTGCCATTTCTTCTATATTAGTATTACATCTAGCTTTGTTGTCCCATGCCAGAGTAGCCTGTTCCTTTTTACGCCTGATCTTAATACTGGTTTTGGGAAACATTCCTGAACTGAACACTCCAGTTTTTAGTTTCCTCTAATACCGCCCAAATGGATGTTTAAAACGTGCAATTTCTTATATATGTACATTTTCTATGTGTTAAAACTAAGCGAAAAAGCGTTGTCAGACGCCCCTTTCTTTAAAGCCAGAATGTCGCCCAAATGGATGTTTAAAACGCGCAATTTCTTATATATGTACATTTTCTATGTATTAAAACTAAGCGAAAACGCTTGTCAGATGCCTGAAATATGCCCCCCTTTCTTTAAGAATCACACATGAATGTGCCAATTTATCAAGATGGTTGGAAAAATAAGCTCTTTGTTTACATAACAAATCTTCGTGTCGGCTTCCGAGAATTTCCGCATGGTCGAATAAGAGTCACGTGATCGATCCGATTTTTCTGACTTGTCTGTATTACTTAAGAACAGAAAAGTTAATAATGGTAAATAGGTAACAGTGGAGAAAACGTTATTCTTTCCCGTTTAAACGCAAACGAGACGCAAACGCATCACAAACACAACCTTTAGACAATTATGACCATTCATGTTAGTCTGAGTTGAAAACAGTTTGGTGCCTGATCAGACGCCGGGTTACCCGGCGTCTGATCTGCTACAAACTGTTTGCAATTGAAATCATGGTTTAGCGTAAGCGCGTTTATTGGGGAAGAATAACATTTTCTCCACTGTAAGGAAGGTAACATCGAATACATAGTCGTACACATTCCTACTTGAGATAAGTATGATCAGCGTGCAGCACGAGAACGCTGCGCTAACTTTACTGATATTTTATTCTTTCAAACTAAACGCATTTATAAACAAAACTATTATTACCATTGTAAACAGGTTGGAGCCAGATCAGAAACCGCGTAACCCGGCATCTGATCAGGCTCCAACCTGTTTACTACTCAGATTAGAAAAATAGTTAAAATTTCTAAAAGTAAATTTCCACAGTGTAGTGAATTGCGTTTGCGTTTAAACCGGAAAGAAACATGTATTTTCTACTGTATATTGCGCACAATAAATACAGCTATCAATGTCTCTTGCTGAATGTAGGGAATACTCATCCCTTTTAAAGTTTAAGAATGTTCCAATCTAAAAATAACAAACCGATTTAAGCAATGTTGCTTCCATAATCATCGGGGATTACTTTTTTATATGTTTAGATTACGTATGTGCCTGAATTTTCAGGTTTAAAAAATGCGTGATTTTAGCTGCTTGACAGCTACATACTGTCTTTAAGTAGCTGCCAGGTGATTTGGATCGGCTTGTCTGGAGACTTCCCAGGCTATATCTAATTTTTAGCTCACCTGAGCCAAAGGCTCAAGGTGAGCTATTGGAATGGTCCTGTGCACAGCGTCCGGCGTCGTGTGTCGTCCGTCGTCGTTAACAATTGCTTCAAATGACATCTCCTCCTATACCGCTAGACAGAATTCAACCAAACTTTACAGAAATATTCCTTGGGTCAAGCTCTTTCAAATTTGTTCAAAAAATTAAAGACAATGCAGAACTCTGGTTGCCATGGCAACCAAAGTGAAAAAAATAAGGAAATCTTGAAAAAATCTTGTCAAAAACTGCAAGGGCCAGAGCTTAGATATTTGGCACATAGCATCATCTACATGCCTCTATCAAGTTTGTTCAAATTTTGCTCCTGGGGTCAAAATTGGCCCCGCCCAGGGGTCAGTTTTACATACTCAGTGCAAAAAGAAACGCACTTTTATTACAATATTATCTGTATGTAGAAGGAACGTATTTGTGAAATAATCTTTTCATTACAGTCAGTAGTTCCGTCTTGGGCTATCAATGTTGAAAATGGGAGGTTTATCATTGAATTGGTATCATCACAACCTGTACAAATCGGTGCGATGTTTTCAACAGGCACTAGTTAACTCTTTCGCTGCCAAATTAATCGTGATATTTTTATCCCACCACCGTTTCATTGTCGTCTGCTTCAATTTTGTTGTTTGCAAGATCGTTTCAAAGTAAGATTCAAAGTAGTATGACTTGAAAGTATATCTATACGAGTGTCAAACAGTTTGGATCCTGATCAGACGCCGCGTTACGCAGTGTCTGATCAGGATCCAAACTGTTTGAAAACGCGCCTTTTGACGTCATTAAGAGTGAAAGGGTTAAAATACAGCACAGTAATTTTAAGAATATGTTTTTCTAAACTTGTGGTTGAATTAAATTGATCTTGAGATATGGTCTTAGTATCTTAAAAAAGTCTCTTAATCTGCGCCTGAGCACAATGTGCGTTTCTTTTTGTACTGAGTGTAGATATATAGTGAAATTTTCAAACGTCTTCTCTCAAACCAATGTGGCCAGAGCTTTGATATTTGGCATAGTGACACTTCTAGATGTCCTTTACCAAAATTGTACAAATGGTTCTGGTCCGTTGCATAACTAGATCACAGGTCCTCTATCAAGTTTGTTCAAATTATGCCCCTGGGTTCAAAATTGACCCGCCCCAGGGGTCACAGTTTTACATAGAGTTATATAGAGAAAATTTCAAACGTCTTCTTCTCTGACTCTAATATCGAATATGGCCAGAGCTTTTATATTCTGTTGGTGACAATTTTAAATATTCTTTACATATTTTTGTTCAAATTGTTCCGGTCTGTTGCATATCTAGGTCAGTCATGGACATAAATCAGTATCCATTTTTTCAGCTATTCTCAGGTGAGCGAATTATGCCCAATGGGGCTCTTGTCTATAAAAGTCCTGCATACCCAGGTAAGATTTTGTGTCATCGTCAGTAGTCCGGACACAGAAGCCCTCTAATAACAAGTCTTCCGCAATTTCATGAGCCATTTGACTTTCCGAGTGTGGGGTAAAATACTCGATGTTGGCAGTACATCCAGCATGGTCTCCTGGGTAGTCTACTGGTAGTCCTTTATTTTTCAACAATACCCCTGTCCAGCAAGTGCCACTATGTAACTATACCCCCGCAAACGAAGTTTGGGTTTGGGGTATACTGGAGTCACAATGTCCGTCCGGAGCATAACTTCTAAAAGTATAAGAGCATTTGACTTAAACTTCATATACAGATAGATCTAATTGACCAGGAGTGCAGTGCGCAATAACCGTTACTGTCTGTAGTAGTTTTGGAGTTATTGCCCTTTGTTATTTGAATCAAATTCTTGTCCGGAGCATAACTTCCAAAGTATAAAGAGCTTTTTACTTCAAACTTCATATACAGATAAAAATATGGATAACAGAGTATATGTATATTTCTGAATTCAATGTTACCTAAACTCTAAACATAAGAAATAGAAGCAGATAATCAGATGGCAGTGAAAGGGTGACTGCTGTACTTTCAGTTTGCTCTAATACAAAAAACGAGTTATGTTGGAAAGGATTAAGCCAATTAATTGTATATATGCAGCATCAGATATTTTGACACTGCAACAGTCCACTCCCAGATCATTTGCTGTGTTGAAAATGTCTCTGATCATGGGTCGAGTCTACAATGTATACAATATCAGATGTGTTTTCTTAAAAAGAAGCTCATATGGTTCTTGTCTGCCATGTTTAAGATTGTGACTTTGTTTCGTTTCAGACGTTTGTGAACAGCACCCGGATACCAGAGCAGGAGTATGTGACACTAGATCAGTAGGGCGTTCAAGTACCGTATCAGCGAACAGTAACGTTAACCGATGCAAACAACGCATATAGTACGACATCTAACGTTCACCGATACTCTTCAATAATAACTCATTGCGCCCCAATGTTTATTAACTTTTCAAGGGTACGAACGATTTATGTGCAATCTAAATAACACAAGCAAAAGTGCACTAATCAACTGAAATGCATTAATTTTACCGCATATAAAAATAAGATTTAGCTGCTCAGATGTAAGCTGCTTTGTTTGATATATTAAGTATCCGTTTTGTTTCAAATACTAGGTTGAATGTGCATTGAATTGAATTATTGAATTTTGAGCCTCTCTCTACGTTACGTCACACCACCAAATTCGACGATTTAAGTATTTTGCACGTGCGGAGCGTGTTAAGGGACATTGGTAAATACGACTTTTGATTATTTGTTGGTCATCAATCGTCCTAACAGAAAAACATTTAACATGTCGAAAATGCGGATAGTACTAACCACAATAGCATTCGAAATGTTGTGTTCAGAGCCAACGTGAAATACCACGTTAACGTCATGGACATTTTACGTCTTTTGTGCCCTTAAATCGTTTATATTAAACATCAATATATTATTTCACCAACTGCAACGCATTTCAACATGTTTTTCGCCAATATCTGCTTGTTTCGAGGAAATTTTGTCTGACCGGAAGTGTAGAGACTAACGTAATTAGCGCATACAGATGGAAAACTCACGTATACGGAATCTTTCATTTTGGTCACCACGCACTCGCTCGTATTTTTCCACGAATGTACGATGACTGCTCGCGCATGTCTGGACCGTCGAATATGTCAAAAGAACGTAACGTAACTGCGTTAACGGCATGAACGCAAATCGTTTAAATGCAACATTTTAACTCTGCGGCTCAAAATTCACCTTTTTTATTGATACATTATCATTGCACGTCACTGAAGCCGTTAAGGGTGGCATTCTTTAAATATTCTGAATTTCACTCAGCCACTGCTGACAGCTATGGCAATTTTGCTATTTTACATATACTCAACAAAAAAAGTTAAGGAATTTTCAGAAAATCATCGCAAAAAAGTACACCAAAACTAACCAATATCATTGTTTTAATTTTATTAGATCCATTTCTTCGCTTGAAAACAATATTTCCTTTTAGTTGATATCACGTATATCCTTACTGTAGCACTGTTTCAAGTAACCTAAGGGTCAAGGTCATTTTTCACAAAATAAGTGTTTACATTAGTGTTGTTTAAAACAATCGAATAAGCTTTGAAGATCAGTGAAAAGTACATAAAAATAGGGTCAAAGGTCAAAGTCGCTCATTGGACATGTCTCCCATTTAACATGGATAGGATATTCTAAGACAGAGGGTCCGCAGAGTACCGACAAAAAGAACCCTCAAGGCTCATACGACGGCTCTGCAGGAGAAATGGAGGCTGGTTCCTCAGCATAATTTCGCCATAACTTCAATTGTTCATCTATAATCTTCATTTTTGGTTTGCATGTTCATCGTGATATTGCCTATCCAGGCATATCAAAACATTGAACCGAATATTGACTTTGACCTTACACCTAATCTTACTGTAAATTTTAACTGATTTTTAAAACAACAGACGAGCGATGAAACTTGCATGCATGCTCTTGTTTGAATATTCTCATCTTCCATGCGTGACAATTGATGCTATTGGGAGAATATACATACGTTAATGTCATTATACATTCAAAAGAACTGAATTTCACTTCATAAAAACTCACGACTCATTCATGTGTTTTGCATAGCAAGAGGAATTACTCTGTAGACACTAATTTTGTGATAAATGACTTTGACCCTTAGGTTACTTGAAATAGTGCTACAGCAAGGGTATAAGTGATATCAAACTAAAGGAAACATTTTCTTCAAGCAATGACATGTATCTAATCAAATAAATAATAAAAAATAATGGTTAGTTTCGGTGTGATGATTTTCTAAAGATTCTTTAACTTTTTTTGTTGAGTTGGAGATGCCTCAGTTTTCTTATTTCAGTACCAGTTGATAATATTCCATCAATACTTATACATTATTTTTCAAAGTAATCATTTAAGTGCTACATATGGCACCATTGTCGCGTTGAAAGTTGGTAGCCCAACAGACAAATGTCATTCATGATAATGTGACTTGCCATTTTAGGGCTAGGTTACAATTTCATTGATATTTTCCATAATTCGTGATCAATTTTAACGAAACTTTTCTTCCTGTTATAAAACATCTTCACCTCATGAAAAACGTAAATTTTGGCATCCGGATTAATTAGTTTTTAGAGTAGCACCTTTAAATCTGACTGATCGGTTAGAAGATCCTCTGAGTGTATGCACCTCAAGAAAATATTTGATGCTTATGAATAAATATAGCAGCTTATAGCAAGAGCTTCAGAAGCTTTAAAGTCTGCTTTACTTTCAACTTGCTTTAAAGCATTTTCATGCATTAAACAGTTTAATATAGGTGATTTTCATGTTTGGTATTAGAAAAAAGGTTAATATTGATAGTTACTACTTTGTCTGCATCTGCAAACAGTTCCTATCGTGTCTGATCAAGTTCCAATCCATTTACTGCTCTGTCCCTATATACTGCATAAAATAGAAAAAAATATTCAATTTTGGAATTTTCATCAGATAATAATTTTAATGCATATGACATTTTTTCAACCTTTAAGAGTTTAACCCTTTACCCCATAGCCTGTTTCTAGATTTGAAGATGGGTGGCCAATGAAAGCAGATTGAAAGTAAAGCATGCTGCCTTTCTTTCCACCTGCTTTAAGCTAGCATCTTCTAGGATTTAGAAAATATTTCATTTGTTAGTTTCATGATTGTGAAAATTGGTGGAACTATTTTCTTCAGTGGAGGAATGAATTAAATGTGCTCAAGGGAGCTTCTATTGGGGAAAGAAGCTAGTATTTAGTAAGGGGTTAACTTGTTAGCTTTCTTGTCAACGCTTGACTGAGTTTGAATGTAAATATAGAAAAATACCACCGTGCAAATATGTATTTTAGGTAAATATTCAACAAATCTCTCAAACTTATGGGGGGTTAACTCTTTTGAATGTTAAGTAATTGTTTCGCTTACAACAATAATTGTTGTTGTCTGCTACTGTTCTTAAAAAAGATTTTTTTTCAAATTTCTTTTCAAAACAGGGTTAGTGTGTCAGCCAATTTGGATTATGATGAGGTGCCGCGTCACGCGGTGTCTCATCTGGATCCAAACTGTTTGCAAAGGAAATCACGGTTTTGTCACTTAGCATGTAAAGAGATAAATTGTTTCTGCGGTTCTATGGTTGGCCATTATTTGATAATCTTGAATGACCAAGGTGTTATAAGATGGTTAAGTAAACACAATATTTTAATTGAGATCAGGCTTCAAGAGAAACAATTCTCACTTTTATACAAGGCTTCCTTTATTGCTTACCGAAAGCTCTCTATTAACTTTGTTACATGGATTGAAACATTGCCAGTCTAAATGTGGAAGCCACTATTTCTTTGCATTGCTTTTATAGTGCAGTTACACCCAGATTGTATGAGCATGCACGGATCCACAAATTGTTTGCAAGAAATATTTTACCATTGAGAAAGCGTTATTCTTTCCAAATACCGGTAAAGTGTTTTATGCTAAAAACATCATTACAAATGCAAACAATTTGGAGCCAATCAGATACCAGGTAAACTTAAAAATTGTAAATTAACATATCTAAATAACTATTAAAGATATTAACTTGAAACTTGGAATACTTGTTAAAGGCAGAATGTCGCCCAAATGGATGTTTAAAACGCGCGATTTCTTATATATGTACATTTTCTATGTATTAAAACTAATCGAAAACTGTTATCAGATGCCTGACATATGCCCCCCTTTAAGAATCATACATAAATGTGCCGATTTCTTATCGATATGGTTGGAAAAATAAGCTCTTTGTTTACATAACAAATCTTCGTGTCGGCTTCCGAGAATTTCCGCATGGTCGAATAAGAGTCTCGTGATCGATCCGATTTTTCTGACTTGTCTGTGTTACTTTAGAACAGAATAGTTAATAATGGTAAATAGGTAACAGTGGAGAAAACGTTATACTTTCCCGTTTAAACGCAAACGAAACGCAAACGCATCACAATAAAACGCATAAAAACACAACCTTTAGACAATTATGACCAATCATGTAAATCTGAGTTGCAAACAGTTTGTACCTGATCAGGCGCCGGGTTACCGGCGTCTGATCTGCTCCAAACTTTTTGCAATTGAAATCATGCTTTTAGCGTAAGCGCGTCTATTGGGAATGAATACAAGTTTCTCCACTGTAAGGAAGGTAACATCGAATACATAGTCGCACACATTCCTACTTGAGATAAGTATGATCATCGTGCAGCACGAGAACGCTGCGCTAACTTTACTAATATTTTATTCTTTCAAATTAAACGCATTTATAAACAAAACTATTACCATTGCAAACAAGATGGAGCCAGATCAGACACCCCGTAACCCGGCGTCTGATCAAGCTCCAACCTGTTTGCTACTCAGATTAAAAAAATAGTTAAAATTTCTAAAAGTAAATTTCCAGTGTAGTGAATTGCGTTTGCGTTTAAACCGGAAAGAAAAATGTATTCTCTACTGCATATTGCGCACAATAAATACAGCTATCAATGTCTCTTGCTGAATGTAGGGAATACTCATCCCTTTCAAAGTTTTAGAATGTTCCCATCTAAAAATAACTGCCAAGTCGGAAGAGAACACTATGAAAACATCTTTACCGGGCGCAAGCCGAACCAACTCGGAAAATCTCTGCCGTTGATCAGATGTCAACAAACCGATTTAAAAATTGACTTCTCACCAAATTCATGGGTTTGTAAGCAATTTTGCCTCCATGTACATAGCAGATTAGATGTCTAGATTACATATGTGCCTAAATGTTCTGGTTTAAGAAATGGGCGATTTTGGCTACTTGACAGCTACATAATGGCTTTAAGTATCAAAATGGCAACTCATTACATCAAGGCTAGTAACCCTGGGATTATTGCCCTTGTTTTTATTATGCCCCCAGCATCGAAAGATGCGGGGCATATAGTAATCGTCCTGTCCGTGCGTGCGTGCGTCCGTAACAAGGTTAAGTAGATTTTACCGTTTCGCCTAGCATCAACACCGCTTGGATACTTATACAGTTGTTGCCTTGGACATTCCCTATCCACTAATATTACCTAACTTTGATTTTGACCTTATTTTACCGTTTCGTCTAGCATCATCACAACTAACTACAATGCTTTGATACTTATACAGTTGTTGCCTTTGACCATTACTCACCAATAATACCCAAGCTCAGTTTGACCCTGACCTAATTTGGACTTAGAAAATATTCAGAATATATTGTCAAGGATGCCACTTGAAACTTGTATTAGTTATTCAGTATCAAAAGGGCAACTCATAACAATAAGGCAGGTAACTCTGGGATTTGTCATTTCAGAGTTAGTCACATTTTTTTTTAATTTACTTCAAAATTGTAAATGAACATATCTAAATAACTATGAAAGATATTAACTTGAAACTTTGAATATTTGTTAAGTATCAAAAGGACAACTCATTACAAGGTAGGTTACTCTGTGATTTGTAATTCCAGAGTTATTGCCCTTGATTTATTTACATTAAACTTGTAAATTGAAATATCTTAATAAATGTCAAAGGTATCCATTTGAAACTTGGAATAGTTGTTAAGTATCAACAGGGCAACTCATAACAACAAGGCAGGTAACTCTGGGATTTGTCATTTCAGAGTTATTGCCTTTTTTATTCATTCAAACAAGAAAGGTGACCGGGGAGGTGCCATTCCAGATTTATTGTCCTTGTTTTGACTTATAGTTTACTGTAAATGGAATGTAGACTGTCCAAGTATGTTTGAGTTGTTGTTGCTTACAAATTTCCATGATCAATAGGGCATTAAACACCCATAGGCATTCTTTAAGTTTGAAAAATGTAGCCGTCTCAAGTACATGAAAGTCGAGCGTCCAGCACCAGTTTGCGATGCTCTCGTTATATGTTTAGATTACGTATCTGCCTGAATATTCAGGTTTAAAAAATGCGCTAGTCTGGCTTACATACTGCCATTAAGAATATTTGGAATACTGGTGCCCTGTAGGTTGAACATTGATATGGCCTAGTTACAATAGAACATTTTGATTTTAGTCATAACTTCATCTGTTATGGACTGAAATTTTAAAAGTTAATAATAGAGCAAGTGTTGGAATGCACTTTTACTACATGACATGTTTGCATTAGAAAGCTGATATTTGGAATGGAGGTTCCCTGTGACTTAAAACCCTTTTCTATTGATAGTTACCTATTTAAGAAAGGTTTCATTAGGTGAGCTTTGCTGATCTCCGACAGCTCTTGTTGTAATGGCTGTTATCGCATTGTTGTATTGAGAGGTAATATATGGGAAAGAATGGGATAGAATAGCAGTTGGAAGGTTATATGGTGTACATGTTGATGCGTCACATGAGCATATTGGTCATATAGGATAAAAACTGGTCAGTAGGCCAAAATCGTATTTTGTGGTCCCATAGGAGAACATATGCATACAAACGTTAAGCTAAAGTGTTCTTAAATTTGGCACTTTTTCATTATTTGTGTGAAATGGTATTCGCTCAACTGCTGAACCACACTTGTTTATTTATTTATAATTGTCCACTTTGAAGAATATCAGCCAGCAATGGATAAGAGGTTAGGCCCTTTTATTATTATTATTTATTAGTTAGTTATTAGCTTATTAGTTAGTCTGAATGAGTGGGATGCTGTATGACTTTCTTCAAAGTGGGCAGAAAGTAATGTTTTCCAGTTTTCAGGCTGGTGAGCACATGTAAATTGTGGGTTGGATGTTCATTAACATAATAACTGTACAACAGTCGAGCCATAGCTATTTTATGCCTTTCAAATTTTCTTTGCTAACACTATTTTCTCAAAACATGCTAAGAATGTTAGCATGTATTGAGATGCGGTGCTTTGCAAACAACATAGGGTCATGAATGTATGTCCTTTCCAATGTGTTGAAACTTACAATGTAAATATTGTTGAAATCTTGCCTTATCAAGCATGATATAGTTTTCTTTTGGTTTAAAGACTAGGTCACTAGGTCAAATTAAAGAGAAACCTTGTGAACACTCTAGCGGCTACAAATTTCATCTGATCTTTATGAAACTTCATGACAATGTTTGTCTTGATAAAATCTAGGTCAAGTTCGAATGTGGGTCATGTCTGGTCAAAAACTAGGTCACTAGGTCAAATTATAGAAAAACCTTGTGAACACTCTAGCGGCTACAAATTTCATCCGATCTTTATGAAACTTCATAACAATGTTTGTCTTGGTAAAATCTAGGTTAACTTCAAATGTGGGTCATGTTTGGTCAAAAACTAGGTCACTAGGTCAAATTATAGAAAAACCTTGTGAATACTCTAGTGGCTAAAAATTTCATCTGATCTTCATGAAACTTCATGACAATGTTTGTCTTGATGAAATCTAGGTCAAGTTTGAATGTGGGTCATGTTCAGTTAAAAACTAGGTCACTAGGTCAAATCATAGAAAAACCTTGTGAACACTCTAGAGGCAACAAATCTCATTTGATTGTGATGCAATTTGGTCAGAATATTTGCCTAATTAATATCTAGGTCAAATTCGAATATGAGTCATGTCGGGTCAAAAACTAGGTCACTAGGTCAAATCATTGGAAAATCTTGTTACCACTCTAGAGGCTACAAATCTCATTAGATCTGAATGAAATATTGTCAGAATGTTTGCCTACATCAAATCTAGGTCGAAATCAAACTTGTATTGTGTCTGGTCAAAAATTAGGTCACTAGGTCAATTCATAGAAAAATCTTGTTTACACTCTAGAGGTTGATTGTGGGTCATGTCAGGTCATTATCTAGGTCACTATAGGTCAAGTTTTACATGGTGTTCCAGGTGAGCGATTTAGGGCCATGGTGGCCCTTGTCTTTTGATATTTCTGGTGCTTTAAAATTAATTTGTTATTGCTTTCCAGGGTCGTTATATTGATGGGTGGGTCGTAGAACTGGATAGAGACAGGAGAATATTGCCAATTTACTATTTTCGTTGGACTGCAGACAACTAGAATACAGGGAAATTGAACAATATGTCAGAAATTTTCAAGGTACGTTTATTTTTACCCAGCATGAATTCTGCATGTTCCTGTGGTAAAAATATTGTCAGCATGTGTTCTCCATCATATTAAGATTTGTATGAGACCAATTTATTTCAAAATAGAGAATCTTGTTAAAAATGTATGCTTCAATTATTACGTCTGCAAAAAAACGCCTCAAAATCATTTTTATGCTTTTTTAAACAGAATGTAAGTTAAATATGTGTGCCAAACAGTTTGGATCCAGATCAGACTCAAGCTTTATTAGGTATCTGATCTGGATCCATGTGACTTTCATGCTAAAAGTGCCGTCTGCTTGAATTATTACGTCTGTCTCCAAGAAACTCAAAATTTTTATGCTTGTCTAAACAGAAAAGTTTATTATGTTTGCCAAAGAATTTGGATCTAGACCAGATGCTGTATCATGTGACGTCTGATCTGGATCCATACAGTATCTGATCTGGATCTACCGTATAGCTGGTATTTTCTGCTTCCATAATATAATTTAAAAAGCAGGGTGAATTATATTCTACTGTTATTTCTTTGAAAGCAGCATAATAAAATTCTGCTGATTCGGTTCTAAGATAGTTATCAAAGCTAATTTACATTGTTTACATGTACATTAGCTTCACTGTACTTCCGATATGGGCTAAAACATTATCCTAAATTCAGCTTTTCATGTATAGAGTAGCGGGCATGTAGATCTACGATAACTTGAAATTGGGCTTAAATGTGAAACAAATACGATAAATATCTGAACAAATGTTTATTAACACAAATACATCTGTGATTATCATAACAAATAAATATATGGCAAAGATTTCACAACCTGACTTAAGTACAATTTTACCTGTGCAAAAGTAATGTAAAACATATTATACCTGAAGATATGAAATACAAATACAGTATAACTTCTCTGATACAACCACTTAAAAGAAGGCTAGCTGCTTGTATAAATTACAGGTGTTTTACTTTCACCTTGCTTTAAGCAGAACTCTTTAACTCCTTAAAACAGTAAAATCTTTGCATGCTAGTGACGGATATACAGTGATTGCCTTTGCAAACAGTTTGGATCAAGATGAGACACGGTGTCTCATCAGGACCCAAGCTATTAGCCAAAAGTAACTTTGAAAATGCTAATTGTAGAACAGTAACAGACGAGAAATGTTGCAGATGAAAAAAAATACCCAGCATGTTAAGTGGTTGTAATAGAGGGGTTTTACTGTACACCCATAGCCATGGATTAGCCAAGAGATCATTGACGGGCTTTTAGCATGGGATAAGCATGCCAGAACACCAATAAGTTAGGGTGGAGTACTGTAGCGCGTTCAAGTACCGTATCGATGCAATCGATTGCATCGGAAAACGGTAACAATTCACCTTAACAACCGTTAGGGTGTTACCGATTGCGAACGACACGAACGGCCTCAGAGGTAGTTCGCCATCCCCAACAAGGAAAACAAAATGGCTACCAAATGAATTTAATACAACCGGCGAACAGTCCCGACTTAATTTCTCATCAATAAACCAACATTTTCCGATACTTAATGTATCCAATAAAGCAGCTTACATCTGAGCAGCTAAATCTTATTTTTATATGCAGTAAAATTGATGCATTTCAGTTGATTAGTGCACTTTTGCTTGTGTTAAGATTCGCACATAAATCGTTCGTACCCTTGAAAAGTTAATAAACTTTGGGGCGCAATGAGTTATTATTGAAGAGTATCGGTGAACGTTAGATGTCGTACTATATGGGTTGTTTGCATCGGTTAACGTTACTGTTCGCTGGTACGGTACTTGAACGCCCTACTGTTATCAGTGGTTTTCAATTAACCATTTACCTCATAAATTCATCTTTTTATTATTCATACACTCCTGAACATGAAAATTGTTATTGTAAAAGGCTTTCCACCAATCTTTCCAGATTGATGCTTATATCAAGCTGAAAATAAAGCAGAATATTCCTTAACCCCTTCACTGCCATACATTAGATCAAGAGTCTACCCTGCTTGCCTATTTCTTTTTTATAGGACTTTGGGCACTGTAAAATGGGTAAAATATTTAGTTGCAAAGAGTTTGAATCCTGTACCACGTTCAAGTACCATATCGATGCAATTGATTGCAACGGAAAACAGTAACAATTCACCTTTAACGACCGTTACGCTGTTACCGATTGCGAACGACAACAAGGAAAACAAAATGGCTACCAAATGAATTTAATAAAACGAACGGTAAAATTGATGCATTTCAGTTGATTAGTGCACTTTTGCTTGTGTTATTTAGATTCGCACATAAATCGTTCGTACCCTTGAAAAGTTAATAAACATTGGGGCGCAATGAGTTATTATTGAAGAGTATCGGTGAACGTAAGATGTCGTACTATATAGGTTGTTTCCATCGGTTAACGTTACTCTTCGCTGATACGGTACTTGAACGCCCTACTGATCACACTACATAACTGCTTGATACACCTTTTAATATTTCTGAATTCAATGTTACCTAAAAACTTAACATAAGAAATAGAAGCAGATAATCAGATGGCAGTGAAAGGGTGACTTAAAATTGCTGTACATTCAGTTTGCTATAATACAAAAAACGAGTTATGTTGGAAAGGATTAAGCCAATTAATAGTATATATGCAGCATTAGATATTTTGACACTGCAACAGTCCACTCCCAGATCAGTTGCTGTGTTGAACATGTCTCTGATCAGAAGATGTGTTTTCTTAGAAAGAAGCTCATATGGTTGTCTGCCATGTTTAAGATTGTGACTTTGTTTCGTTTCAGACGTTTGTGAACAGCACCCGGATACCAGAGCAGGAGTATGTGACACTAGATCAGGACTTTGTGCAGCTTGGCCAAGATATTCTTTACAGTTAACCAGTGCTACCTCCTACATACAGGGCTACCATAAGTTGCTCATTTAAAACTTCAAGTTTTCAAGCGCGATTTTAGGAATTGTACCTTTAATCCTTTTGCTACCAGGCTCTATAACACTTAAATAGTTATGCAAACGGTTTAGATCCAGATCAGACGCAGCATATCATTGTTCTGGATCTAAACTGTTTGACACTCTGACTGTTTCCTAACTTAAAAACGCATAAAATTCCAAATTTTAAAAGTAAGACCAGAAATTTCGGAAAAAGGCTATATGGAGTAATGGGTGAAACGGAGCATGATAATACATGAAAAGGTATGTCTATGAGGAAATTATGAGTAAAGGTGTTAAAAAAGTCAACACATAACCTAGTTTTATAATTCATGCATAAACAGGCAATAAAATTAGAAATGAATAGCTTATCTCAATTCATGCAAGCATTGAACGATAAAGAAAGTGACTGATTTTATCATTGTGTAACATTGTACTGTCATATAGCTGTTACTGTATGGGTCCTGTCCTGTTCTAGTCATTCAGTTATAAAACCAACAATTGTTGTTGTCTGCTACTGTTCTTAAAATAGAATTTTTTCAAATTTCTTTTCAAAAGAGGGTTAGTGTGTCAGACAATTTGGATTATGATGAGATACTGCGTCACGCGGTGTCTCATCTGGATCCAAACTGTTTGCAAAGGAAATCACGGTTTTGTCACTTAGCATGTAAAGAGATAAATTTTGGTTCTGCTGTTATATGGTTGGCCATTATTTGATAACCTTCTTATAACACCTTGCTCATTCAAGATTATCAAATAATGGCCAACCATATAACAGCAGAACGGTCGTTAAAGGTGAATTGTTACCGTTTTCCGTTGCAATTGATTGTATCGTTACGGTACTTGAACGCGCTACTGATCTCAATTAAAATATTGTGTTTACTTAACCTTCTTATAACACCTTGCTCATTCAAGATTAAGTAAACACAATATTTTAATTGAGATCAGTAGCGCGTTCAAGTACCATAACGATACAATCAATTGCAACGGAAAACGGTAACAATTCACCTTTAACAGCCGTTACGCTGTTACCGATTGCGAACGACACGAACGGCCTCGGAGGTAGTTCGCCATCCCCAACAAGGAAAACAAAATGGCTACCAAATGAATTTAATAAAACCAGCGAACAGTCCCGACTTAATTTCTCATCAATAAACCAACATTTTCCGATACTTAATGTATCAAACAAAGCAAATTACATCTGAGCAGCTAAATCTTATTTTTATATGCGGTAAAATTGATGCATTTCAGTTGATTAGTGCACTTTTGCTTGTGTTATTTAGATTCGCACATAAATCGTTCGTACCCTTGAAAAGTTAATAAACATTGGGGCGCAATGAGTTATTATTGAAGAGTATCGGTGAACGTAAGATGTCGTACTATATGGGTTGTTTGCATCGGTTAACGTTACTGTTCGCTGATACGGTACTTGAACGCCCTAATGGCTTCAAGAGAAAGCATTCTCACTTTTATACAAGGCTTCCTTTATTGCTTACCGAAAGCTGTTTCTTTGCATTGCTTTTATAGTGCAGTTACACCCAGATTGTATGAGCATGCACGGATCCACAATTTTCCCCACGTGGCTTATGGCGTCATCTACACTCAGTGCAAAAAGAAACGCACATCGTGCTCAGGCGCAGATTAGGATACATTTTTTTCAGGAAAATTAGAAAAGAAAGACCATATCTCAAGATTTATTTGATTCTGCAACAAGTTCAGAAAAAAATACTCAAAAAACATTGTGCTGCCTTTTAACCATTTTCCTCCTAATGACGCCAAAAAGCGTTTGCAAACAGTTTGAATCCTGATCAGACGACGCGTAACGCGGCGTCTGATCAGGATCCAAACTGTTTGACACTCTTATCAAATTCATTTAAGTCATTCTACATTGAATTTTACTTTGAAACGATCTTGCAAACAAAATTGAAGACGACAATAAGACGGTGAAGGGGTAAAAACCTTACGATTAATTTGGCATGTAACTAAGAATGTGATACAAAATGTGCGTTTCTTTTTGTACTGAGTGTATGTACGTATACGATGACGTGTGTCGTGGGGGAAAAAAGTCAGTTGTTTATGTTTTGTGGGTTTAAAGATGTATAGATCTAAATCTAAATCTTAATTAATAAGCAAGGTCAAATTTTAATAACTTAGTGAAATATTTGATTTGTTTGTTAATGTGCATTACTATACCAAATAGTTTTCTTAATTGTGTTGGATATATATGAATGCGTTTAAATAGTGTAGATCTAAATCTATTCAGTGCAATACTGCCGTATCCTCGAGTAACGTAACTCGCAGATGCGGTGGTGCTGCGCTGACTTCGGGTTAAATGTGAGAATGAAATTTTTTTTTCTTATGTTAACAGGGCTGCCATTTTCAAGATTTTTCCAAAATTCTTTGGATTTTTATACTAACAGAGTGTAGCTTAAACCGAGTTGAGGGTGAAGCCGAATGCGCCTTACTTTCAATCTGCTTTAAGTAATCGCGTTTAAAAAAAAATGATAAAATTGAAAGTCTTAGGATTATATAGTCAACTCTTAGAAGCCCTGTGCTAATGATGAGCACTCTCGGGATACATGGTCCATGTTGATATTTCTGTTAAACATGCCTTGTATCTCATAATTTTAGTACCATCAGTTTTGTTATGTATATATGTTATGATGATGAGCTTGTATGCTTAAGTCAAATAAAACATCTGTTCTGTTCTGTTCACAAATTGTTTGCAAGAAAGATTTTACCATTGAGAAACCGTTATTCTTTCCAAATACCGGTAAAGTGTTTTATGCTAAAAACATCATTACAAATGCAAACAGTTTGGAGCCAGATCAGATGCCAGGTAAATTTATTAACCAATTACACCATAAATACACCTTTTTAGCTCGCCTTTTTCGAAAAGTCCAGCTATTGTCGTCACCCCTGCGTCTGCGTCGGTTAAGTTTTGTGCTTAAGGTTTTTGTAAAAGTTGATTTCTCAATAACCATCCGGTATCCTTTTGAAACTTGGTAAAGTTGTTCAGTATCAAAGGACAACTCATAACAAGGCAGGTAACCCTGGGATTTGTCATTTTAGAGTTATTGCCCTTGTTTTATTTACTTAAAAATTGTAAATTAACATATCTAAATAACTATGAAAGATATTAACTTGAAACTTAGAATAGTTATTCAGTATCAAAAGGGCAATTAATTACAACAAGGCAGGTAACCCTGGGATTTGTCATTTCAAAGTTATTGCCCTTGATTTATTTACATTAAACTTGTAAATTTAAATATCTTAATAACTGTCAAAGGTATTAACTTGAAACTTTAAATACTTGTGTTATATCAAAAGGACAACTCATTCAAACAAGAAAGGTGACCGGGGATGTGCCATTCCAGATTTATTGCCCTTGTTTTATTTACATTAAACTTGTAAATTTAAATATCTTAATAACTGTCAAAGGTATTAACTTGAAACTTTAAATACTTGTGTTATATCCGTGGTGGAGAGCGGGAACGAACCGTCCGCGGTACGACGTTAAACTTCCGGTTTTACTGCAGGCTCGGGCTTTCAGCCACGAATGAAGAACGTTCTTCATTTGTGTTTCAGTTTAATGTAGAATAAGAGTAATACAGAAATCTAAGTACCTCTTTGTTTATTAATTTTAATTAATTCCCTGTCAATTTTTAAAAAGTTCGGCATGATTTTAGACTTTGCGAAACACACGCATCTTAAATGCTATGCTTTGCAAACCACATAGGAATGAACACGTGAATTACTGTGATTTCCAATGTGTCCAAACTTACAATGTAATTATTGTTGAAATCTTGTCTGTGTAGTTATTCGTATTTTTTTTTGACCGAGTCTAAAAAATCAATCAAATCAACCACGCTTCTAGTTCGACCAACTGCAGTAAAACTTCTCAATCTTCGTCGGGTTTCGACACTGTCTGCCTATCTTCATCGGTTTTACTGCAAGCAGGGGCTTTCCGTCACGAATGAAGAACGTTCTTCATTCGTGTTTCAGTTTAATGTAGAACAAAAGTAATGCAGAAAGCTAAGTACCTCTTTGTTTATTAATTTTAATTGTTTGTTTATATTTCCAGGTCGACTTTGAAAGAAGTGTCAGCTACCCATCAATAATAGAGTTAGAATTGCATTTACTGTAGGATTATTCATCTTAGGTTCAATTTTTTTAAGAGATGGGTGTCTGACCTTCTAAAAAGTTCGGCATAATTTTAGACTTTGCGAAAGACACGCGTCTTAAATGTTGTGCTTTGCAAACCACATAGGAATGAACACGTGAATTACTGTCATTTCCAATGTGTCCAAACTTACAATGTAAATATTGTTGAAATCTTGTCTGTGCAATTATTCATAAAACTAAATGCAGTAAAACTCCTCTCCCTTCGTTGAGTTCGACGGTGTCTGGCGGTCTCCAGTTGTCACGACCGTTCAACAGGCTCCATCTTCATCTCGTTGAGTTCGACGTTGTCTGGCGGTCTTTATACATCATCTCCAGTTGTCACGACCGTTCAACAGGCTCCATCTTGTTGAGTTCGACGTTGTCTGGCGGTCTTTATACATCATCTCCAGTTGTCACGACCGTTCAACAGGCTCCATCTTCATCTCGTTGAGTCATGTAGCTGATCTGGATCAAATCCCGTCCGCGGTACGACGTTAAACTTCCGGTTTTACTGCAGGCTCGGGCTTTCAGCCACGAATGAAGAACGTTCTTCATTTGTGTTTCAGTTTAATGTAGAATAAAAGTAATACAGAAATCTAAGTACCTCTTTGTTTATTAATTTTAATTAATTCCCTGTCAATTTTTAAAAAGTTCGGCATGATTTTAGACTTTGCGAAACACACGCATCTTAAATGCTATGCTTTGCAAACCACATAGGAATGAACACGTGAATTACTGTGATTTCCAATGTGTCCAAACTTACAATGTAATTATTTTTGAAATCTTGTCTGTGTAGTTATTCGTATTTTTTTTTGACCGAGTCTAAAAAATCAATCAAATCAACCACACTTCTAGTTCGACCAACTGCAGTAAAACTTCTCAATCTTCGTCGGGTTTCGACACTGTCTGCCTATCTTCATCGGTTTTACTGCAAGCAGGGGCTTTCCGTCACGAATGAAGAACGTTCTTCATTCGTGTTTCAGTTTAATGTAGAACAAAAGTAATGCAGAAAGCTAAGTACCTCTTTGTTTATTAATTTTAATTGTTAATTGTTTGTTTATATTTCCAGGTCGACTTTGAAGAAACGTCAGCTACCCATCAATAATAGAGTTAGAATTGCATTTACTGTAGGATTATTCATCTTAGGTTCAATTTTTTTAAGAGATGGGTGTCTGACCTTCTAAAAAGTTCGGCATAATTTTAGACTTTGCGAAAGACACGCGTCTTAAATGTTGTGCTTTGCAAACCACATAGGAATGAACACGTGAATTACTGTCATTTCGAATGTGTCCAAACTTACAATGTAAATATTGTTGAAATCTTGTCTGTGCAATTATTCATAAAACTAAATGCAGTAAAACTCCTCTCCCTTCGTTGAGTTCGACGGTGTCTGGCGGTCTCCAGTTGTCACGACTGTTCAACAGGCTCCATCTTCATCTCGTTGAGTTCGACGTTGTCTGGCGGTCTTTATACATCATCTCCAGTTGTCACGACCGTTCCAACAGGCTCCATCTTCATCGGTTTTACTGCAAGCAGGGGCTTTCCGTCACGAATGAAGAACGTTCTTCATTCGTGTTTCAGTTTAATGTAGAACAAAAGTAATGCAGAAAGCTAAGTACCTCTTTGTTTATTAATTTTAATTGTTAATTGTTTGTTTATATTTCCAGGTCGACTTTGAAGAAACGTCAGCTACCCATCAATAATAGAGTTAGAATTGCATTTACTGTAGGATTATTCATCTTAGGTTCAATTTTTTTAAGAGATGGGTGTCTGACCTTCTAAAAAGTTCGGCATAATTTTAGACTTTGCGAAAGACACGCGTCTTAAATGTTGTGCTTTGCAAACCACATAGGAATGAACACGTGAATTACTGTCATTTCCAATGTGTCCAAACTTACAATGTAAATATTGTTGAAATCTTGTCTGTGCAATTATTCATAAAACTAAATGCAGTAAAACTCCTCTCCCTTCGTTGAGTTCGACGGTGTCTGGCGGTCTCCAGTTGTCACGACCGTTCAACAGGCTCCATCTTCATCTCGTTGAGTTCGACGTTGTCTGGCGGTCTTTATACATCATCTCCAGTTGTCACGACCGTTCCAACAGGCTCCATCTTCATCGGTTTTACTGCAAGCAGGGGCTTTCCGTCACGAATGAAGAACGTTCTTCATTCGTGTTTCAGTTTAATGTAGAACAAAAGTAATGCAGAAAGCTAAGTACCTCTTTGTTTATTAATTTTAATTGTTAATTGTTTGTTTATATTTCCAGGTCGACTTTGAAGAAACGTCAGCTACCCATCAATAATAGAGTTAGAATTGCATTTACTGTAGGATTATTCATCTTAGGTTCAATATTTTTAAGAGATGGGTGTCTGACCTTCTAAAAAGTTCGGCATAATTTTAGACTTTGCGAAAGACACGCGTCTTAAATGTTGTGCTTTGCAAACCACATAGGAATGAACACGTGAATTACTGTCATTTCGAATGTGCCCAAACTTACAATGTAAATATTGTTGAAATCTTGTCTGTGCAATTATTCATAAAACTAAATGCAGTAAAACTCCTCTCCCTTCGTTGAGTTCGACGGTGTCTGGCGGTCTCCAGTTGTCACGACCGTTCAACAGGCTCCATCTTCATCTCGTTGAGTTCGACGTTGTCTGGCGGTCTTTATACATCATCTCCAGTTGTCACGACCGTTCCAACAGGCTCCATCTTCATCGGTTTTACTGCAAGCAGGGGCTTTC
Source organism: Gari tellinella (assembly GCA_922989275.2). Taxonomy (NCBI): domain Eukaryota; kingdom Metazoa; phylum Mollusca; class Bivalvia; order Cardiida; family Psammobiidae; genus Gari; species Gari tellinella. Next base: position 52,800,607 of record OV277858.1, on the reverse strand, counting down.
CGTCACGAATGAAGAACGTTCTTCATTCGTGTTTCAGTTTAATGTAGAACAAAAGTAATGCAGAAAGCTAAGTACCTCTTTGTTTATTAATTTTAATTGTTAATTGTTTGTTTATATTTCCAGGTCGACTTTGAAGAAACGTCAGCTACCCATCAATAATAGAGTTAGAATTGCATTTACTGTAGGATTATTCATCTTAGGTTCAATTTTTTTAAGAGATGGGTGTCTGACCTTCTAAAAAGTTCGGCATAATTTTAGACTTTGCGAAAGACACGCGTCTTAAATGTTGTGCTTTGCAAACCACATAGGAATGAACACGTGAATTACTGTCATTTCGAATGTGTCCAAACTTACAATGTAAATATTGTTGAAATCTTGTCTGTGCAATTATTCATAAAACTAAATGCAGTAAAACTCCTCTCCCTTCGTTGAGTTCGACGGTGTCTGGCGGTCTCCAGTTGTCACGACCGTTCAACAGGCTCCATCTTCATCTCGTTGAGTTCGACGTTGTCTGGCGGTCTTTATACATCATCTCCAGTTGTCACGACCGTTCCAACAGGCTCCATCTTCATCGGTTTTACTGCAAGCAGGGGCTTTCCGTCACGAATGAAGAACGTTCTTCATTCGTGTTTCAGTTTAATGTAGAACAAAAGTAATGCAGAAAGCTAAGTACCTCTTTGTTTATTAATTTTAATTGTTAATTGTTTGTTTATATTTCCAGGTCGACTTTGAAGAAACGTCAGCTACCCATCAATAATAGAGTTAGAATTGCATTTACTGTAGGATTATTCATCTTAGGTTCAATTTTTTTAAGAGATGGGTGTCTGACCTTCTAAAAAGTTCGGCATAATTTTAGACTTTGCGAAAGACACGCGTCTTAAATGTTGTGCTTTGCAAACCACATAGGAATGAACACGTGAATTACTGTCATTTCCAATGTGTCCAAACTTACAATGTAAATATTATTGAAATCTTGTCTGTGCAATTATTCGTAAAACTAAATGCAGTAAAACTCCTCTCCCTTCGTCGGGTTCGACAATGAAGGGCAACGTGGTCGGCATATAAAAGTTCCCAGGGGCATCCAGTGCGGAGCCTCGAGCACAATGATAAACAGCAGCGGGCTAAAGTCCTGGTGTAGCTGTCATCCACCTATTTTCTTAAATGCTGAGTATACATCATACACAGCATTATAGAGTAAAAGGGGCATCCAGTGCGGAGCCTCGAGCACAATGATAAACAGCAGCGGGCTAAAGTCCTGGTGTAGCTGTCATCCACCTATTTTCTTAAATGCTGAGTATACATCATACACAGCATTATAGAGTAAAAGGGGCATCCAGTGCGGAGCCTCGAGCACAATGATAAACAGCAGCGGGCTAAAGTCCTGGTGTAGCTGTCATCCACCTATTTTCTTAAATGCTGAGTATACATCATACACAGCATTATAGAGTAAAAGGCAAACCAATTTTTTTCAAAATGTCTTGCTTTCTTTAAGTTTCTTAAAATATGGCATAACTGCCGGTTTTACTGCAAGCTGGAGCTTTCAGTTTAATGTAGAACAAAAGTACTGCAGAAAGCACATGAGCATATTGGTCATTTACAATAAAAACTGGTCAGTAGGCCAAATCCTAGGAGAAGATATGCATACATACGTTAACCTAAAGTGTTCTTAAATTTAGCACTTTTTCATTATTTGTGTGAAATGGTATTCGTTCAACTGCTGAACCACTCTTGTTTATTTGTTATTGTTTATATGTGTCCACTTTGAAGAATATCAGCCAGCAATGGATGAGAGCTTAGGCCCTTTTATTATTATTATTTATTAGTTAGTTATTAGCTAATTAGTTAGTCTGAATGAGTGGGATGCTGTATGACTTTCTTCAAAGTGGGCAGAAAGTAGTAATGTTTTCCAGTTTTCAGGCTGGGGAGCACATGTAAATTCTGGGTTGGAGTATTGCATAAAGATTAGTCCACAGACTAAAAATTTAATATAAAATGTACCTAATGAATTAAATTAAATGAAGTAAATTTAAATTAAGTATATGTATTAAAGGATGTTTACATGAAACAAGGTAGTAGTTAACTAATTAGTTAATCTGAATGAGAAGTAATTAACTTTCTTTGCAAACACTATTTTCTCAAAAGTAAAATACACAAACCACATGTAACTGTAATGAAGTAAATTAAATTAAAATTAAGTATATGTATTAAAGGATGTTTACATGAAACAAGGTGGTAGTCAGCTTATTAGTTAGTCTGAATGAGAAGTAATTAACTTTCTTTGCAAACACTATTTTCTCAAAAGTAAAATACACAAACCACATGTAACTGTAATGAAGTAAATTAAATTAAAATTAAGTATATGTATTAAAGGATGTTTACATCAAACAAGGTAGTAGTCAGCTTATTAGTTAGTCTGAATGAGAAGTAATTAACTTTCTTTGCAAACACTATTTTCTCAAAAGTAAAATACACAAACCACATAGGAATGACACTCCAGCACAATTATGGTTATAAAAGCGCCTGTGAGCAAGCATGTCTGTGCATCTATTGCTGACTGTTCGAGCACTGCAGTAAAATCCTTCTAAAACTAGCTCTAGTAAACTTGTTTAATTAACGTTTTGGTTGCCTTTTACACTATGGGTCATATAAGAGCTACCTCCACGTGGTTTGATCTGGATATAGTTGAATGTTTTGAAAATAGTTCATGTATTTGATCATTCAACTGTAACGAAATGCTCTTAATTTTTAATTTTTTTTTTTTTTTATTTTTTTTTTTTTTATTTTTTTTTTTTTTTTAAATTTTATTCAAGAATATTACAATCACATATTTATATACACTCATCTTCATATCAATTTCATATACACAATTCTATATATATATATATATATATATTGTTATATTGTTATTTAAGAAAGTCACAACCTCATGTGTACAGTATGTACACTCAGTGCAAAAAGAAACGCACACTTTTTATTACAATATTATCTGTATGTAGAAGGAACGTATTTGTGAAATAATCTTTTCATTACAATCAGTAGTTCCGTCTTGGGCTATCAAGGTTGAAAATTTGAGGTTTATCATTGAATTGGTATCATCACAACCTGTAAAAATCGGTGCGGTGTTTTCAACAGTCACTAGTTAACTCTTTCGCTGCCAAATTAATCGTGAGATTTTTATCCCACCACCGTTTCATTGTCGTCTGCTTCAATTTTGTTGTTTGCAAGATCGTTTCAAAGTAAGATTTAAAGTAGTATGACTTAAAGTATATCTATACGAGTGTCAAACAGTTTGGATCCTGATCAGACGCCGCTTTACGCGGCGTCTGATCAGGATCCAAACTGTTTGAAAACGCGCCTTTTGACGTCATTAAGAGTGAAAGGGTTAAAATACAGCACAGTAATTCTAATGAATCTATTTCTTGCAGCTAATAACCTTTTCAATTCATTTATTTTTCAGAAACGCTTCAGCGAGACCCCGTCTCCATGACTTGTCGCTAGGATGCTTAGACCTCTCCGCCTAATTTGAACGTGCGCTTTAGGTGGGGGACACAATTCTTTGTTTTGATAATTAGTTTAGGGAGGGAGCACTGTACTAGGTGTTTACGACCAGTGACTGCATGCTTAAAGCAGTGTCAGTCACCTGTTTTATATCACCTTCATGGAATATAAACCATTTAGACCTCTGTAAATGTCGTCAGCAAAACCTAGCCTGTTTCTAAGGTGACAACTTAACGCACGTTGAAAGTAAAACAGCATGGGCATTAAGTCGTGTTCTCCTTTACCTTCAGTCTGCTTTTAGTTATTTATGGGGTAATTTTATCATGGAGTATAACTTAGTTGTTTCTAAGTTCTTACACTATTGATACTTTTACTAATGCGTAGATCCAAGGAAATGCTGTAATTGTTACACGGTGGTGAAAAAAGCCAATGGCAATTTCTTGAAAATCAATGTCTTGCAGTTTTGATCTTGATCAGATGTCATATAGCTGATCTGGATCAAAACTGTTTGCAGTTGAAATGTTAATACAACCCCCTCAAATGAAAGTCTCTTGATCCACACATGTATTAATTTGTAATTGTTTTAATCATTGTAGATCTAATAAAAACTGAAATAAACTAAATATTACTGTTCTTATTTACATGTTCTACCCTTATGAATATTTCATTTCCCCTTTGATCATGGTCTGCACTGTTTGTCATTTCACCAGTAGGACGGTCTTTCTGACACGAACACATTGCCAGTTGACAGTGCGATACAGATCGAGTGATGTATTTAGCTAGAGACGTTTTTGGCGGAAATAGCCTTGGCGCGAGTCTAATCAGTTGTTTCCGCCAAAAACGTCGAGAGCTAAATGCAACACTCTGTAGCACTGCCAACTGGTGATGTGTTTATTATATACCTTGAATACTTAAATCCTTTTATATACAAACTTCATTAGTTATTTGAAGCAGAACAAAAACAATTTTTGGCCACAATGAATAACGCGGCACTTGCACATGTAGTAGATTCTAAATGACGTCACGTTAAACCCACGTCAGAGTAAAATACAAAGTGGTGATACAAGGTGGTCGATACAGACTCTTGTATTTTACTGTGCAAATACACGCAGAAACGCTCGGTATCATACGAAGGCATATATAAAGGATGTAAACCATGCAGACAGTAATGTCCTTAAGCGGTTCACACTTTACCCTATAGCCTGTTTTCAATGATGAAACAGGTGACCACTTAAAACGGGTTGAATTCTACATTTTAATGTTCTTAGAGATGCTGTCTGTTGGTAAAACAATGTTTTGCTTTTTAATGTTCAATTCTACCCATTGTAACGTCTATAAGTAGAATTCAATCTACATTTGAAAATTTGGGTGAAATTTCACATGTTGATGATAGTCTCAGGTTTCGCCTATATATGCCCAAAGTTTGGATCTAGATAACATCTGATCTTAAAAAGAATTGCAGATGATTTCAAAGCAGACAAAGCAACAGAAAAATTTAGACCCACCGAATTTCAAGAACAGTAAAACTACTACAGCGCTCCCTCTCTACAACGACACCCAATGGGAGACAAAAATAGCGTGCGTTCGGAGGGAAACGTTATAGGGAGGAAAATAGGTTAACATTTGCAAACAGCTTGAATCCTGATCAGACGTCGCATAACGCGGCGTCTGATCTTGATTCAAGACGTTTGTCACTCGAAAATAAAACGTTTATTCTGTCAAAATATCCAATATGTAACTGAGAAAAACAGCGGACAACAACTTTAACCCTTTACCCAATAACCTGTTTTTAGTTTTGAAAAAAGTTGACCATTGAAAGCAGGTTGAAAATAAAGCAGAATGCGCCTAAGAACGCATTCTGCTTTACTTTCAGCCTGCTTTGACCTACCATCTCTCAGGATATAGAAAATTTCTGTTGGAATATGCTTATGAATTGGAACTATTTTCTTTCGTGGAGGTTACCGTAAATATTGACCTTGAGCTTTGTGGATTATTTCATTTAATTAGTCGGGGTGTTAGAGGCTTTTAACAATGTTTACACGCTACTGATATGTGGCTATAAGTTCTCAAACAGTGTAGATTATTTATAAGTGAAACCCATAGGTTACAACAAACATCGTCGGGCGAACGAAATCGATGTAGATCTTACTTAGATGATAAACACGAAGTAAATCGCTTGTATATGAAACTGAATGTCTCTGTCAGGTCAAGATTCTATTGATGTCGAATAAACGGACCAAGACATAATCATATTAACCCTTAGCCCGCCAAATAAATTGTAGTCTGCTATATTTCTCGTCTGCTTCAAGTTTCAAAGTGCTTCAAAAATGCTCAAAATTGCTGAAAATGTTGTCCGAGTGTCAAACAGCTTGGATCCGGATGAGACGCCGAGTTACTCGGCGTCTCATCCGGATCCAAGCTGTTTGCATATGGAGCTATAGTCGTGAGTGGCAGGCTAAGGGTTAAATGAGCAGCCATATGGCACCTTTTTAACGTTTACTCTAATTGACACTTACATTTTGTTTGGATCCCAATATATATGGGCAATTTTACCGAATAGTTTGGATCCACATACGATCTGGCTCCAAATTGCTTGTCAATCGGAAGAAATAAAGTGCATCCAGAAACTGTTGATGACATTTTAATCCAATATTGTTTAGCGTTGTTTGGAAATAAATCGGAGCTAGAAAAGATTTGGATCGAAACTGTGTGCCCATTGTAGAACTTCATAGGTGAAATAAATACTCAAGACCGATCATATCTTATAAACATTAAACAAAGTAGATCTCCACACCCGCTTCCTAGTTACTATTTTGTCAGGTGACCACGCGTAGGCTAAAGCAAAATTCTGCTTTACTTTCAACCTGCTTTAAGTACCCACCTTCAAAACTATAAACAGGCTATTGGGTACTGGGTTATTCTGGCCATTTCCGAGATGTTCCTCCTGTTCGGTGTATAACAAATACCAATCCATTTGAAATACTGAAAACAAACAGTATTCATAAAAGTCTACACAAGTTAAGAACACATAAACCCTTATAATGCAACATGTTGGCATATGTGAACCTTCATCAATGTTCAAATAATGACCCGCCCCCGGTCTTATCACTTTACATATACAGTAGAACCTCTTTATTACGACCACTAAGTTGTATCAAATATAGTATGACAGGTGACTGCTTAAAGCAATGTGATAGTGAAACAGAAAGCTCCTGTAGGAGCTTTCTGTTTCACTTTCACATTGCTTTAAGATATCACCTGTCTTTTATACAGACAAATATCCTTGTTCTACCAGGTTCTACTGTACTTATAATTATTATGTATATAGTTATATAGGAAACCCTTTAAAAAACTTTTATAGGAAAACCCATACAGTTATGGCTATGAAACATAAGAAATAAATGCTATTTTCATGCAAATGGACCTTTCCACATTGAAATGTAAAACGTAATATGTAATAAAATTGGGGGTGGTCTCAATATATATTATATATTTGGAAGCGCTCCTAACTTCATACTCATAAATTTGGCGGTGCCATGACAAAACCAGACTCACTGAAATGAAAACAGTGTATGATCAGATCAGCTGCGGCGTATGTGACGAGGCGTCCGATCAGGGTCTGCACCGTTTGCCATTGATCAGAACATATCCAAGTTTATTATCAGTGTAAAGAACTCGCGGAAATAGTCTTATGTGGCGACGGTTTTGGTCTACACTCTTTGCGTGTCAATAGGTCTAGTTTTGTCACGGCCTAAACATCCATTGTAGCGCACCTGGCATGAAGTGCCAAGTTCAGCTCCAAAACCCTAATGAGCAAATGGTTTCCCATTTTCGCATTACTACAGCGATCCCTCTCTACAACAAAACCCAATGGGAGACACAATTGGAGTGCGTTGTTCGGAGGGAGTCGTTAGAGGGAGGGACAGTGGCTTACATTTGTTAACAGCTTGAATCAAAATCAGACGCCACGTAACGCGGCGTCTGATCTGGATTCAACATGTTTGTTCCTAGTCATTCAGTTTTTTTTCAGTCAAAATGTCACTTATGTAACTTAGAGAAAAACAGCAGACGACAATTTTAAGCAGACGATATTGCAGCAGTAAAAGCGTTAGGCATAATTGACCTGTTTAGGGAACTGCGGCAATGGTCGTTGTGAGGAGGGGGTCATTGTTTATGAGGATCGTTGTAGGGAAGGATCACTGTATTTACATGTACACATGTACACGACAATGAAAGTTTACTTGCTGTATCCAAAGGTAACCATACAGAATTTACCAAGGCGTTGTAGCTAGAATTTACCTGCCCCAAAACGAAAATGATCTATATACACAGAGTCTCTATAGACAAGCCTCAGCGAATCGATAAAATTGGGTCTTCTTTTAGACCTAGTTTCGGATAAATTTGGAACAATTGTTGGTTCGGGCCTGCACTGTGTGCATATCGACTCGTTTCCGCTATCAGGCGTTAAAGACTTTTCCTCAGTCCATTGATGGACTACCCCCATTGTCTCGATAGGTGTGAATTTAACTGTCAAAGCATGCAGCATATGCTATACCAATCTCAATTTACCTGGTGAGACCCAGCTTATACTCATGCTCTAGTGATTTTCAATGGTTATTTCTTACCAAACTATCAAATATAAAGGTTGGGTCTCACACGAGAAGCTTCAATGGTTCTTTGCTACTGACATGTCAATAAGATCCATTCTTTTTGCAAGGAAATTGTCTAGCAAGGCGTTATGATCGAAAGGTCGTCAGGAGATGTCTTTAAGTAATAATAATAATAATAAAGACTTTATTTCAAGAGGGTAACACAATTAGAACACACAAGCAACTAATCTCCCTTGTGGTCATCAAATTACACGTGTAACGCTTGTTACTGTTCTTTTCAGAGGAATAATAATCGACGGCACCTGCTATATTAGCTTCGCTTTCTGCTTTACTTCAATCGACAGAGGACGAAAAAGATAATTTCCAACAGATTAAATCGGCTTTCATTTCTTTACAAATTCCACCCCTGATCCTATCCTAATGTCAGGCAGCGAATGCTCTTCGAAGATGCCACTGCTTTAGCTAGAAGCGTTTATATCTCGGTAACAACTAATAGACGATGTGAAAGAGAACAAAGGAAAGGGAGAAAACTGAACCGGAGTATATGCCAGTACAGGGTCTGTGTTGAACAAGCTTTTGCGAACGTAAATAAATACATGGCTATTAGCTCAGTTTGGAGGATCAGAAGGATGCTGCTTCCAATAAGTGTAAAATTGACCGCATGCTTCACAAGAAAAGGGAAAGCACTAAATGTTATCCATTAAACCAATAAAAAGTGCATGCCCTTGTGCGTTATATTACAATTTAAATACTATTGAGAAGCCCCCTCAGAAATATAGCAATTACATAGTACATTTAAGTTTACAATTACATTTAAGTTTAATGTGGAAAGGTCCAATAGTAGCTTAAAATAGGCTGAAAGTAAAGCAGAACGTGCATTAAGGCACATTCTGCTCTACTTTCAACCTATTTAAGTTAGCCTGTTTATAGTTCATTGTACAGTACTATAAACAGGCTATGGAAATTCAAAGGTATCTGTTCTGGCCCTAACCTCTTTGTCTCTTAATAAATCTAATGCATATACATTTGTAGTTTGCATTTATAGGTTTTCTTAACTCTGTTTCTAGTTTTGAAGGCAGGTGACCGCATACAGCCGGTTGAAAGTAAAGCACATTAAAGCGCATTCTGATTTACTTCAGCCTCCATCAACCCATTTATATATTACAGATATGTGTCTAGTTTTGAAGATATATGTCCACTTAAAGCAGGTTGAAAATAAAATGCGCCTTAAGGACATACGCGCCCAAATGAAATATCTGTAGGGTCTCTATCAAAATTCACTATGAAAAATTCAGCATAGGGTTTTCAAATATATCTTAGTACCATGGTAAAAAAAACTCCATAGGTTTAGTATATGGGCATTTGAAATGTATAATGTAGCTTGCATTATTTTATCTTTCTGAAAAGATTTTAAAAAAACCAAACAAAACAAGAGCGTGTCCCAGTTACACGAATGCCCCCGATGATACAGGGAGGGGAATCCAGACTATCAAATGTAAAATGTACGAGTTAGAGAGCAGAAACTGTCGTGGAGCGCCATAAAAGCGCCATTTTGAGGAATTCATGGGCCATTACTCCAAAGAGCCTAGCATAAATTGGCGCCGCTGGTTATCCAACTTGGTCTCCATTTTATGTCAACAAACATTTTCAGAAAGTTTGGTGAAGATCAGATGAAAAGCAATGTGTTTGTAAAACACAAATGCCCCCAGCCAGCGTCATGTTCTATAATGTAATGCTTATTTGCAAAAGTAGGTCAAAAGTCATGGTAAATGAAACATTGGCATGAATGAAGAAGTCTTAACACAAGAAACATACAATGTACATGTACATACAAAGTATGGAAGCTCTAGACCTACTGGTTCAAATGATATAGGCGTATAAAGATTTATACAAAAGCCGGTCAAAGGTCAAGGTCACAAGGGCAAAAGCGTAGGTATGGTTAGAAAGGTCTTGACACAAGAAATATATAAACAAAATATGAAAGCCGTAGGCCTACTGGGGCAAATGTTATAGCCATTTAAAGATTTTAACAAAAGTAGATCAAATATCAAGGTCACATGTCAAAAAGTTTTGTATGGTTGGAAAGGTTTTGCCACAGGGAACATAATTGCTCTAAAGGACTAGATTTTGTATGTCGGTACAATATACGAAATTTGCATCCTGCTGAGCCAAAACTTGGCACGTGGCATAAATGACACGTGTCTATACAGCGGGAGATGTTCACAGCGGGAGATGGATGCTGTTAATTGATAATGTCTGTATATCCAACTTGTGTATTACAAGTAGTATTTCATGTTGTTCTGTTCATAAAACATATAAGTAAATAAAGTAACTAAACAAAATCCTAATGTGTGAAAAAAATTGGATCAAACATCAACTATTGGGGATAATTAATCTGGGATAAGGTTGTTGAACCTTTTTTCTCCATAAATACACACATTTGCGCCTTCTAATTTATTTATTCACTAAGGTAACCATATAGATTTACAGTCATGAATTCACAGCATGAAAACTTTTATATATATTCTAGCAGATTGTAGCTGAATGCAGACTCAAAGTAAAGCATAATGTGCCTTACGGCGCATTTGTCTTTCATTTCAACCTCCTTACACTTTATTTTATTTAACAGCCACCTGCATTAAATTATCTTTTAGCTATGATCCTTCCCCAAAATGAATATCTTCTTTTCCAGACCGAGAGTATCAACACTTTTAATAGTGTATATATCATAAAAGCAGGAGATGACACTATAAACAAAAACAAATTCTCCTTTTTGAATGGAAATCTTCCTTTTGCTTATGAAACTGACAGCGATATTAATAAAGCCTGGTATAGATCGGCTTAATACGTTTATTCCGGTATACATGTATTCCTATAAATGATTATCATTTTGATATCGTGTTTTCATATAATATAGCAATTATTAACATAATTTCATTCCACATTTTTTCTATTCATTTATATACACATGGAGAAATAAAATCTTCCTTTGGTTGGAAAATCTTCCTTCCGCGGAACAGAGACATATGTCTCTGCGAGGAAGGAACGTTAAAATTCTTCCTTCCGCGGATTCATTCCCCAAAATGAATATATCTTCCTTTCGAGGCCGAGAGTATCAACACTTTTAATGACGCAATAAACAATAAAATCTCCCTTTTGAATGAAAATCTTCGTATTGCAAATGAAAACAGCGATATTAAACTGTGTATTGAAAATCCGGATATACAATCATCCCTTGCGATATATTGGGGTTTATTTTTTTTGGTTCATTTGTGTGCACACAGAGAAATAAAATCTTCCTATTGTTTGAAAATTTTCTTCCGTGAAAAGGAACCTTCTTACCGCGGAAGGAACGTTTAAACATCTGATTTTTTTTCATTTTGATATCGTGTATTCATATAATATAGCAATTAATAACATAAGTTTATTCAAAATTATGTTTTGTTCAATCATATGGGTGCACACGGAGAAATAAAATCTTCCTTTTGTTTGAAAATCATCCTTCCGCGGAAGGAACCTTCCTTTCGCTGTTTAGTCATACCGCGATCCTAGCTCACCTTGAGTCCTTTGGCTCAGGTGAGCTAAAAAAAGGGACTGAAGAATGAAATGGGAACCGGAACATGCATTTTGTCCAAGTTGCTGTTGATCACACGGTACCAGAAGTGCTGGAAACCACTCTACAGACCTATAGACGGACAAGTCTGAAGTCTGCCGAATGACTTATATTTGAAATCCCGCTTTTTAGGTCACGCGCCCATTTCACGCAAGGCATATCGGGTACCAATCCGCCATAATGGACGCCAAACGATATTTTGACGAAATTTGAAACGGATAAAGGCATACTTCCATGAAACATTCGACATTAGCTGTAAGTTGATAGTGTACAGAGTGGTTAATTTATTTTCGGGTTGATGTTTTTCGTTAAAAAAGAATCCAGAGCAGAAAATAAACAACAGACGTGGAATGCCCTTGCATTGAACGCAGGCGAATGTTCTTTCACGATTGGCGTGAGCTCGCTATTTGGGCATAGTCATTCATTTACCGCACCACTCACTTAAATTTAGACATTTCATTTATCTCTTTAGATGACCAAATAAACAGAATAACCAAAAAAGCGAATCAACCCAAAGGGTTTTTACGTAGAAATATAAAAATTTATCATACTCAGAACCCGTGAGGACAAACGCCTACATCGATCTACTAAAACCTGTGAAGAATACAAAATCTGTGACAGTTTAAACTTTGTCATATCCTTAAATCTCAAGGGCCAGTTTTGGTCAGCTTTTTGATGCATGATTTATCTCGTCGATGTTTTTCTATTGTCCACAGAATCGCAACCTCGCGCAATATCGCAAACAAGACCGAGACTTGACAAGATCATGTCTATCGGTAGTCAAATTCAATATGATTAATGTCTGTTTCAAAGCATTGTTCACAAGTTTATACTCCTGTGAATTGATAGGAATGTCCACCAACTCATTTGAATACACTAAAATGTCAATAAATACATGTACACTCGAGTCTGTAAATTTCCATACCAGAAATGGCAGACAACGAGGCAGAAAGTGAAGATGTTGTCACGTGATGCATGATCAAGCAAAATACAACCGTCGCGAGAGCTCAGACACTCGCCTATTCAACTTCGATGAGTTGCGATTCCGTGAAGATTGTATAATTCTGTGCATTGTCAAGGCTTTTTCATAGAAAGTCTATTGAAATCCGTCACAGCTTTATTTTGTCATTGGCAAAACCTGTGACTGCAATTATGCTATCACAGGTTTCACATGTTACGATGCAACTTGTGTATTGAGGTTTGAGTTGTTTCCAAGACCTGCACAACCGAAAAATGTAATACTGGTGCAAGCGTAACAGCGTTTTTTCACCCAATTGGGAACGGGTCCGGTACCCCTCAGTTTGGGAATTTTTCAAGTCAAATTGGGAAAAACGAGTTGTGAAATGATGACAACGCAGAAATTGGGAATTTAAGTTACTAAACCGTTATAACTGTTTATGATGATAAACATGGTGTAGAAACTAAATCTACGCTGGATGTGTTACTCACAGTAGACGCTGTTGCGGCCAAGACAGAGTTGATGAGCAGATGACTTGGTAAAATCCAAAATCTTATCTTATCTATCTCTGGATACTGCCAATCACGCTCGCGAGTGTTAAAGGCAGTGATCTAGATTCAGGTTTTTCATTATCGTCTTTTTCAAAACAATTCTGTAATACTTTGAATTATGGCTCATGATTGATTTAATTGTAGGATTTCTAAATTTTATAAACGATGGTAAACAGAGTCAGACTGGGTTTGTAAACAGTAAAACTCTTATCAATTTCAGCGGATTTTGCGATCACGCAACATTAACCAGTCTCGATGAAGGGGCATGTTTAAATCTTCGCCATGACCGTTTCCGAAATTCGGCCGTACTCACTGGTATTGTTTTATACATACTCCCAAAAATGTCAATAGAGTTGCCTAAATTTGCTTACATTCATTGTAGCAGAAGATAAGTTGAAATATGGATGGTTTGCTATGATTTAAAGGGAAAATGTAATTTGATAATTGGCAAATATGTTTATTTTGATTGGGAACAGGTCCGATAATTGATTTCTTTTGATTGGGAAGGGTCCGGTCATCAAATTGGTACGGGTCCGTCTCGAATTGGAACGGGTCCGTTACCCGGTACCGTCCAAAGAAGGAAAAAAAATGCTGCGTAAGAATGACATCACATGGAACATCTTTTCATTTGTCCTGACAGGTTGTTTGTGTTTCCACTTTGATTCTGACAATTTCTGAGTGATGCGGCCTTGCTACAATATGGCTTATTAAGTTTTGGATCACCCACTTGCAAAAAATAATCTATTACCGTAATTCTATGTTACTACAACAGCGTTTTTTTTCACCCAATTGGGAACGGGTCGGGTACCCCTCAGATTTGGAATTTTTCTTGTCGCATAAACCTCAAATTGGGGAAAAAACAAGCCGTGAAATGATGACAAAAAAGAAATTGTGAAGTTTAGTTTTATAATATATGTAGGTCTATATTGATCTAACTTATCAAGTAGCAATTATGCAGTTCATATCAACAGGCAATGCTAACGCTAGTAACAGAAATTATTGTTTTCGCTGAAAATACTATTTTTACCATATTGCCAGGTCCCTTCCTTGAATTGGGAACGGGTCCTGTTCCAATTGGGAACGGGTCCTTTCCCGGGTACCGTCCAAAGAAGGGAAAAAAACGCTTTACAAATGTAGCAGCGGCATTGTTAACAGTTAAAAGACAATGACTTTGGTGTTTACGGCTTGTCGCTATGATATCTTTACTGACTGTTTATTTGTCTTTACTGTGACGTTATCTGGTACCCGTCACGGCCGTGACAAAAATATGAAATTAATAAAACCCATTCATGACAAATAAAATAAAACATGTTAAACAGGTAAAGAACCTGTGACATTAAAAACAAAACCTGTGACGATTGCAGGAAAACCCGTGACTGTAAGTAGTGAACCCATGACAGAAAGAAAAAAAACCTGTGATAGAGCTGTCATGGAATGTCACAGGTTTTAGTAGGTCTGCCTACAAAAACACTCCTAAGATCCAGACTTGAATACACCTGAAGTATGGGCACCTCATCCACAGTCCCAAATTGACCAAATAGAGACAGTGCAGCAAAGATAGTGCAGGATTTATCAATTATTACTATAGTTACTTAGTATGGCAAAAGGTCAAGTGTAACCAACATCCCTGATTCCTGAATCAATGAGCATAAGGTCTATGTCACATTTACACCAGACTCTCCCTTATGTTCAAAATGACCTATAATCTTGTGGGCATTCCCACAAGGTTCCTCTAGCTCGACAATCACAACTTTTTCACAACCTCACTTACAGACATATCTCAACTTAAGCAGACTACTACACATATTTCTACTTCCCAAGAAGTGTCTTTCACTGTCCAGAACAAATTACCAGCAGATATTCATTATTCTCTCCACTAACCATAGACAAGTTCAATGCTGCCATCTGCAACATTGAGAAAATCTCACCAAAGACAAGGAAACTGAAGAAATCTTTTACTTTTAACCTCCTAACATTGTTTTACAGTTTTATTGAAATTATTCTTTTCTCTTTTATTTCAATTAACACTCTTCATAGCTTGACATGAGACATGTCACGTGTGTTAGTCCTCGCAAGAGGTTTCAGATTAACGGAAGATAGATAGAATTACTGAATCTGATGAAACAGTCATAAATTGCTTCCCGATTTTGTTCAATTGACAAACTATATGACTTGTACTTTTCATCCAAATTTGTTTGCAGGTTTGAATTAGAGATCACTGTGTAGAGAAATCAAAATGACAAGTACTGCAAATGAAATCGTGGTACAAAGCCAGGCTGGTGTTACCCATGATGTTGAAGCTTTGGTGCAAGCAGCAGTCAGTGTTCTGACAAATGATATACAGGTAAGTACCGGATAAAGCAAGTTAACCCATTTCCCCATGAAAATTCCTTTTGATGCCTCAGCTTTTTCCTCATGAAAATTTTTCATGTTTCTGCCATGTCCTAATAAAGAGCCATAGGAAACAAAGAGCCATAGGAAACTTTTATGTGTCAGTCAGGGGAATGCTAAAGCAGGCTAAAACTTAAGTAAAAGTAATGTAGAATGCTCCTTTAGGAGCTTTCTACTTTACTTTAAGCCTGCTTTAAGAAAGCACCTTGTGATCTGTCTTTTACATTGAAAACAAAATGAGGAAAAGGTTAAATAATGGTAACAGTGTAGTTATTCCTATTATTTATTTACCAGGGGTCGTGGTAGAATGAATGGTAACACACTCAGAATAGCAGGGGTTGCAAATTTGATTCTCTGCCGGACCAAGTCTTTAGGACGAGAAGCTGAAGTCAATTGTTACTTTACTTGTATCAAACTACCTTTTCTGTACACTTGGCATGTTAAAAGAACTTGAGAACTCGTGTTCTCTGTATCTGCTTCTCTCTCTCTGGGCCAGACTGGGGTGTCCAATTAGCCTTTAGATGGCAGAAACTCGCGTTTAAAAAAAAATAAAAAAAATACAATGTATCTATTTACTGTTTATGACTTACCCAATCCATTGTTGTTACTACTCTTTCTGTTGAATTGGGTTTGAAGACATAAAGGAGACTAGAAATGTATGTTGTAAAGCACCAGTATGATCCCATGACATACTCAATGATAAAAAATGATATTGAAGGTGGTTGCTGAAAGCAGATTGAAAGTAAAGCAGAAAATGCCTTAGGCCACATTGTGCTTTAGTTACCTTTATCCTGCTTTAAGCTACCATCTCTTTGGATAAATGTCTGTTTAAAGAGGCATTGTTTTCTTCAGTGAAGGAATACATTAAAGCCATACTTATAGAGTAATGGGTTAAAGACTGCAAAGAAAACTTAGTCCCTAGTCTCGTATATATCCACAGTGTACCTGTGAGAAGTACACCTGTCCTATGCAAACAGTGTAGACCCTGATCAGAGGGCTTCTTAAGGAGTCCTCTGATCAGGGTATTTACTGTTTGTCATTTTGACATATACTGTAAAAAACTAAAAATCATCCCTAGAAAATTAATGAGTAAAAAATGGACTGGACTAAATTGAAAAATCGAATTGTCCATTTGAGGTTTCAGGGAGGAAAGAGTTAGGAGTTAATCAAGAAAGGTTGGACTATTACACATTGAGAACTCTTCTGACTGTTTCAGTTAGCAACACATGATCAGGGTACAGTAACTAGCCAACATGACCAGAATACTGTCCAGCTCCTGGTGGATACCTGCGCCACAAACAACATTCAAGATAGGTTATATATGTGCACTGATTGTAACCTAGCCTTTTATGGTGACCAGGGAGAACAAGAATGGCAGTGGCATCTCAAGCAGCACAAACCATACAAGTGTGATTTGTGTTCAGAGGCATTTGAACAAAAAGGTAATACTTTCAAACCTCTCAATTATGGCCACTAAAAATGAGCCTGAAAGACGTTGTTAAGACACATGCTAGCTTAACCCTTTACCCCATAGCCTGTTTCTAGTTTTGAAAATAGGTGACTACTTAAAGCAGGTTGAAAGTAAAGCAGAATGCGCCAGCAGGCGCATTCTGCTTTACTTTCAGCCTGCTTTAAGCTTTTTCTGCTATAATATAGAAAATATTTCTTATGACTTTTATTTGTGATAGTATAAATTGGAACTATTTTCTTCAATAGAGGAATTAATTAAAGGAGTATTTATGGGGTAATGGGTAGGGATGCGCAATAAAACCGATTTACCGGTTTATTGCAATTCGTTCTGAAAACAATAAAAACCGGTTCGTTGCCGCAATAAACCGGTTGTTTTCCTAATATGATGAATTGATTCAATTTGCTTCGTCTCACGCCTTAAAATGTTCATAATCTTGTTTTCTTGGAGCTTTATAAGTCGCTTACAGAGAACAGGAAGTATCTGTTGTTGTTTTCAGCACATGGTATGGTATAAATCGCTGCCGAATCAGCGTATATCCCAGATTTAACATCTTTATATAAAATCAGAAGGAAAAAAATATTTCTGAATTTAAAACGTATAGTTTCCGATAGAATCTAGATATATATCAAATACTGACCAGTGTTGGTTATTTTAGAAACGCTTTCTATATTTTCAAAATGTTATAAGAAGTTTGTCTGATACTGTCAACTGGCTCCGTTTTATACCATACCCTGTCTGTTATCATTGGAAACCATCATGGCGGACAATTTCATAACGTTGAAAAAACCGAAGGGAAAATCGGCAGTGTGGGCCTATGTCGATATTCTAAAGAACACATCAACGAACGAAATAATCGAAAATAGTGCCATTTGTCTGAAATGCAATGCAGTTAAGAAATCTAGGCGGTACGACAAATTTGACTTCGCATATTCGCCGGCATCTCCCGAATATAAGTTTGACTACTGGTGCAGCTAGCAGTTCAGCGCAAACGCTCTTGTTTTCAGAGCAAACAGATTGAATTCAAGTTCATGTAGTTCATGAATGTCATGTAGTTTCGAAGCCAAATATGGCATTCACCATATAAACATACGTTTCTTAGGCTCTTTTGAAAGCGTTTTCCCAGATTTTACAAACACTTTGTTGCATCTCCAAGATAACATCCAGATTTCAACACCCATATACACTTTTTAAGTTCACTTTATTAACATGCAATATATTGCAATACATATTGCAATACGGAGATAGAGTATCGCAATATATTGCAATACGAAATTTCTGGCAATACCCATCCCTAGTAATGGGTTAAATCAAGAAAAAGCAGACAGTTTCCTATTCAGAATTGTCACCTGTCGTAAAATCGTCTTTCAAACTCATTTTTATTGGTCGTAATAAAGAGGTTTTACTGTCTGTACAGTCAGACCAGATAACTCAACCTAGATTAAGTTCAAACTACCTAAATGTCAAAATTCAATCCTTAAAGTCTGCTCCAGTCAAACAGTGGGAATATTTCAAAGTTAAAACTGTCATCTCTTAAGCAGCATTCTGATTCACTTTAATAGTAATATTTTGTATGATATAGTTGCTGTCTGTAAAATGTGTCTTCTGCAACAATTCTAAAAGTTTGTTTTAAGACATTTTCTTGTAGAAAAGTAGCATAGTCAATAGTGTCCAAGACTTTGGATCCAGATGACAATATTGTAAATTGAGTTTTAAGCACAACATTTTAATGCTGTCTGATATCAAATTTTGGTTTCAATCTATATACAGTGGATGCAGCACATGGTGGAAGAAATCTCATTGTTTGTTAGGGCTGCAACGGTTCAGGTACTTCACGGTTCGGTTCAGGTTCGAGTAGACCCTTTCGGTTATTTCGGTTCGGGTATTAG
This sequence comes from Gari tellinella, assembly GCA_922989275.2. Lineage (NCBI taxonomy): Eukaryota > Metazoa > Mollusca > Bivalvia > Cardiida > Psammobiidae > Gari > Gari tellinella. Next base: position 52,781,629 of record OV277858.1, on the reverse strand, counting down.
GATAAGAACTTGATAAAATCAACCAGAAAAAAAATCTCATTTACTGGCACATGTCTACGCAGACAATAGATCTAAACACTTTTTTGAAAACGCTATCACTGTCATCTATAATTTTATCATATGTACGAGAGAGATGTGCATTTCTTTCTACCATTTTAGGACAGATTGTAGCGAATTTAAGGCGTGGTTCGTCCCAACCTGTTTTTTAGCTCACCTGAGCCAAAGACTCAAGGTGAGCTATTGTGACCGCTCACCGTCCGTAGTACGTTCACTTTTACTTCAAATGACATCTCCTCTGAACCCGGGGATTGTAGGGCGGATTCAAACTGCTCATGATGTTCCTTGGATGCTTCTCTACAGAAGTTGTTCAAATGAAAGAGAAAAAGCAAAAACTCTGCTTGAAAAAGCAAAAAACTTTAAAAAATCTTCTTGCTAAAAACTACTAGGCCCTTAGCTTTGATATTTTTACTGTAGAATCTCCTGGTCGATCCCTCTATAGTTTGTTAAAATGAAATCCCTAGGGTCACACTTGACGCCACCCTGCGCAGTTTAAGTGCTGCTCTAGGCAGGTTTCACAGTATTTTTGATGCAGCAGAAGCAGAACTGTATTTTACCTGAGTTACTCTTAATATACTAAGGGCAAATAGCCAATATTTGCAAACATTTTGGATCCAGATCAGATGCAACATAATCATAATGCTACATCTAATCTGGATCCAACCTATTTGCCACTCATTTACCAACTTAACATTTTCTAAATTGTTTTTTTGTACACTTTTCACATACAGTAGGTTTTAAGCAGACATCATTTCAGTCTGGTAAGGGTAAGCCCCAGAGCTACAATGTACAGCCACTGAGGTCAAATATTATGCAACTGGTAGGGTGTATCACAGAAGTGGTCATGATCAGCTGAACATGTTGTCTGCTAAAGTTTAGATATGGTTCAGTCTGCTTCATACTTAGAGAAACAGGATCTGGAAGTGATCCACTGACAGTTATGTAATTATGTCTTATGCCATATTTATACATATGTTTAATATTGGTTTTGTCAGAGTTATCTGTATGTCTTTTCATTTTTTCTTGTCCAGGATTCAACCCTTTCCCCCCATATACTGACGTTTGTTAACCCATTACCCCATAAATGTGCATTTTTAGGCCTTTGATTTATTCCTCTACTTAAGAAAATAATTCCACTTTAAACAGTCATGAACATGTAAGATGCGAAAGTAAAGCAAAGTGTGCATTAACCCTTAGCCCGCCAAATAAATTGTCGTCTGCTATATTTCTCGTCTGCTTCAAGTTTCAAAGTTGCTCAAAATTGCTGAAAATGTTGTCCGAGTGTCAAACAGCTTGGATCCGGATGAGACGCCGAGTTACTCGGCGTCTAATCCGGATCCAAGCTGTTTGCATATAAAGCTATAGTCGTGAGTGGCAGGCTAAGGGTTAAGACACATTCTGCTTTACTTTCAACCTGCTTTAGGTGGCCACCTATTTTCAAAACTAGAAACATGCTATGGGGTAATGGGTAAAATGAAATTGCCTATTTGGAAAGACCCTGATGAGAGGAAGTGCCATTTGCAAAGGCCATAACTGTGACATCATTGTTTTTTGAGTTATTTCCCTTTGTGATATTTTCTTCTCAAGAAGACAACTTCAGTTCTACTGATGCTATTGTAATGAAATTTTATGTATGGAAAGAAACTGATGAGAGAAAATGCCATGCACAAGGGCAGCAATATTTAGTTTTTCCCCTTTGTCATATTTTATTGTCAGGAAAATAATTCCAGTTCTGCTGACGCTAGTGAAATAATTATCATTTATTGGAAATGGAAATAGCTTGATAAGAGGATGTGTCATGGATAAGGGTCATAAGCTTGGCAACAAAATTCACTTTTGTCATGTTTTCTTGTCTGGAAGATAACTCCATTTATAGTTATATTAAAATGTTGTCTTGCCCAGTCAACTTAGGTACAAACTTCAATGTCCTCAGGTGAGCGAATTTAGGGCCATGGCCCTCTTGTCATTGAAGTTTCGTAACTATGCTTTGTCATTCTGGCTGGTCTTCATTAAATGCCTCATCAGCCTTCTATTTATAAGCGCTAAAAGAACTACCTAGCTCCAATTATATTATTATTTTACTGAAAAAGTCATTAATATTTCAGTTTAATTATTTACATCGCCATTCGCAATTTGCGGTCGCTAAGTAATAGACTGGTTACCCTTTTTCTGATGCTGATTCGACTTTGGTACCTTTGAAGCCGGGCTATCAATCGTGCACATGCGTTAAGTGCTTGATTTCCCGGAATTATAAATAGCCGATATGAAAAGAATGAGACGGACGAGAAGCAAGCTATTTAAATTACTGCAAGAAGAAAAGGTTAGAACTGTGATTTAACCTTACATTTTGGAACGTCTGACCATCAAAAATATACAGGCAGACTGCACGCTGATTGGTAAATAAGCGGTCTAGTGTAATTTACCATACATCGGCGCACAGAACCGAAAATTTGCGGTGCCGACCCGAACTCGAACCGAGACAAACGAACCGAAAATAACCGAAATTAGGTGAACCGTTGCAGTCCTATTGTTTGTGTTGAACATGTTTCAGTGATAAAATTACCTGTGCATCCTGAGTCCTATACTCATTAAATTTGCCAGGGACTCATTATTTGAAAAGTTGCGAGTCCCATGGACCCATAGCTTTTCTGGTCCTTAATAACCCTTAACCCATTTCTCCATATTACACAATTTTATGCCTTTAATGTATTCTTAGAATCCACTGAAGTGAATAGCTCCATTTACATTAAATCATATTATATGCAACATCAGAAATACTTTCTATATCCTAGCAGATAAGAGCTTAAAGCAGGTTGACAGTAAAGCAGAATGTGCCTTAAGGCACATTCTGCTTTTTTTTCAACCTGCTTTAACTGGTCACCTGTCTTCAAAACTAGAATAAGTTAATAATAACGGATACTGGGTTAAATTTTCACGTCATGGACTCACTGTTTGTCTCAAGGACTTATTGTTTTACAGAATGTGCATCCTGAGGACTCATTCATCTGATTTCTAAAATTATCACTGGGTGGAAGAAATCTCATTGTTTGTGTTGAACATGTTTGCAGAGTCTCTGAAGACACATATGAGGAGCCATACCATGCAGATGCCATTTATATGTGACAAGTGTGGATCAGCCTACACACTCAAATCCAACCTGACACAACACATGAAAATACATGACGATAAACTGTACCAGTGTGCTGAATGCAATGTTATTTTCAAGTAAGTCTAAAGGAATTCAATAAAAACACTATAAAAGCAAATACAGTAAAACCACGCTATTACGACCACTAAAACTAAGGCTAATTGATCGTATAAAAGACAGGTGGTAGCTTCAAGATAGGTGCTTCTGTTTTAGCCATAGTGTCACCATGCTATAAGAAGTCATCCATCTTAATCACCTAACAAAACACAATTTCAGGGGTGTAAAATTTTCAGAATTGTTACTCGCCCTGCTGGGTGATAATGACATTTTGCTCATTAGTTTCTGTTATAAATTATCAGAAAATCTGCTCGCCCTGTCAAAATGGCGAGTGGGCGAGTAGAATTTTACACCTCTGAATTTAGTGGTCATAATAGAGAGGTTTTACTGTCTTCAAATAATAGTCTTTATAGGGAGGATAATTTGCTTACATTTGCAAACAGCTTGAATCCAGGTCCTTTTTTCCAAAAATTGGGAAGGGCCTTAGCCTTTCCATTTGGGAAATTCAAGCGTGATTTTCCACCAAATTGGGAAAAGTACACTATACTGACTTCCAAAATACATAAAAACTGAATGGAAGTCTAGTTATTTACAGGAAATAGAAAGTTTAACATTAATTAATTAAATACCAGAATACCAGAAAATAAAATGATTAACACTAAAGGAGGACTGGTTTGAAAAGAACAAAATGGTAAAAAAATAAAAAATTAAATACTTTTTAGCTCACCTGGCATAAATAGAAAAGTGCCAAGGTGAGCTTTTAGGATCGCTGGATGTTCGTCGTCTGTCTGTCCATTCACAATTGGTTCGTTAACACTCTAGCCGCTACAAATTTCATCGGATCTTCATGAAACTTTATGGCAATGTTTGTCTTGATGAAATCTAGGTCAAGTTTGAATGTGGGTCATGTCAGGTCAAAAACTAGGTCACTAGGTCAAATCATAGAAAAATCTTAACACCCTAGAGGCTACATATCTTATTGGATCTTAATGAAACTAAGTCAAAATGTTTGCCTCATCGATATCTGGGTCAAGTTCGAATATAGGTAATGCTTGGTTAAAAACTAGGTCACTAGGTCAAATCATAGAAAATCCTTTTTAACACTCTAGAGGCTACAAATCTCATTGGAATTTAATGCATCATAGTCAGAATGTTTGCCTAATTGATATCTAGGTCAAGTTTGAATATGAGTCATGTCGGGTCAAAAACTAGGTCACTAGGTCAAATCATAGGAAAACCTTGTTTACACTCTATAGGCTAAAAATCTCACCTTATCTTCATGAAATGTGATCAAAATGTTTGTCCTATATATGAATGAGGCAAACATTTTGATCACATCCCATCCTACCTTTCTTTCTAATGATATATAGGACAAGTTCGAATATGGGTCATGTCCGGTCAAAATCTAGGTCACTAGGTCAAATCATAGAAAAACGTTGTTAACACTCTAGAGGCCTCATATCTCATTGGATTTTAATGAAACTTGGTCCGAATGTTTACCTAATTGATATCTAGGTCATATCCGAATATGGGTCATGTCAGATCAAAATTAAGGTCACTAGGTCAAATCGAAGAACAACATTGTTAACCCTCTAGACTTGACTTGACTTGGTCCTGAGTTTATTTGTCATCTGCTGCGGGATTAGTCCCAGTAGCTGGGGTAGGCTGCAGGCGGCTAGAGCGTCTAACCCCTGATTTCCACGCTCCTCTGTTCTGTGGGTCTGTGGCTCCCATGCCACAGGTGTGCAAGTCATCCTTAACACAGTCTGACCACGATTTTCTTGGTCTCCCTCTACCTCTGGCACCAGGAATGGCCATCTTCTGGTGAGGCTACAAATCTCATTAGATCTGAATGAAATATTGCCAGAATGCTTGCCTACATCAAATCTAGGTTATAATCAAATGTGGATTGTGTCTGGTCAGAAACTAGGTCAAATCATAGAAAAATCTTGTTAACACTCTAAAGGTTGATTGTGGGTCATGTCCAGTTGTAATCTCGGTCACTATAGGTCATGTTTTACATGGTGTACCAGGTGAGCGATTTAGGGCCATGGTGGCCCTTGTCTGGAAATTCTCTTTCAAAATTGGGAAAAAAAGAGGCTTCCTGCAATTGGGAAGTCACCAAAAATGGCCTCTATTAAGGACCATAGGCATTCGGCCCGTTGGCTATGACACTACCCCTTGCTGCTATAACCCCCTCCACCACCACCAAACGTGGATAAAATACCCAAAAATCTATCCATACATTCAATAATCATCATAAAAGAACATTTCCTGAAGTTTCATGAAATTTAAAAAAAAAAATTTTTTTGCTAATTTATATAAGTAAAATAGTAAAGGCTGCCATGAAAAAGCGCCTTGCAGAAGCAACCCTCAAGTTCCCAACCCTGTCATTTTGTCAAATCTTGGACGATCTGGACAGATGATGGCTCATTGTTTACAGCAAACAGTTTTCTTTGACGATAATTGGTAAAAAATTCAAAGCAATCGGCGAACACGCGCATGGGGACTCGAAGGGTGGGGAGACCCCTTAGTCGGAAACTATCCGTCACGCAAAATTTTCCCAAACAAACGACTGGTTGCCCAGTCAAACTATTCTCATTCTAGCGAAACCGAGAACCAGCTTCAAAGCAGGAAATGACGCAAAAAGTCAACCGTCTCAATTGGTCGTATTCGAATCAGGACAACTATCGCGTGAATTGGAATAGTTGTCAACAAGTTCTATTCGAATCATCACTTGATGTTTTCCGTTGACAAAAATGTTGTCAAACCATCAAATCTTTGACCACAATTTCGATTCGAGTCGGGTCAAAATTGTTGTCATCAGTAAATCTTCGCGCATTTGCTCCGCCCAGTTTTCGTTGACAACAAACTCGATGATTCGAATACGACCAATGATCATATGCGTTTGTCAACAGACTTGAAAACGAAAGTTATCTAGAAATTTATTTCGTAACAGAAATGCTCATTTACCGATAATTCAAAAGGTATTTATTATATATTTCATTTTCTATTAATTACCCGTACCATGGTGTAATGCATGGTCGCAAATGCACTTGTTAATCGCTGAATCAGTGAATGACTGACGAACAAGTCCAAAAATTAAGGTGACAGAAGGATTCCGATATAAGGTGCCTATCGAACTTTTTATTTCTTCACTTGTGCTCGTGTCTTGCTTGGGCTGTGAGCTAACTTTCTTTGAACAGAACTGTTAAATGTAAATAATAAGCCATCATTTGTCAAAATCGGTCCAAAAATGACAAAATGACAAGGTTGGGAAGTTGATGGCTCTGAATACACATCCACCTTCTCATTGTATACATATATGATACGATTTTTTTTTTTTTTTTTAAACTTCTTGAAACTTCTTGAAACATTTGTTAAGGATGTTTGTTGAACATATGGATGTATTTTGACTCATTTTGAAAGATTTATGGGGGGGGGGGGGTCATAGCTTACGCGCCGAAAACCTGTGTTAAGGACGGGAAAAATGCTCTCAGATCAGACGTCTGATCTGGATTCAAGCTGTTTTTCATTCGTCATTATGTTTCTTTTGTCAACATGTACAGTATGTGACTTTGAGAAAAACAGTAGACTACAATGTTAACAGACAATATTGCAGCCATGAAAAGGTTGGACATAATGGTTTTGTAGGGGAACAGCGGCAATCATCGTTGTAAGGAGGGATTTGTTGTTCAGAGGGTCGTTGTAGGGAGGGATCAATGTATTTTCACAATTTTTGGGATTTTGTTGCATAGTACTCATATTCCTAATATCTGTGTTACTCAGATCCCAGGTAAACCTTGAAAAGCACATGAAGTTCCACACAGGGGAGACAATCAAAGTGTTTCAGTGTGAACACTGCAGCAAGACGTTCAGCCAGCAGAAGAATCTAGTACAGCACATGAAGATCCACATGAATGGCGACAAAACCTACAAGTGCTCCGAGTGTCCTGCCTCCTACAGCTACAAATGTCATCTAACTAGACATCTCATGATCCACACAGGTTAGTTGACCTTTTCCCATATAGCTTGTTGTCAGCATTCCAATACAGATGGTTACTTAACCCATTACCCCATAAATACGACTTTTTAGCTTGCCTGCTCGTAGAACAGCAGAGCTAATGTCATACCAACCGGCGTGAGTGAGCGTGAGCGTGGCCAAGGTTAAAGTTTTTTGGACAGGTTGTTTTAAAGCTTAATATCTGTGCTAGGGTCCTAACATTTTGAATGGAGGTTAATTTGGGGTAAACATTGATGTTATGAAGTTGGAATTTAAAAATGAAATTTAATTTATGTCAAGTTTTAGATGTTTGGACTTAGCTTTTTCGACTACAAATCACCAGGTTAAAGTTTTTTGGATGGGTTGTTTTTAACTTTAATACTTGTGCTAGGGTGCTGAAATTTTGTATGGAGGTTCATTAGGGGTCAAACATTGATGATATGAAGTTGAAATTTAAAAATAATTTTAATATTGGTCAAATTTTTTGACATGTTTTGGACTTAGTTGTTTTGACTACAAATCATCAGGTTAAAGGTTGCATGGGTTGTTTTAAAGTTTAATATAACTAGACTAAGACTCAACATTAATTTAATAATAGTTCTAAACTGAAAATTGATTTGCTTTCGATACAAGATGTTTTTTAGACTTAAACTTTAAACAGGCGAGCATCAGGTGGCTTTGACACCCATTTCTGGTTACCACTTTAATTTATTCATCTACTGAAAAAAGTAGTTCCAATTTATACTGTCACAAATAAGAATCATAAGAAATATGTTTTATATTCTAACAAAAAATAGCTTAAAGCAGGCTGAAAGTAAAGCAGAATGCACCCTAAGGTGCATTCTGCTTTACTTTCAATCTGCTTTAAGTAGTCACCTAAGTTCGAAAATAGAAACAGGCTATGGGGTAATAGGTTTAAGCAGGTTGAAAGTAAAGCAGAATGCTCCTTCTTTACTTTATGCCTGCTTTAAATACAATCTTCTAAGATACATGTATAAGAAATGTTTCTTATGATGCATATATATGACTGTATAAATTTGAACTATTTACTTTTGTAGAAGAATGAATTAAAGGTATAAAATGGTGTATTTATTGGGTAATGGGACAAATTAATTATGCTACAATCAAATTTGTAGTAAGTAACCATTTTTGGCCGGATTGAAAATGCGGTCTATAGATTGGCGAATGCCGTCCGTCTGTCCGTCCGCACGCACGAAAGGTCCTTTGTTGGGTAGGGAGAACAATAGATTCCATTCATTCCGTGATTGCCCTATTGTTATTGTTGGGTTTTTTTGTTGCTATTTGGTACTTTTAAACAAAAGAAAAACCCAACAAGTGCCCAAATGTAAGGACGTCCGTCTGTCCGTCCGTCCTCACTTTGGTTGACCTTTTTGTTAGTGTCAGTTTTAGCCAAAGCTTAAGTCCTACAGCAACCAAATTTGGCATGTACACTTATAGTGAGGTCATCATCACATGCTGTGGGTAACATGGTCACTGTGACCTAGATTTCACGGTCCAATGACTTAGAGAATTCTTGGTTAACCTTTTCGTTTGCGTCTTGGTTTACCTTTTTGTTAGTGTCAGTTTTAGTCAAAGTTTAAGTCCTACAGCAACCAAATTTGGCATGTACAGTTGTAGTGAGGTCATCATCACATGCCATGGGTAACTATATTATATAGTTATATATTATTATATAATGGCCACCCGATTTGGTAACTAAGAAGCCATCTTGGGGACTATTAACAACGGCGTTGCGTATATAGCGTCATTAACGTCATGAGAAGTCAGCTGGCCGCTGTGGTGTAGTGGTTAGCATGCTGGACCGGCAATCCAGAGACCCGTGGTTCGATTCCCGGCCGCGGCGGCTGATTTTTCATAACGTCTTTTTCCGATATATATATATATATATATATATATGAATTAAAAAAATAAATGATGTATTATAGGCTTTAAAAACACAATTTTATTTCTTCAAACAATGCGCGACGCGTTTCACTATAATTCATCAGGCGCTATACTATTGTTTATGACGTCATGACGTTGTTGTCATGATATCGACGTCGTCACTTCCTGTTGACGTACATCTAAGATAAATAACTGTGTATAGCGCCTGATGAATTATAGTGAAACGCGTCGCGCATTGTTTGAAGAAATAAAATTGTGTTTTTAAAGCCTATAATACATCATTTATTTTTTTAATTCATATATACAGCTTTTCCCGGTAGTTTCCGGCATCACGCCGACATTATTTATTATATATATATATATATGGTTGAGATATATATATATATATACAAAGCAAAAGTGCAGACAATCCGGCCATACTGACCTTGGCAGTTTCTCGTAATAGAAGTTAGAAGACCACTAGGGGGCATTAAAAACAGATGGTTGCTTAATACAGGAGTATGATGTAGAAAGCTCCTGTAGGAGATTTCTGCACTCTGAATCCTGCATGAAGCTGTCACCTGTCTTCCTTGGTGATTCCTATACTACTCCAGTTAGCAGTCACTTAGAATTGAGCTTCCTTTTGTCTTTACAAAACCATTTATCATGACAATTCTTAAACCCATAATACCCAATAGCCTGTTTCTAGTATTGAAAACATGTGACCACTTAAAGCAGGTCGAAAGTAAAGCAGAATGTGCCTTAAGGCGCATTCTGCTTTACTTTAAGCCTGCTTTAAAGTACTATCTACTGCTTTAAAGTACTATCTACTAGAAATTCTAACACACCTCGCCCACACCCCTATATAAGCGAAGAAGGACCGTCTCAGTGTTTGAATTTTCAGTAGAACACTCATTCGCTAAAACGTTCTAACGTGACGTCATATGGCTTCGAAAGTGCGTACGCCAAGAAATGTAGCGCCGTTGCTTCGGTGCAAATTAAGTTTAAATTATGTGTTAGAATTGAAATAATAAATTTATACCAGTGTTTTATCTGACAATCGAACACGGGTCGTCGTTGAGATGCTTGTAATTAAACCACTCGGCCTAAAGGCCTTGTGATTAAATTACTACGCATCTCAACTCCTACCAGTGTTCGATTGCACGATAAAACACTGGTATGAATTTATTATTTCTTAAATAGAAAATATTTCCTGTAATAAATGTTCCTAACTGCATGAAATGGAACTCTTTTTATGCCCCCGGCATCGACAGATGCGGGAGCATATAGTAATCGTCCTGTCCTTCCGTCCGCCCATAACCTGGTTAAGTAGATTTTACCGTTTCGTCTAGCATCAACACCACTTATTCAAACGCTAGGATACTTATACAGTTGTTGCCTTGGACCATTCCCTAGCCACCAATAATACCTAACCTTGATTTTGACCTTGACCTAATTTGGACTTAGAATATTTTGAATGGACTATTTCTTGGTTAACTAGATTTTACCGTTTCGTCTAGCATCAACACCGCTTACTCCAATGCTTGGATACTTATACAGTTGTTGCCTTGGACCATTCCCTATCCACCAATATCACCCAACCGTGATTTTGACCTTGACCTAATTTGGACTTAGAATATTTTGAATGGGCTATTTCTTGGTTAACTAGATTTTACCATTTCCTCTAGCATCAACACTACTTACTACAATGCTTCTATACTTATATACAGTTATTGCCTTGGACCATTACCAACCCACCAGTAATACCCAAGCTTAGTTTGACCTTGACCTAATTTGGACTTAGAAAAGATTCATAATATATTGTCAAGGATGCCACCGGGGGCATAAGCGTTTATTGAACGCAGTCTTGTTTTTTCCAGTAAAGGAATAAATTATAGGCGTAAAAAAGGTGTATTTGTAGGTGAATGGGTTAATTTTGTATTGTCTAGAAGAAAGGGTTTTAAGCAACATGAGGGTAGACAATGCTTAACCCTTTCCCTGATAGAAGACAAGTGCCTTTTAGCGCATTTGATTTATTCCTCCACCAAAGAAAATAGTTCCAATTTATACAGTCATAAACATTTTCCAACAGAAATATTTTTTATATTTGAGCAGATGGTAGCTTAAAGCAGGCTGAAAGTAAAGCATTCTGCTTTACCGTCATCCTGCTTTAAGTCATATCACCTGTCTTCAAAACTAGAAACAGGCTATGGTGTAATGGGTTAAAATGTTCCTCTTATCTGGAGCTCTACTTATTGATTTCTGAAGACAAATAAATGTAGGACAAAGTAATGTAGAAATAACCACCTATTGCCTTTAACTATCACTGCAAATTTTGAAATCTTTTTTATTTCACTCCATTATTTATTAAAGAGAAAAAGAAGCAGATTGAAAGTAAAGCAGATTGGGGATTAAGATGCATTCTGCTTTACATTCAGTCTGCCTTAAGCTACCATCTGCTGGAATATATTTCTTTTAGTTCATGTTCTCCTTCTTCTTCTTCATTAATGGCGAACATTCAAACTTGATCATGATTGCTTGTTCATGATTGTGTAAAGTTGAAAGTATTTTCTTCTGTGGAGAAATAGATAAAATGTGCTAAATGCGCTTCAAATCAAAATGGTTAAAGAAGTGACCTTTGTAAAGAGATTTCCATTCAATGCATTTTCTTTAAATCGTAGTTTAACCATTTCCATCATTACTAAAAGTAAAAACTATTGGTATCCAACTGTGTTTAAGGATAATGGCAGCTTAAAGCAAGAGGACAGTACAGCTTAAATCATAGAAGCATTTTGCTTTATTTTCATCTTTCTTTAATGTCACCTTTATTCTACACCATCATTGAATATTCTTTTCAGCTTTTATGTGGAGGAAAATATTAATACATGTTTGTATGTACTGCCTCTGTTGAAAGAGAAATCAAAGTCTTGTCTTGTTACATTTAAACTAATATGGTTTGAAATGTGACTATGTTTGACGAAAGCAAATTTCAGGTTATTGAAATTCAGATGTGTGAATAACTACCGTAAAGAATCTAAAAATAGGCACACCCTGTATAACTGCTATAATTATCTTCAATTTTAAAACATATTGCTTTTATCACATGGTAATTTGTCGAAGAGATGCTAACTGAATGGGAATCAGTGCAGACCCTGATCACACTGCTCCTTCAGGAGCAGTCTGATCAGGGTCTTTAGTGTTTGCTCATGCCAGTCTGTCCCAAATCTTAGTGTTATTAAGGTAGTTGGACATAAGAAAAAAATGGAGTTATAGAGGTCGGATTGAAAATATTACATGATATAATATATATTGATTTAAATTTCAGGTGACAAACCATACAAATGCAAGTTTTGCGGAAAGTCATTCAATCGGAATGCTCATCTGATCAGACATAGGAAGATCCACAGTGGGGCAGACAAAGAATGGAAATGTACACAGTGTGGCTTTGCATTCTGGGAAAAGAGTGACCTCATTCGTCACATAAAATCCCATGAGGGCAATCGCCCCTTTAAGTGTGAATTCTGTGAGCAAACATTTGTGTGGAAAAGATACCTACTCAAACATTTAAACAACCATCATAGAGGGGAGGACAGGCATTTCTGTCAGGATTGCTGTAGAAGTTTTCCCACAATGGAAGATTTGGCAGAGCATGACGCCAAAGATCATTCTAATAAGAAGCAGCTTACTCACACATGTGACATTTGTAATCAAGAGTTCTACTTCAAGTACAAGCTTGATGAGCATATGTTCATCCATACTGGTAGAAAGGCCCATGCATGTGAAAAATGTTCCCAGAAGTTTGTAAGCCGTAAAGAACTGGATCGTCACATTGCAGAGCATGCTCAAGAGGTATCATTTCATTGTAATACCTGTGAGAAGACATTTTCTTCCATCAGTCAGTTGCAGCAGCACGTCAAGTTACATACAGGAGATGGTAAATATCCATGTTCTATTTGTGGTGCATCATTTAGATGGAAGAGCCAACTGACCAGTCATATGGTGGTGCATTCAACAGATTATGAGTTTACCTGCAGTGTCTGCAATAAGCAGTTCAAGAGAAAGAGAGACCTGACCCGTCACATAAAGATATACCATGACACAAAGCCTCCATACACTTGTGTAGAATGCAACCAAGATTTTCACAGTCCTTATAACCTTCACAAACACAAAACAGATACCCACTGGAAACGTATGGACTTTGGTGAAGAATTTGCCTGTACCCATTGCACTGGGGTATTTAGAATCCGACATGATCTAATGCGTCATTTAACTAAAGTGCACCCACCAAGACCATTTGTTTGTACTATCTGCAATAAAAGATTCACTATGATGAAATTTTTAGAAAAGCATTTTGAACTTAAACATGATTCAATAGCCTTGATGGAGGGAGAAAATTATGAAGTTAGAGAAGTAAAGGATCATAATTCTCTTGAAATTGGGCTGGAAGAAGTGGCAGAAGAAAAGATTACAGAGGAGGTAATGGAAGTTGACCAACAGGTTGGAGAAGTGATTGGAGAAGGTTCTGAGCAAGTTATTGTGTTTGAGAATGTGGAAGAGTTGAATCAAGGTGAAGAGTTCAGAGAGCTTGAAAAGGTTACACTAGAACATGCAGCAGCTCATGGTGATGGCACCCAGACTATAGTGGAGCATGTTAGTAACATGGAGAAAGAACATTTACAAACAGAAACCTCCATCACAGACATTGATATGCAGCAACAACCATTGTCTGAGGCAATAACACTGGCCCATCTGTCACAGCAGCCAGTTCCAGTCTATATTCATGAAATTGCATCAAAAGCTAACACAGAAAACCCGACTGTATACAAAATACCAATTAAGCATTCTGACCCCAATGTTGTTGAGCAGGTAATTGTCAGTTCTGCTGTTCCAATGGTATCCCAAGAACTATCAGCTGTGTCTAATATCACCTCGATAGCACACACAACTCCAATCAAAACTGAACCTCCCAAACTTGTCCAGATGACAGTACCATCTGCCAAATCAACAGCACAAGTCATTTCTCAGATTCCTCAAGTAGTCTCAATGCCACAACAGCCAAGGATTATTAAGATACAAGCAAGGCCAGCACAAGCCGGTCAGCAAGGTTCTGTCTCAATAGCCCCTAAGGTTCAACAAATAAAACTCCAGAGAATAGTCAAAGCCACTGATACCCAAGGAAAACAAACTAACATCAAAATTATCCAAGGGCTTCCAACTTCAGTACAAAATTATGTTCTTGGCAATCAGGGAGCAGCAACAGCAAAGGTAACCGTACCAGTGTCATCAGTTCCCACGGAGAATCAAGTGGTGACGTATGGAGACAATATTGCAGTTGACGCTCAATTGATAGCAAGTCTAGTAAATAGTGCATCTGGAAGTGTGGTGTCGGGAGTTCCCGAGTCTGTAGTAAGTCATGTAAGCATATTGGATCAAGCTGGTTTCACCTCAACTGAAAATGGTTCAGGAGATATTGTAAAGACTGAAGCTCAGCTGTAATGCCTTTGACTAGGGTCTATGCTTATAAAACTTAAGATGAGTCTGAGATCATTCAAATGTGTTGATTGGTCAGATTTGAGCACATGCTCAAATCTGACCAATAAAAAGTATAAGAAAGATGTCAGACTTGATTCAAAGGCTTTGTAAGCATAGACCCAGTAATTGGGTATATTAAGCCTTTTCCTCGTAGAATGCCTTTTGATACGTTTAAATATTCCTCATAGAATTGACCTTTCATGCTTTTAAGAACCAGTAAATTTTTCCTTTATTCTGAATTTCTGACAGGTGGATGTTTGAAGCAGGCTGAAAGTAAAGCAGAAAGCTCCTGTATCACGTTCAGCCTGCTTTCAGCAACCACACGTCTTAAAACATAGCGCTATTTGGAAAAGGGTTAAAACTGCCAAAGGATCTTAAAGCAATGTCAAGGTAATGAAGTTGTGTAATACTTTATTTGTTCCAGTTAGTTTTTAAGTACCTGAAGTGCTATAAAAGTAGTTAATACTCTAATAAACTGAAAAACACATACTGTAAAACCTTTGTATTAAGAATCAATTTGTAATCACTAAAATTAAGGCTGACTATTGATAGTAAAAAAGACAGATGACAGCTTAACCCTTTACCCAATAGAAGCGCCTTTTAGCGGATATGATTTATTCATCCGCTGAAGAAAATAGTTCCAATTTAATCAGTAATGAATATGTATTATAGGGAGTATTTTCTATATTATAGCACATGATAGCTTAAAGCAGGCTGAAAGTAAAGCAGAATGCGCCCTAAGGCGCATTCTGCTTTACTTTCAACCTGCTTTAAGTAGTGACTATATCTTAAGTACTAGAAATAGGATATAAGGTAAAGGGTTAAAGAAGGTGACAGTAGATCAGAAAGCTCCTAATGCTTTAAATACCTAATAATTAATTCAGTTTAATGGTCGTAATAGAGAGGTTTTACTGTAGAGTTCAGTGTCAAATAATGAATTTGTTGAATAAGTACATATACAGTTATTTTCATTTTTCTAGAAGTAATAAGAATTTACATGGTCAAACATAAGTTTTATGACAAATGGTCAAAAAGATTAAACTTTCCCTTCATAACAATACTGTCAAGATTTTCTTTTCTCTCATGATCTTGTATTTCTTGATAGAAGAGCCAGAGGAATAATGTCTTACACCTTGACATATGGTGCTTAAAACAGGACAAAATAAAGTAGACAGCTCATTAACTAACTTTCTGCTTTACTTTCTGCATTAATCTCCCATAGGAGCACCTTTTAGCGCATTCAGTTTAAAGGGACTCGCAACCGGATGGTGTACTTGTCAAAATAAAATAAAATACTCAAATAAAAGCAAATTTGTGGCATTATTTGGCTTCTGACATTAAAAATATATGATCAGTCCAAAAAAAGTCTCAAGAATCGTCACCGAATCTTAGATTTTTAGATATTTTCCATCGTTTTTCTATACCGACTAGTAGACGGTATAGTTGTTGTTGTTGCTTCTCTACACGGGCTTAGACATAAACACGAGCAGAATTACGAAGTTGTATGCACTTTCGATAGCTACACATTGAAATACGTTAAATCGATCCGAGATAAACGGATAGTTCCGTGGTCCATTGGTGTAAGCGGTTTCCCCTATTTTGCCTTCTGTCCGCCAATGCCGGGGCCCCGGGTTCGAATCCCACCAGAGACCAATATTTTTTTTTATTGAAATACATTTTTTTAAACAGAATTTCTTATCCTAAACTAATTCTTTACCATTTATATAAGCGTTTGACACATATTTACAAATTACTATTTTTAATGCACCATCTGGTTGCGAGTCGCTTTAATCCTTCGCTGAAAAATAGTTCCAGTTTATACAGTCATGAAAATGTATCACAAGGAATATTTCTTTTTTTCTAGCAGGTGGTAGCTTAAAGCAGGCTGAAACAGAAAGTAAAGCAGAATGTGCCTTAGGGGCATTCTGCTTTACTTTCAACCTGCTTTAAGTGGTCACCTTTATTGAAAACTAGAAACAAGCTATGGGGTAATAGGTTAAGCATCTACCAGCATGGAACACTAAAAAACCTATGAAGGAAAGGGTAAAGAGCTATTTCAACATATCTTTTATCTATCTTCGTCATTTATTTCACTGTGTGTTCATATTTTGACAATGTATAATTAAACCTAAGAGTGAAAAAGAGTAGCCTATTATGTACTCAAATATTGCCATATTATTTAACTAAACCAAGCCCTGTATCTTGCAGATAACTGACACATTTATGGTTTATGGCCTTATTAACTTGGGCTGTAACACCACTCGGATTTCGTAGAACCCAATATTCTTATTTTGGTAAATGCATATTGTATTTGCATGTTCAAGAACCAAATATTTGCCAGTATAATAAAGAAAACTTGAAAACAACTTAAAAAGGTGACAACTGCAGCTTACTGACACTCTCTACTGTCTCCAGTACCATTTTAGTCCTGAAAAACAAGCTATGATATGAGCTGGACCTTAATATGACACATAAACTTTACTGCTTAAATATATTCTTTTATTTTAAAAGATAAGAAATTAATAAATAGGAACAGGATACAAATCAGTAGTAATAAAATATAAGAGATTTCATATAAAGAAACTATTGCATTCATATTCATGAATAATTATTCATATTTGTCGCCCTATAATGTGATGTGTCTTCGTATTCCCTACATGGTGAATTGTTACAGCCCTATTATTAACCATTAAACCCTAGCATCGAGTATACTTATAATTTTATATAATGTACGGTACCTGTGAAATGTACACTTGAACTATTGCTGGATATCCTCGACAACCTCACTCCTGAACATTACCCATAGAAGCCATTTCCATGATCTTTTAAGATGGTGGCTTAACTCTTTCAATACTAAGTAACTCTTGTGGGTTATTAGGTTCCCTTGTAGATCTTAAAGTTACCGACATGTGAACCAGTCTACTTGGAATTTTGAGTACAGTGCTCCCTCTCTTCAACGATACCGATTGGGAGACAGAAAGTGTGTGCGTTGTTCAGAGGGAGTCATTATAGGGAGGGAAATTGGCTTCCATTTGCAAATAGCCTGGATCCAGATCAGACGCCGCATAACGCGGCGTCTTATCTGATTCAAGCTATTTGTCACTCATCGTTTAGGTTTTTATGCCTAAATGTCTTATGTAATTTTGAGAAAAACTACAATTTTAAGCAGACGATATTGCAGCAGTAAATGCGAAAGACATAACTGTCCTGTTTAGGGAACAGCGACAAGGGTCATTGTAAGGAGGGAGTCGTTGTTGGAAGGGCCGTTGTAGAGAGGGAGCACTGCAGTATAATAAATACTGCTTTAAATAAGAACAGTGTAGACCCAGATCAGAGGGCTCCCATAGGACTTCACTGTTTGCAAATGTAGTTTGTATATTTTAAACAGGTCCATGGTGTTGAAAGACTTAAAGCATTCTGCTTTACTGTTATTTTCGGCTCTAAATGACCTTTTTGTGTCGATAAGCCGTAAAACACCATTCATTCATTATACTGTTATTTAATCTGCTGTAATGTATAACTTGTCTTTAACACTAGAAATGGGCTTAAGTGTTTAAACAGGTAGTCACTTGAAGCAGGCTGATGATAAAGCAGAATGCTTTCTGCTTTACTTTCAGCCTTTTAGAGGCAGCTAATTGTCAGGATGAAGCAAAGTTTCCCTGTGCAAATTTTTAAAGACATGGTATAAGCACATGCATTTCTGTGAATGACTGCAAAACAACAGTAAATTGACATTTTTTGCTTGTTCCTTAAACTCATTGACCCCTAGTGATGAGAATACTAGTCCTCTACATACAGTGTACCTGTGAAGAGTATACTTGTCCTATGTTAAACAGTGGAGACCCAGATCAGAGGGATCTTAACCCATTACTCCATAAATAAGTCATATGCTTCCAATTTATTCATCTACTAAAGAAATTAGCTCCAATTTATACAATTATGAATGTGCATTAACAGAAATAATTGTTCAAATATATCTTATATCCTAGCAGAATTTATCTTAAAGCAGACTGAAAATAAAGCAGAATGCACCTAGAGGCACATAGTGCTTTACTTTCAACCTTCTTTATGTGGTCAACTGTCTTCAGAACTAGAAATAGGCAAAGGGGTAAAGTGTTCAAGGAGTTCTCTGATCACATGGTCTGTACTGTTTGTCATTTTGCTCTATAATGTTCAGGTATATTGTAAAGCACCTCTAAATAGTTAAAAATGATCTGGACTCGATCAAAAATTTGAACTGTCTATCTCAGGTTCCAGGGGTGAATGAGTTAATATTGTTGAAAGTGATTATTGAATTTATTGTTATGTTATTCCATCAATTTTTATCTTATTTACTGTTACATTACTTTTATACATAAAAACAAAAATAAACAAATTTGTTGGGAGTGGGATACCGGTATCATAAATTAATTAAATAAAACATAGATATGTTGGGCAGCTGCTAGGAAATATGTAGGATCATCTATGTACATGCAAATTAGCCAAAGTGAGGTGCTGTCCTCTATCAAAGACTGAAAAATTTCCATGTCTGGGTCTGCTCATTTTTTCCAAGAAAAAGTCGGTGTACAGAAAGAAAAAAAACACACAAAAAAGACCCCCACCTATTACGACCACTAAATGAAGGCTAATTGATTCCATGAAAGACAGATGACATCTTAGGGTAAAATGAAAGTAAAACAGAAAGCTACTGTAGGAGTTTCTGTTTTACTTTCACCTTACTTTAAGCAACCACCTGCCTTTAACGTCTAATAGTTAACCCTTTTCTCCATAGATAGACCTTTTATCGCATTTAACTAATTCTGCCTCTGAAGAAAATGATTTTATTTCATACAGTATTAATGTGCAACAAAATAAATATTTCCTAAATCTTTGCTAATGATAGCTTAAAGCGAGCTAAAAGAAAAGCAGAATGTACCTTTAGGCACATTCTGCTTTACTTTTAACCTGCTTTAAATATTACCTAGAAACTGGTTATGGAGCAAAGGGTTAACACAAAGGTGAGCTTTTGCAATCCTTGAATGTCCGTCGTCCGTGGTCAACAATTTTAGTGTAAATTCTCTAGAGGTCACAATTTTTATCCAAACTTTCTGTAACTTGCTCAGATTGTATATTACCATAAAAGTTTGGATGAGTTCGATTATGGTAGAAATCTGACCAATAGGTTAAGAGTTATCTACCTTTGAATTGCTGAAAATGCTATATTTAACAATGTTTATACTCTAGAGGCCACAATTTTTATCCAATCTTTCTAAAACTTGCTCAGATTGTATATGACCATAAGAGTTCAAATGAGTTTGATTATGATTGAAATCCAACCATTAGGTCAAGAGTTATCTACCTTTGAATTGCTGAAAATGCCATATTTAACAGCGTTTACCCTCTAGAGGCCACAATTTTTATCCAATCTATCCCAAACTTGCTCAGATTCAATATGACTATAGGAATTCAGATGAGATTGATTATGGTTGAAATCAGACTAATAGGTCGAGAGTTTATCTACCTTTGAATTGCTGAAAATGCCTTATTTAGGGGTGTTTACACTCTAGAGGCGACAATTTTTTATACAATCTTTCTCAAACTTGCTCAGATTGTATATGCCCACAAGAGTTCAAATGAGTTCCATTATAGTTGTAATCAGAGACATAGGTCAAGAGTTATCTACCTTTGAGTTGCTGAAAATGCCATATTTAACGGTGTTTATACTCTGGCCGCCACAATTTTTATCCAGTCTTTTTCAAACTTGCTCAGATTGTATATTACCATAAGAGTTGCAATAAGTGAGATTATGTATGAAATTAAACTGATAGGTCAAGAGTTATCTGCCCTTGAATTGCTGAAAATGCCGATATCTAACACGGTTTGCACTCTTGCAACTACAGTTTTCAATGGATTTGGATTATACTTGCACACAAGGTAAACAGCTATAGGTTCTCAAAGGAGTGCAATTATTGTTGAAATCAAAACATTGTGGCATTAGTTTTCTGCCCTTGATATACTTTGAAATGCTAGAAAAGGCTGCATTTCAGTATTGTTTAGGTTCTAGTTATCTGCCCTTGATGTACTCTACTATACTAGAATTATGAGGTTGTATTCCAAAATTGTTTACATGCTATACTACAAATTTGAATGGATTTAGATTAAAAGGAGAGAAACAGAAAGGTAAAGCTATCAGGCTTCAGTACAAGAGGTGAGCGATATCAGGGCCTTCTGGCCCTCTTTGTTTTGTTTTTAGCTCACCTGAGCCATAGGCTCAAGGTGAGCTATTGGGATGGCCCTGTGTCCGGCGTCGTGCGTCGTCCGGCGTCGTTAACAATTGCTTCAAATGACATCTCCTCATATACCGCTTGACAGATTTCAACCAAACTTTACAGAAATGTTCCTTGGGTCAAGCTCTTTCAAATTTGTACAAAGAATTAAAAACAATGCAGAACTCTGGTTGCCATTGCAACCAAAGTGAAAAAATAAGGAAATCTTTAAAAATCTTCTTGTCAAAAACTGCAAGAGCCAGAGCTTAGATATTTGGCACACAGCATCATCTATAGGTCCTCTATCAAGTTTGTTCAAATTATGTCCCTACTCCCTAGGGTCAAAATTGGCCCCGCCCCAGGGGTCACAGTTTTACATAGAGTTATATAGTGAAATTTTCAAACGTTTACTTCTCTGAAACTAATACAGCCAGAGCTTTGATATTCATCATGGTGACATTTCTAGATGTCCTTTACGTATTTTGTTCAAATGGTTCCAGTCTGTTGCATAAGTAGGTCACAGGAGCTAAAAAAAAAAAAATTCAATGGAAACTTAAAAAAATCTTTTTGTCTAAAACCCTAGTACCCTGATCTTAGATATTTGGCACATAGCATCATCTACAGGGCCGCTATCAAGATTGTTCAAAGTATGCCCCTTGGATAAAAAATGACCCCATCCTGGACATAAGTCATTATCTCCATTTTGTCAGTGATTCTCAGGTGAGCGAAATATGCCCCATGGGGCTCTTGTTTTATAATATGACAAACAGGAGCCCTCTAATCAGGGGCTTCACTGTTTGCATTAGACAACTGTACTCTTCACAGGTACACTTTTGGTAGTGGACGCATATATGCGTCACTAGGGCTCAGGTATTGCTTTTCCAACAGTAACAGCAGCATCAACAAACATGATTTAGCTCAAAGAACGAGGGGCTTGGTTTACTATACGACCACTAAATTGTGTTGATTATTAGGTGTTAACGACTTTGACTGCTTAAAGCAATGTGGTAGTAAAACAGAAAGCTCCTGCATGAGCTTTCTGTTTTACTGTCACCTTGCTTTAAGCCATCACTGGTATTTTATGGGATCAATTAGCCTTTGTTTTAGTGGATGTAATAGAGAGGTTTTACTGTATTTCTCAAATGTGTGCATTGACCTTATTGCACTGCAGCCATGGTATTGGAGGGCTCCAGACAAAAGAGTATTTCAAGAACTAAAATCTTTATTTCTGAATTAAACCCTTAGGTGTCACTACTCATTACAATTGTCTCTTCCATAGGGTTTGGTGCTGAAATAAGTGAGAAAATGTTGTATTTATTGTTTAAATTTTATTCAATTTACTCCCTCTTATCTGGAGCCTAATGTGTTGTATTTTGCTCCTTTGTCTGGGTACAACATCTAATTCAGTGGAAGGCATGCTTAACCCTTAGCCCGCCAAATAAATTGTCGTCTGCTATATTTCTCATCTGCTTCAAGTTTCAAAGTTGCTCAAAATTGCTGAAAATGTTGTCCGAGTGTCAAACAGCTTGGATCCGGATGAGACGCCGAGTTACTCGGCGTCTCATCCGGATCCAAGCTGTTTGCATATGGAGCTATAGTCGTGAGTGGCAGGCTAAGGGTTAAAATGCAAACTATTCCACCAGAAAAAAGATACAAAGTAATTGTTACAAGATTAGTTGGTGAATTTATTGTTTTGAGACTATCCTAAGCATTTCCATTTCTGATAATATTATCATAAGCTTATTGAACCCTGATAACGAGTATACTTGGGAAGTTGTCCCTACATAGTTCCTGCAAAAACAATGCTTATAAATCCTATGCAGACAGTGTATACCCAGATCAAAGAGCCCCACCAAGGAGCCCTCTGGTCAGGGTTTGCACTGTATGTCATTTTGCAATAAACATGTATTATAGAAGCCAACAAAAAATAGTCAAAATTGGCTTTGTCTTAACCCTTTGAACCCTAGTCCCGCTTATAGGCGTCCTTTTCAAACAGTGTACATGTGAATTGTACACTTGTCCTATGCAAACAGTGAAGACCCAGATCAGAGGGCTCCGAAAGGAGCCCTCTGATCAGGGTCTTCACTGTTTGTCATAATGCCAAACATTGACAAAAACAACCCTTAAAAGTCAGAAATGGACTAGACTAAAATGGAAACTGGAATTGTCCATTTAAAGTTTCAGGGAGGAAAGAGTTAATTGAAAACTGGAATCATCCATTTTGAGTTCAGGTGTACACAGTACTATACTGTTTGTAACTGACAAGTATACTTGTTGCAAGGGTTTTGTGTGTTAACCCATTACCCCATAGACTGTTTCTGGTTCTGTAGACAGGTAACCACTTAAGCAGGTTGAAAGTAAAGCAGAATGTGCCTTAAGGCACATTCTGCTTTACTTTCAACATGCTTTAACTACCATTTGATAGGGTATAGAAAATATTTGTGATACATATTCCTGACTGTATAAAGTGAAACTATTTTCTTCAGTGGAGGAATAAAGTAAAGGCGTATATATGGGGGAATGGGTTAATGCATACACCAGTAACTGACATTATATAATGCATGTATGGGCATGATGATGTTTAAAATTTGATTCAATTCAGTTTTTTGACATGTTAATGAATTTTGATGTGTTATATAGGGTTTCAATAAATGTTAAAACATTAGCAGTTTTAATTCTCTGTCATCCTGTATCAAGAGGTTACTATTTTAACACTGTAGACACTGCTGACCTGTATTGATTTTGATTTGCTATGATGAACGTCACTCTTATCAGTATTTCTGTCATATCGTGACGTCTATCTAATTACAGACGGAGGAAGATCCTAGAAGCCTTTTATGCACTGTCTTAGGCACAAATTCGCAACTGGGTATTGTAGACATTCCACTAGCTAGCTCAGACCGGTATTCGAACCCACAGTGCCGGTGTAAAGCAGTAGAATGACCCATCCGTGCAAAAGGACCCCGGTCTTTATACTACGTAGAGAAATGATCCCAGACCGTGAGGGGGTCATTCTACTACGAGTCGATGGGGTCCTTTTTCTGCGGTCAGGGTCATTTTTCTAATTAGTAAAATGACCCGGGTCACTGTTCTACGTAGTGTCATGACCCATTGGACATTTTAGCAGGGGTGGCTCATTCTACTGCGTTACACCGGCGGTGAGGAGCTTTGTGACTTATACCATTAGGCCACAGTATTGAAGATCTTTTCATACAGTTTGGGTCGAAATCATACCACAAATAATACGGGTCCTATTCAGGATCTAAACTGTTTGTTATTCAGGTTAAAACTTCCTGAAATCACTGGAAGGGTGTCGTTGTAGAGAGGGAGCGCTGTAGTTCAATCTAATTTGGAATAACCCCGTCAAAGCAAATCGGTAAAAACGCCCCAAGTCTACATGCCTCGACCCCAAAACTCCATTAACCAATTGGTCAAAACGATTGCAAATCGACTAAAACACATTGAGGTGTGATAAGTGTACGTGTAGTTGGAAAGTTATGACCAATGTTCAATTCAGCCTGTTTGACCACTGAATGGCATTGACCTTTGTCTGGCATGTCCCAAGCTGTACTGAGCTCAGTATCTTCTTTAGTTGAGTACACAAGGGGCCTCCGTGGCCTAATGGTATAGTCACTGTCACTTACTATCACTAAGCTCCTCACCGCTGTGAGTTCGAATCCCGGCCTGAGCATTCGAATTATTCATGTGGGGAAGCCTTCCAGCTGGCTTGCGGAAAGTCAGTGGTTCTACCCATTTGCCGATTTGTGCCTGAAACAGTGCATAAATTGCTTCTGGGGTCTTCCTCCCTCTGTAATTAGCTGGACGTCGCGATATGACTGAAATACCGTTAAAAGCGTAAAATCAAATCAAATCAAATTACCAAATATGAAATCTATATCACATGTAGTTCTAAAGGTATGGCCAATGTTAAATTGTGGACAGACAGACCAAAAACAATTGTTGTACATCGGAAAGAGCGCCTGTGTTGTCTGGAGTACCGCAATACTCTGTTCTGGGACCTTTTCTTTTTAGCTCACCTGGCACGTAGTGCCAAGGTGAGCTTTTAGGATCGCTGGATGTCCGTCATCCGTCGTCTGTCCGTCCGTCCGTCCACAATTGTTCGTTAACACTCTACCAGGTTCAAATCTCATTGGATCTTGATGAAACTTGGTCACAATGTTTGCCTCAATGAAATCTAGGTCAAGTTCGAATGTGGGTCATGTCCGGTCAAAAACTAGGTCACTAGGTCAAATTATCGAAAAACCTTGTTAACACTCTAGAGGCTACAAATTTCATTGGATCTTCATGAAACTTAATTAATATGATTGCCCCAATGAAATCTAGGCCAAGTTCGAATGTGGGTCATGTCCGGTCAAAAACTAGGTCACTAGGTCAAATCTTCGAAAAACCTCGTTAACACTCTAGAGACTACAAATTTCATTGGATCTTCATGAAACTTCATCAAAATGTTTGCCTCAATGAAATCTAGATCAAGTTCGAATGTGGGTCATGTCCGGTCAAAAACTAGGTCACTGGGTCAAATTATCGAAAAACCTTAACACTCTAGAGGCTACTAATTTCATTTGATCATCATGAAACTTCATCAATATGATTGCCTCAATGAAATCTAGGCCAAGTTCGAATATGGGTCATGCCCGGTCAAAAACTAGGTCACTAGGTCAAATCTTCGAAAAACCTTGTTAACACTCTAGAGACTACAAATTTCATTTGATCTTCATGAAACTTCATCAAAATGTTTGCCTCAATGAAATCTAGATCAACTTCGAATGTGGGTCTTGTCTGGTCAAAAACTAGGTCACTAGGTCAAATTATCGAAAAACCTTGTTAACACTCTAGAGGCTACAAATTTCATTTGATCTTCATGAAACTTCATCAATATGATTGCCTCAATGAAATCTAGGCCAAGTTCGAATGTGGATCATGTCCGGTCAAAAACTAGGTCACTAATTCAAATCATCGAAAAACCTCGTTAACACTATAGAGGCAACAAAATTCATTGAATCTTCATGAAACTTGAACAAAATGTTTGTCTCATTGAAATCGAGGTGAAGTTAGAATGAGGGTCATGCCCGGTCAAAAACTAGGTCACACGGTGTACATGGTTACATGGTTACCAGGTGAGCGATTTAGGGCCATAGTGGCCCTTGTTCTGCTTTACATAAATGACCTTCCCACTTCTGTCCAGTCCAGCTGCCGTTAGTTCGCAGATGACTGCGTGATATATACAGTCATTTACTCTGTCAAATACACAATGTGTCTGCAGGCTGACCTGGACAGTCTATGGGAATGGGAGCAGAAATGGAAGATGTCGTACAACATTGGAAAGTGCCATATCGTGCATATTTCAGGCCGTTCCAAGAAGGTTACCCAATCTCAGTACTCACTGCATAAAAACCTCTCCAAACGGTTAAACAGGCCATATACCTCGGGATTGAGATGACCTCCGATCTTTCCTGGACTGCACATGTAAATAAAGTCACGAGTCGGGCCAGCCAATCTCTTGGTTTTATCAAGAGAGACAGCACTCTGCCAAGAAAGAGACCAAAGCAGCAGCATACCAATACTCTTCCTCTGCGTGGGACCCACACCACAGAAAAAGGACATTGACAAGATCGAAGCTGTCCATAAAAGGGATGCCCAGTTCGTGACAATAATTTCACAAAGTCACCAGGGTCTATGACTAACATACTGTCCACTCTAGGGTTGACATCATTGGATTCTAGAAGACAAACCAACAGACTTCTTTTTTCCTATAAGATTGTCAACAATGCGTTGGATGTAAACATCAATCTTTACCTTCAACCTCATACAAGGCAATCAAGACATTTCCACCAACTAGTCATTTCAGATAGTGCAGTCTTCTAATATATTTAAATTTTCACACTTCCCCCGTATGGTTTTAGTGTGGAACTCTCTTCCACATCATGTGGTCAGTGCTGACTCCGTCTCAGGATTCAGGTCAGCACTGGCCACATGGACTGTACCTTAGGCTACACATGGTTTTCTTTTAACCATCACTAACACTCCTTTTTCCTATGCACAACAAGTTGGCTACTAAAGTCGTTTTTTAGGGTGTTAAGTTTTGCACTTTCACTAGCACATGCAGGACATCTCTTGTGTGTATTGAGTAGCTCAAGATTGCCCAGCATTTTAACCCCCCCCCCCCCCCCCCCCACGCATGCATGGCCATCATATTCAAGTTTGAATGTTCGACATTATTAAAGAAGAAGAAGAACAATACATGTCAGGACTGTGTTTGTGCTAAGATAGAAGAGAATTTAGATGAAATCAGACGATTGTGTTCAACATTATCTGCCCTTGACGTACTCAGTTATACTAGAAATAGTGAAGCAGTTTAAGTATTTAGGGGTCATGTTTAGTTCAGGGGGGGGGGGGGGGTCATTCAATGAAACTGATAAAATGCTAGCAGGTCAGTCACTTAAAGCAATTTTTAAAATGAATAGTTATTTATGCAAATACACCGACTTAACGCCTGGGCATACATTAGAGTTATTCGATAAACTGATCCTTCCTATACTTAACTACGGGTCAGAGGTTTGGGGCTTTAATAAAGGGGTGTCTACGGAACGAACCCAATTGAATTTCTGCAAACGCTTGTTAGGCGTTAAAAAATCTACACAGAATAATTTTATATACGGTGAAACAGGAAGATGTAAACTTCAAAACTATCGATTATATAATGTAGTGAAATACTGGTTGAAAGTATGTACAAACTCTGAAACAAAATATAACAAAAAGATATATGACTGTATTAAAATATTCTCTGACAGAAATCCCAGAGTTGTAAACTGGGCTACACAAGTTAAAAATATTTTATCCAAATTTGGTTACCTTGATGTGTGGTTAGCTCAGGGTGTTGGAAACACTGGTTTATTTTTAAAAGCTTTTAAACAAAGAATAAAAGACATTGATATGCAAGACATAAACGACAATCTTAACAACTCTACAAGAGCACTGTTATACAAACATCTTTTTGACCATAATTTATCGAAACATTTAGAGGTGATTAGAACTAAGAAATACCGAATTGCTTTAACAAGACTCCGAGTATCATCTCATAGACTGGCAATAGAAACTGGCAGGTGGAGAAAACCAAACAGTATTCCATTTGAACAGAGGAAATGCACAATTTGCAACGTACTGGAAGATGAATACCATTTTGTAATTGAATGTAAAAGATACGATGACTTAAGAAAAGAATTTATTGATAGATATTATTGGAATCATCCAAATTTCATTAAGTTTTTGCTTCTGTTACAGAACGAAAATTGCACAATAATTAGAAACTTAGCCATTTTCACATACAAAGCGTTTACTAAAAGACAAGAAGCACTTCAGAGGAACGGTAATGCATAGTCATATAAAAGTTATACATATATATTATACATTTAGTTATAGAAGTATGTGCTCTACAAAGATGTCAGGTGCTAAGTACTAAGGACTTAGTAACATTGCTAACTTTGAAATTGCTCACACTACCTTAATATCTGTACTACATGTTTATGAAATATAGTGTCGTATACTACACGTTTCTCTCTACTGTACTTACCTAGTTTCATAGTCTAACAAAATTATAAGTCTTATCCATATGATACACAATAGCATAGTGCGCTACATTATACTGTAACGTACTGCGGGGTACTATACTATACTAAATGATACTTTTTGTGAAATACATTATCACACTGTGTTGTGGTGTACCGTTGTACACTATACCATACTATCATGTGCTGAATGGGTTTGATACTATAGTAAACTGTACTATGCGGCTCTAAATTATACTTAACGGTAGAGTACCTTATCACGATACTGTGTTGTATTGTGATTTACAATGAAATATTGTACTAAACTGTACTCTAATGTGGTGTGTTAGGTACTATACTGTACTATACATGTACTATACTATGCTATTCTATGATATACTATGATGTACTATACTGTACTGTGCTATACTATGCTGCGCTATACTACATTGAACTATAATATATTGTACTATAGTGTACTACATTGTACACTATGGTATACTATACTATACTGTGCTTTAATATACTATACTGTGCTGTACTATACTGTACTATACCATACTGTTAGTCTGTTATATATTATACTGAACTATTCTATACTAGAATTTACTATACTGTGATGTTCTGTAGTGTAGTGTTCTATATTGTGCCGAACTAAATTTTACTTAACTGTATGTTAGCGTACAGTAATGTGCTGTAATATGTTATACTATAGTATACGGTGCTATATAATGACGCACTAAACTGTACGATACTGTAGAGTACTATATACTATATACTATGCTCACGCTGCTATTGTTTGCTATACTAAACTATACGGTGCTATAGTATACTATATTTTACTGCGCTGTACTGTGAAACACTTCTCTATTATGCTATTTGTTGTGTTGTGCTGTACTGTACAGTAATATGATAAATATTGCTATACCAAACTTTAAAAAACTATACATTATACCCGAATACAATCTCAAGTGAAATTTAAAAACGCCCCCGTTAAGCATATTTTGCAGAAATCTTCTTGAAACGGGTTTTTATGAAAACTTTATTTTCGAAACTGATATACATGTATATGGTGTTCTGGCAAAGTATGATTTGATAAATGCACATTTACCGTCGGCAAAAGGCCAAAGGTGTATGGGCCTGTCTCTCCCGCATCCAAAACAGATTACGATAATAAATCATATTTCGAACCTCGAAAATTGGTTCATTCTTGAAAAACTACATACGTAGTCCAAAAGTATTCTGCCAAACGCCATCTTGCCATACCGTTTTACCTGATATGTGTTTATTGTTGCTATGCTCATGGCTCATGTTAGAGTTATTGCATAATAAAGATTCTATTCTATTCTATACTAGAATGTGTCGTATTGCAGAATAGTTAACATTACTGTAAACACATTTGAATGGAATAGAATAAATTTGTTATGATTATGGGTGCAACCACTACCAACCAGGTACAATAACACACAATAGCGATACCAGGGCTTTTAAGACCTCTTGTCTTTATTTTACAACAAATCAGAATTGACAGCAAAAAAAAATATAATTTTCCCGCGAACCGGATTCGAACCAGTGACCTAAAGATGCCAGTATCTATACAACTACAGTCTTCCGCTCTACCAACTGAGCTATCACGGGAATACTGTCTTTTGTAGATGGGTGAAAGAAATGGTTCGTGGACAGTTGATAAGGCAGACAGCCAGCTAAATGAATAAGATAAGTTCTGAACAATGTTGGTTACTCTTAAAACTATTGATAAATTAGTAATTACATGTGTATTTTTATTACTTTAAACAAAATGAAAAAAGTAACCCAAAAAAACACTTCCCGCGAACCGGATTCGAACCAGTGACCTAAAGATGCCAGTGTCTATACAACTACAGTCTTCCGCTCTACCAACTGAGCTATCACGGGAATACTATCTATTTTAGAAGGGTTCATTAAATGGTTAATGGACAGTAATGTTGTAAAGAAAGACAGCCAAATGAATGATAGAAGTTCTGAACAAAATTGGTTTTAACACTGAAAACTTGATAAATTAGTAATCATCATTTTTCTCTTTTGTCAATTTTCACTAAAGACGATTTAAAAAAAAAGGACAACCAAAAAATTACATCCCGCGAACCGGATTCGAACCAGTGACCTAAAGATGCCAGTATCTATACAACTACAGTCTTCCGCTCTACCAACTGAGCTATCACGGGATCATATATGTGCCGTACTTTTCAATGACACTTGTAATGACAGACAGGTGTCCTAATGCAGGTCATAAGATATCTAGATAACTCTTAACCCTTCACTGCTTTGACGTCGTCTGCTTAAAAATGCATGGCGTCTGCTTTTATTTCTCAAAAATAAATTTTCGGTAAATTCAAAGTACAGTGCTCCCTCTCTACAACGACCCTCCCAACAACGACTCCCTCCTTACAGCGACCCTTGCCGCAGTCCCCTAAACAGGACAATTATATGCCTTACTCTATCACTGCTGCAATAATGTTATCCGCTTTTTCTCTAAAGTTACATAATGGACATTTTGACAGAATAAAATAAATTAATGAGTGTCAAACAGCTTGAATCCAGATAAGACGCCGCGTAACGCGGCGTCTGATCTTAATTCAAGCTGTTTGCAAGTGTCAGCCAATTTCCCTAAATGTTTGTATAACGACTCCCTTCGAACAACGAACACAATCTTTGTCTCCTATTGGGTGTCGTTGTGGAAAGGGAGCGCTGTACAATGTATTTATGCAGAAGCGTGTTTATGGGGAAATCAATTACATGTAAAATATATAATATTATAAAATATTTATCAAAGTTCGATATCTCAAAATCGCATAGAATCTACCTCGAATTTAACCGTATTATATTTCTTTAGTTGAATGGTATAACTATAGCATCTTACGGGAGTACTGTTTTCTTTTCAAAGAGTGACCAGTAAACAGGTGGTTCGTGGACACTAATCCGAATTACCCCGAATACGATGGTTATTTACAAACAGTTTGGATCCTGATCATGCAGACGCCGCGTGACGCGGCGTCTGATCAGGATTTAAACTGTTTGACACTCATTTCAATACTTCTTAAATCAAAATACCAAAGTATTAAATTTGAAAAGCAAACGACAACTATTTAAAATTGATGACGTCACGGCAGTGAAGGGGTTAAGACCTAATAAAGTAAATGCTAGACAGTGTACGCTATAACCAGCGAATAGTGCAAACTAATTAAATAATTAGTTCGTTTTTTAATTAAATTAACCTTTGTAGAAATTTGATATTTCGTACTTCTCGCGAACTCGAACCTGTCTCTAAAGCTACGGTCTTCCGCTGTACGTAGAGATGCTAAAATTAAAGGTGGTTCGAGGGGATTAGCTGAGACCGACGGCCCCCTGTAGCAATGCTAAATGTTTCAAAGAAAAGAATGTTTAACCTTGCTACCCTATGAAAACAACGAGAGATAATTCTCAACTGTAAACATTGTAGATTCGACCACTTGGAGCAGGTTGCATTTCAGGCGTTTTCTGCTCGACTTTCAGTTTGCTTTAAGCTACCATCTGCTATAATATAGAAAATGTTTCTAATTATTTATATATATATTCATGACTGTATAATGTTTAGCAGCATTTGCAAACGGTTTGGATACTGAATTTCTTACTATGGGTCTTACCAGGGTCATTATAATGAAGAGAAAACCCGAACGACTTTTATCCCCATTGGCGTCATCTCTGGATTCCATTGATTGCGACAATTGAGGTTAGAGAGTGTATATTAGTACAGCACTCCCTCACTACAACGGCACCCAATAGGAGACAAAGATCGTGTATGTTGTTCGGAGGGAGTCGTTATATAGAGAGGGAAAATGGCTTACATGTGCAAACAGCTTGAATCCAGATCAGACGCCGCATAACGGGGTGCCTGGTCTGGATTCAAGCTGTTTGTCTCTTGTCATGAAGTTTTTTCTATCAAAATCTGCATTATGTAACTTTGAGAAAATCAGCAGACGACAATTTTAAGCGGGCATCATTGTAGCCGTTATATAATGGCATAATTCTCTTGTTTGGTGGGAAGAGCGGCAATGGGTTTTGTAAGGAGGGAATCGTTGTAAGGAGGGAATCGTTGTTGGGAGGGCCGTTTCAGGGAGGGAGCAATGTATATATGTAGCTGTTTTCTGAACTGTCGTTCGATGCTGAATAAGGACGGCATAACATAGACAACCAATTAACTATTGCCAAACAGTTTGGATTCTCTGATCAGAACATCTTTTGATTACAATCCAAACTGTTTGACAAATTTTACCAAGAATGAATAACATGTCAGATCTGGGTACAAACTGTTTAAATAGATATGTTGTATATATGTCCAAACCGGGGATCGATAAAGAATGTAGGTCAAATTTGGATAAAGTTCAATTGTAAGTATCACCAATAACTCGCTATTATTCAACATTACATAGCTATGGGCGAGTCAACTGTGTACGTGATGTAATGCATGTATAATGAATGTATCTGTTATAAATTCTTTCGGTTTGACAAACCGACATTTGATCGGCAATAATCGGGAATCTCCGCTATGTCTGTAACACTATACTAATTATACTTATATCAGAAACACGCTCGTGCCTTTCCGTACAATGACCGAGTGCTAACTATAAATCACTTGTTTACTACGGCATTTTACGGTCGATTATCTCCCGCACTTTTTGGAGAATCAACTACTTCAGTCCACAGGGCCGCGACACGATTGCTTTTTGAGAGAAAAAAATCGTCAGAAAGTATATATAGAGACAAGGGATACAACTGATTGTCAGTATATTCTCATCCCACCTCGACAAAACCGGGCGTATCACGAATAAATATTGATGAAACGACACCCTTTTTACATTTCTGTCTAGCTAATATGATACCCTTCCATAAAAACATAACATAAAAACAACTGTAAGCATGCAATTTTAACAGTAACTGCGTCCACTCACTGAAATCATCGATTTTCGGAAAACGGGACAGGTGTTCGTTCATAGCTAACACAGCATTGGCCACTACTGTACGCTTGTTTAGGCGGTATTTTCGAGCATTACAGTCATTGGCCACTACTGCACGCTTGTTTAGGCGGTAATATCGAACATGACAGTCATGCAGTTGCATAGATATACATGTTTGACACCGATCAAAGCTGATTTCTTCTTAAATCATTGCCGTACCAAAAAAGCTTACATGTACAAGAATAACTTTACTGCCGATGAAAACATGCTAATTTGTTGATGGTATGGCAATGATTTGAGTACAAATCAGCTTTTATATGTGTCAAAATTGATATCTATGGAACTGTATTACTGTAATGCTCGAAAATACCGCCTAAACAAGCGTACAGAGGTGTCTAATGCTGTGTTGGCTATGAACGAACACCTGTCCCGTTTTCCGAAAATCGGTGATTTCAATGAGTGGACGCAGTTACTGTTAAAATTGTATGCTTACAGTTGGTTTTATGTTATGTTTTTATGGAAGGGTATCATACTAGCTAGACAGAAATGCAAAAAGGGTGTCGTTTCATCAATATTTATTCATGATATGCCCGGTTTTGTCGAGATGGGGTGAGAATATACTGAAAATCAGTTGTATCCCTTGTCTCTATATATACTTTCTGACAATTATTTCCCCTAAAATTTAATCGTGTCGGGGCCCTGTGCTTCAGTCCAGAAGTTTCGGTAACTGAATAAAAACAGCGGTTGCTGAAAGCTTTGTCAAAGTCGAGGAAGAAAACAAAGAGGTTTGCATATATTAGATGCTAACAAAGGATACTCTTGAAAGTGCAGTCATGTTTCTAGTACCTTTGACAAGAAGAGACTTTGGATTTTTTAATCGGCAGAGAGATTTGTTTCCAGACTGGCTCGACGTGTTCGACGATGAATGGCGAGCTATGGACTCTGCCGCCTCTTTCAGTCGCTTTGACCAAGAACTTGAGCGTGTTCGTCGAGAGATGCATCAACTGAATTGCGTGGCTGACAATGTAGGACCCGAGCTGAATATTGAAAGGCCGTATGTAACAGATCCTGAAGGCAACAAGAAATTGTCACTGCGCTTTGACTGCTCCAAGTATAAGCCGGACGAAGTTGAGGTCAAAGTTAAGGACAACAACTTAACCGTTCATGCTAAGCACGAGGAGGAATCAGAGGGGAAGAAAATTCACCGTGAATTCCACAGGATGTACACGTTGCCGAAAGAAGTGGACGCCGCGAAGCTGAAAGCTACCCTTGCACAGGACGGCATGCTGGCTGTAGAAGCCCCAGTGCCGAAAAGCATTGAAGCACCAAAGGATCACATGATTCCAATAGAAAAGTTGTAGACTTAAGACAATGTGACATGTGGGATGGAAGGACAGAGAAAGAAACGTGTATTGGATTAAGACGTTCACTATTTGAAGAAGCAAGTACAGTAAACCGTATATATCACGACCACTTCTAATTGTGTTAATTAGCAGGTGTTAAAGGATTAAAACTTCGTACGACAAAAACGGTCGTAAGTCAAAACTTTAAAAAACATTTATTTTCTGATTTTTCCATCTAATCCTGTCTTGTGACATCTCTTTGGAATCTACTTTTCAAGACGATTCCAAAGAGATGCCACAAGACAGGGTTAGATGGAGAAATAAATAGTAATTGAGACTTTTATAATCTGACTTACGACAACATTTGTCGTACGAAGTTTTATGCAACGGGCCCCTGGTGTTTAACCTTGGATAAAGCAGGTAAATGTTGCTCATCGCCAAAAAGTTCTTCTCGTCTTTTAAAACACAGCTATTGTTTCTAATACATTTGTT
Source organism: Gari tellinella (assembly GCA_922989275.2). NCBI lineage: Eukaryota > Metazoa > Mollusca > Bivalvia > Cardiida > Psammobiidae > Gari > Gari tellinella. Next base: position 52,746,330 of record OV277858.1, on the reverse strand, counting down.
AAAATGTAGATTTTAATCAATTTCAGCTCTTACCAGTCTTATCACGAGGGTCAAATAATTTGAATCCGTATTAGACGCCGAGTTTCGCGTCGTCTGATCAGGATTCAAAGAGTTTTCCAATTCTAGTATAAATTGGCGACTAGCACACGAATGGTTAAGCCAAGTATTCAACTCTGGTTGTGGTACAGAGAACATTTTCAATGTGTTAATGTTGAGGACCTATAAACGAGACTGGACTTAATAGCCCTTTCACTCCCAAATTTCTTCACAACTTCACCGTTTCATTGTCTGCTTCAATTTTGTTGTCTGCAGTGTCGTTTCAAAATTAAAAAAAAAATATGGCAGTATGACTGAAAAAATCAAAACGAGTGTCAAACAGTTTGGATTTTGATCAGACGCCGCGAGCCTGATCAGGGTCCAAACTATTTGCAAACGTGCTTTTAAGCGTCATTGAGCTATTGAAAGGGTTAAATCAGAACTCTACGTACAGCGATCTGCAATTCTCGTCAGTATTGTTCGGTACGGGCCAATAGAATATGAGAAGGGCGGATATTGACCAACGTTGGCACGATCTCATTAGGGGTCATCCACCATAGTGACCATTCAATTTAAGGCAAACTATTGCGTAAATGGTTAAATAACATTTGTTATATCTAACGGCATGAATTTTTTTTTAAAAAAGTGGAAACTAGCAACTTAATTATAAAATGTGTTTCAATGCTATTGATTCATCTGCTTAACCCTTTCATGATCAAATTATTCGGGAGATGTTTACTACACCCCTTCGATGCCTTATTGTCGTCTGCTTCAGTATTGTTGTCTGCAAGACACGTTTCAAAATTAGATTCAAGGTTGTATGACTTAATAAGTATCGATAAGAGTGTCAAACAGTCTGGGTCCTGATCAAACTGTTTGCAAGTTTACGCGCTTTAAGGCGTCACTGAGAGTGAAACGGTTAAGCGGCGTCCATGGCGTCTGATTAGAACCCAAACTGTTTGCAAACGTGCTTTAATGCGTCATTGAGAGTGAGCGTTTAAAATCACCACCATAGGATGAAAGGATCGACTTTGCAAACTGCTTAGCACTCTTATTATTTCTTCTGTCAGCTCTTTAAATATTTGGAAATTTGCAAAAACTGGCTGACAACAAATTTAAGTAGACGAAATTTGGTCGTCGAGAGGGTTAAATAATGATTTTAGGTGAAAGGAATAGGTGTACGACAGGGTCCAATGATTATGTGACGTATTGAAGGTATGGAAATGAATATAAACTGAACTGTTGTGCTCATCATGTTTGAACTATGACGTTTGTACGTTTGTTTACCCATATGGTGAGACATACAGTGGAGAAAACATTATTCTTTCCCGTTTAAACGCAAACGAAACGCACACGCATTGCAATAAAACATAGAACAGGACATCTTTTCGACAATTTAGGCTATTCATGTTGATCTGAGTGGCAAACAGTTAGGAGCGATCATACGCCGGGTTACACGGCGTGTGATCTGGCTCCAACCTGTTTGCATTGGAAATAGTAGTTTTAGCGTAAACGCGTTTATTGGGAAAGAATAACGTTTTCTCCACTGTATAACAGTGATTAATATGAAACTAATTGGTCTTGTAAATAATCAATCACTTCTTTGTTTCAAGTTAACAACTAGACCAGACCTGAAGATAAGGAGACTTTAATAGAAATAGAAACTTTAATATATAGAAACTTTATTGAAAAATATTTGTATAAAGGTCCACTACCGTGGACAGCATTACCATTTATACAAATAGTAAATATACATATAAATAGGAGGTCATTTGTTGGGAACACGCAAATTCATTTGACATTTTAAGAGAATGTAACAAAAGTCACTAGATCATCTCAGGTCTGCCATAAGTTGATCATGACAAATCTTAAGATTTCCAAATTTTCTATTTTTAAACGTGATTACTTAAAGCCGTAGTTGAAAGTAAAGCAGAATGCGCCTGAATGCGCATTCTGCTTTACTTTCAGCCTGCTTTAAGCTTTACTATTTGCTAGGATAAAAATCCGAAGATTTCTGGAAAAAATGGAAAAATGGCAGCCCTGCAATCTGATCTTGTGTTGTTAAGTTCTACTCATCTGAATGTATCGAAGTGAGGATTCTAAATGAGTAGAAAACTGTTTATGATTTAGTGAACTCATTTCAAATGTATTTTGGTGGAGAAATGACAATTAAGAGCCTCGTCCTGGTCCGATGCCGGGCTACTCTTAATTTTGCCGAAAAACTGTATGCTGTATATATGAATATTCTATCAATCATCTGACATTTCTGTTCACCATTTCACTGCCTATGTTCCATGAGTAAACAAATGTAACGCGGCGTCTGATCATGGTCCAAACTGTTTGATACTCATTTCAATATTTTTAAATAAAAAATTGAATTTGAGAAATAAAAGCAGACAGTAATTGTAAGTTGCTTAATGTTGATGGCCCCATGGCAGTGAAGGGGTCATAGCATGGAGTTGGGAAGTTACACAAACAAGAACACAATGAACAATGTTTGTTTACTCCAACTATAGTCTTATCTGGAACCAAGTCATATTTCCTTTTATGTTTCTTTGTTTCATTACAGTAATGTTTATTGTATTTTGAAGAAGAAAAAAATATATCTAGAGCGAATAAATCTAATAAATGTCTGACATAGCCAGACTTGTCATTTTATTAACACATTCAACCGTAGCGACGAGTTTACTGGTCATTTACAAACAGTGTAATTGTGGGGATTACACTTGTCTCATACAAGCAGTGTAGACACTGATCAGATGTCCCTCTGATCAGGGTCTACACTGTTTGTCATTTTGAAATATATTGTTAAAATCAACCTTAAATAGTCAAAAATAGACTAGATTCATTGGAAATTGGAATTGTCCATTAAAAGTTTCAGGGGTGAATGAGTTAATGTCCGATAGTGAGAGAGAATGCGAAAGAAAGGGAAAGAGGAGAAAGGGACATTGTCCATTCCCTCGGTTTCCTTTTCTCTCACGTAATGAGGATGGATGAGAAATTATGAAAAAAGGAAAAAAATAGAAAAATATGGATCCGAGATGGCGACTTTGGAGGACTAGCGATCAGACAGGCGACACCTCAAAGTAACGTTGAAAGTGTAGCAAATACACAGATTCTATAATACAGTAAAACCTCTCTATTACGACCACTAAATTGTGTTAATTATTAGCTGCTTAAAGCATGTGACTGCTTAAAACAAGGTGACAGTAAAACAGAAAGCTCCTTAGGAGCTTTCTGTTTCACTGTCACCTTGCTTTAAGCTGTCACCTGTCCTTTAGATAAGGAATTAGCCGTCTTTTTAGTGGTCGTAATAGAGAGGTTTTACTGTATCTCTTTCACGTGTATACAAATTATGCATTTTTACTCCAAGTTCAAATTTAAAAAAAATATAACTAAAGAATTATTGAAACGTGTGTCAAAACAATTAAGATCCTGATCAGACGACGCGTTACACGACTTCTGATCTGGATCCAAACTGTTTGCAAATAAAGATTAGCGTATCATTGACAGAGAATAGTCCAACACTATACGAATTGATACTCGATTGTAGGTCTAATGTGGAGAAGTACAGTAACCCCTCTATATTACGACCGCTAAAAAGAAGGCTCATTGATTGTATAAAAGACTGGTGACAGCTTTTAAAAAGCAATGTCAGTTATGTGAGTAACTTGCTTTAAGCAGTCACCTGCCGTAAACACCTAATAATTAACACAATTTAGTGATCGTGAGAGAGAGGTTTTACTGTAGTTTGAGGAGTCCTTATAGTATTACGCGTTTCTGTGTAGGAAAGGGAAAAACGAGTTTTTGTTCTCCATCTAAGCTTACCGTGGCAACAAAGAGCAGGTCAGTAATATGTACACTGTGCAGATCTAGTACTGTTCGTGATATTGACATATAATTTGATATAAATCATTGTGGAGATATTATAAGACTCGCGATAAATTCAAATAGAAATCTTAGATAAACATATCGTTTGCACCACAGGGTTTCGGCGCGTAGGCTATGTCACTACACCCCACTCCTCCCAGCTGCTACCCCCCTCCCCCCCCCCCCCCCCCCCCCCCCCCCCAAAAAAAAAAACCCAACAAAAAACTTTCAAAATGACTCAAAATCAAAATGCATCCATATGTTCAACAAACATCCTTAACAAATATTTCAAGAAGTTTCAAGAAGTTTCAAAAAATTTGATTTTTGTTCGTATCAGGTAGATATATCTATACTTATAAAGTAGCAAAAAAAAATGAAGTTCATGAAACTTCTGGAAATGTTCTTTTATGATGTTTGTTGAATGTATGGATGGATTTTAAGGTATTTTATGTACGTTTGGGGGCTGCAGATGAAAAAACGGGGGGGGGGGGGGGGGGGGAACAGCTGGGTGTTAGTGGCATAGCTTACGGGCCGAACGCCTATGGTTTGCACCGGGAGAAAGCCCTTGACATGAGCTTTCCAATGGTTTATATATATAGTACATTTGTTTACAAAATGGACATAGAATGTTGTAAGACTCGCACGACGAAGTGTTAATTTTACATAGAAGTTATGAATAAAACTTTTTTATAACGTAGTGAAAAAAGTTGTTCTTTATTATCAGAATTTGTATATATAGGTAGGCCTACATCACAAATCTGTGCAAACTTCTATTTGTCTGCGTTGTTTTGTAATAAAACTAGTTGAAAATGATCGTGTTTTTTTTTTATCTGTAAACGACCTATATAACGAAGTTGTATAGATAGCCAGGCAGCTCACTGACGACATGCAAATGGTTTCTTTGAAAGAAAAAAAGACAACAAAAAATGTTCATCCCGGCCGCGAACCGGATTCGAACCAGTGACCTAAAGATGCCAGTGACTACACAACAGTGCTATCACGGGAATACTATCTACCGTAGAAGGGTTTAAGAAAGTTAAAGAATAAAGACATTACTTTCCGAGTTTGATGGTAACGCCTATCCCCGTAGAAAGCTTCAGTCAAAGCATACAGCATGCTTTTTAACAGTACAGATGTCTAGGCAAAGAATCAGTCAGACGTTTCATGTGAGGCCTGTAGGCCCTACCTTATATTTGATAGTTTGGTTAGTAAACCAGAGACCATACATACATGTATGTATGGTCTCTGAGACTAAGTAAACCCATTACATTGAAAAATCCCATTGAGTGTGATCATGGAGGAATTATACCCATAATTCCTCCATGGTGTGATTTTGTAAGGGGCTCTATAGAAAACTTGAGATTGCTAACATTGGCTGAGCTCATTTTTCTCATGCTTTACAGTTATTTTCTCGACTAGTGAGAACAAATGAGGGGGATCAATGAATGGACTGGGGTAATGTCTTTAACGTTATAAGACAGACAGCTAATTGAATGACAGACGTTCTAAACAAAATTGGTTAACACCACTCCGTGTTAACACTGAAAACTGTAAAATAAATTAGTAATTAGATAATCTATGTTTCGTGTCTTTGACAGATTTAGATCTAGAAATTTGTCTTTGTTAGTTTTAGATATAAGTATAGAACTAGATTCTAATGACATTTTAAAAAAAAAATACATCCCGCGAACCGGATTCGAACCAGTGACCTAAAGATGCCAGTATCTATTCAACTACAGTCTTCCGCTCTACCAACTGAGCTATCACGGGAATACATTTGATGTGTACCAAAGTATTTACTTTACCACGATAGTGATTAGTCATATCGTCTCGTCTACACTAGAGGGCGCTCACATTTGAGTACACTTCCGGTTTACGAAAGCTGAAAATGGTGGGTGTTGTTACTTTATGTTTTACTTTTTGCTCTG